>OZ026619.1:54746135-54779135 GCA_964020975.1 Hermodice carunculata
ACTTCAGAGCAAGCGCCCCCCTTAGAGCTGGTCGAGAATCAAGGTCCTTCCCACTTCTACAACCTACTCTACCTGGTCCCCAAGAGGGACAAAGAATGGCGCCCAGTCATGCTGAACACCTTCCTGGAAATCCCGTCCTTTTGGAGGGAGACCCGCCAGTCAGTGCCAGCAGCCCTACGGCCCATAGAAAGGACAATGTCCCTGGTTCTGAAGGACACCTTCTACCACATGCCAATTGTATAGACTTCATGGAACTATCTGCAGTTCACATTTGCATGCCAAATATACCAGTTCATGGCTCTTCCATTTGGCCTTGCCATGGCACCGCTGGTGTTTACCAGTTTCGAGCAGGCAGTTGCTGCTTACCTGCACCACACAGCCTTTCGCATACATGCACATCTGGACAGTTGGCTTATCTGGGCATTTGGGGTCCTGGATTTGCAGCTCCACACACAGACTGTTCCGGAACTCTCCCAATGCTTGGACCTGATAGTGAACCTACCAAACTATAGTCTTTGGCCGGAGCAGACTTTTGTCTCTCTCAGCATCCAGTTCGACCTGGTTGCCTACATCTGTTGCCCCACTGTTGCAACAATAGCTCACCCTGCTGGGCTCCCTGTCCTCAATGGACACCCTTTGGCTGGCATATTTCGCCTCTTGCCACACACTTTCCTAAACAGGCAGGGTGGGATGTGGTCAAAGAAGCTGAAGGAGTTACCCGGTTGCATCACCAGTCCGGAGACACCAAAAAGTCCTGGCCAACCAACTCTCGAGAAGTGTTCAGCCCATAGGGATGGAGTAGTCACTCCACCCAAGGTCATATAGGCCATGTGGGCCAGATGGGGAACTCCACATGGACTTATTCGTGACTTGCGAGAATGTGAAACTGCCGGTTTTTGTCTCCCCTGTCCCAGACACCCAGGCCCTATTGGTGGATGCTCTAGCCATGGACTGGAGCAACCTATGGGCGTATGCTTTTCCACCTTTGCAGATCCTTCTGAGGGTATTGTGCAAGGTTTGGTCCCATGATTGCAATCTTAGCTTGATCACCCTTTGGTGGCCCTGGAGTGATTGCTTGGTAGACCTGTTCGAATTGAGTATCGAGCCTCTGCTATGATTACATAGCATAGCTGAAGCTTCTGGTGCAGCTGCAGTTGAGTGTGTTCCACACGAGCCTTCAAGTGCTTAACCTCTACATTTGGCGGTCATCTCAGAGCATATTCACAACAGAGGATTCTCCGAATCAGTCTCAGAGAGAATGGCCAGAGGACGACTTCAATCTTCTCTAACTGTTCACTCGGCTCAATGGAACATGTTTTCAGACTGGTGCACCAGTAATTGAATCTACCCTTGGTTTCCACGCATTGTGGATATCACCAAATTCCTGTTGTATCAGTCGGAAGCTTTAGGCAAGAGCTTCAGAACAGTGGAGGGTTGCAATCAGTCATCCTTTCAACCATGGCCAATGTTTTAGACACTCACATTAGGAGCGATCCTTATCTCTCTACACTCATCACATGCTTCAAAACCAACAGACAAACATCAAAACAGGTCCTAACTTGGTGGGACCTGCCTCTGGTTTAAGTCACGTTGAATAAGTGGTCATTTGAGTGCCTTGAGGACCCCTGGTAGGTGGACCTCAAATACTGGATGTGGAAAAGTTGTATTTTAGTAACATTTGCTTCAATGGCTTGAAGAAGTGAGATCCATGCTCAAGTTTATGACTGAAATCAAATGCTCGCCTGGCCACTCCCAGGTGACACTAAGGCCTCACCTGGGCTTCATTGCAAAGAACTAAGTGGCTCAGGTTCTGGCTACAGCCTTTATGGGTTTTACCCTCCATGCTATGGATGCTGCTCCTCCCCTCAAGGAAAGAGCCCCATGTCTAGTGAGAGTCCTTTGCTGGTACCTTTCACACACAGAGGGACTCAGAGGATGGAGGTCAGCCCTCTTTCTACCATTGAGTAACCTGCATAAAGAGCAAGTTTACAGAACATCATTTCTTCGTGGATTAAGGAGAAGATCCTTAAGGCCTATGAAATCTTACTGGAAAGACTTGGTGCCTTGCAGCTTGTGCCTGCCAGATTTAATGAGGTGCAAGCCTTCAGTGCTTCCTGATGTGCCCTGCAGAACTTCTTGGTTGTCAAAAATTCTGTGGGCCTGCCACTCGTGATGGTCTATGACTTTTGCTGAGCACTACTTGCATGACATTATAGTGTTGGAGGAAGGCATGTATGCCTTTGTGGGTGTCACAGGCTCCTTTGCTTAGGTTCCAATACTCACATGTTAGGCTTTCCAGATCTCCCCAAAGTGGCCCAAGCGATAAAATCTTAGTGCTCTTGTGATTGATCAGACGTAGTTTATAGGTCAGCACACTCTCGGTGGGCCTAGTAGGGCTTTGTGCAATAAAATCTTAGTGCTCTTGGGATTGATCAGACATAGTGTATAGGTCAGCACACTTCTCAGTGGGCCTAATAGGGCTTCATGCCTGGCTTACCTAATCTCAGACCAGTGTCAGGCAGTTTGCCCTAGTGTCCTGGCCTTTTGCTAGTTTGACATTGGAGAAAACTGCCCTAAGGAACCATATTCCAGCCCCCTGGCACCCGCTAGTTTCACGACTGGTTCCAGCAGGATCTTTAGGTCTGATGGAGCACATTTACCTACAAGGCCGACAGCTGTCATGTTGGCAGGCGAGGACTTGGGGGTTCAGTGCAGTCCCATACAGTTTCAGCTGGATTCTGCTGTCTGCAGCCTCAACTCCAAGTAGCTCTGAGGTTTTCCCTTCACACATCACCTCTTCACACAGATCGATGGTTACCCCAAAGCTGCCAGTCCCAGCGGTCAAATGAGGTCTGTGTGCCAGTAACCTTACACCCTCCACCTGTGCAATTGTACGTCCGCAAATGGTGGTCGAGAAGTAACTAATAACTAATACGAGATATTTTTAAGTGATATCCGCATTAGTAAGTACACTTACGTCTCGACTACCAGAGAATCCCACCCAACCAACCCCACTTCCCCTTACAGCTGAAGTCAACTGACCAATCTTCAAGAGAGGAAGGATGACATGGGGAGCATGCGCACCGGGAGTCACCACCAGTTCTATAGGAAAAAAGAGATGGCGCGACGAGACCGTCAGGTTTTTATAAATCAAGTGAGTGAATTAACTCAACTCGATTTCATTTCAGACACAATAAATTCAGCCATAAACTCATTTAACTCTTTCAAAAAATCATGCATTGGTCGTTCTTTATGTTTGGTGCGGCAGGGAGCGCTGAATCGTGTTTTCCTGGGAGTGTTTTTATTTTCCAGTAAAGAAAGATAGTCTCTCAAATCCTCTCCCAGTTAGTCGTCGCACAAAATGATCGTTTTCTTCCGCTCTCAGTTCATACCCCCCTGGCGGTATTTTTTCCAAAATTTGCCCAGCAATTGAATTATCAGAAGTAGTGATATGGCAGACATATTTGTGTCTTGTTGATCTGCCGCTAGGAGCATCAGCGGCAGATCGAAACTTTCAAGCGTGCATAGAACAGCGTAGGCCTATCAGTGCAAGCAGAATCGTATTCGTTCACTGATATTTTATCAATGCACTCTTTTCACTGTATCGAAATATGTATCTATTCGTAATATAAAATGTCCTATTACTGCACTAAAATATATGTACCGTTAAACCATAGGATAATGCTATATACTGCCTATTCCACAGTGACAGCGAGCTCTTGTAGGCCTTGGTCTGATTCTTTAACCCCAGAGAAAACCAAGGGACGGTACTTTAATGACGATATATACTATACAAAATGTGATATCACGATAATTAAGATTTGCTGTTCTATCGTTCTGTGTCAAATATTAGCGATGACACCGCAATTCCTCACAGAGTGCTATAATTATGGTAAGGATACAAAAGGATACCAGCTTGAGTTGTGATCAAATGCCTGTCCACAACACAAGGAAACTTCGTGTGTCATTGGCCCGGAGTCATTGGTTATCGTTCTATGGGAGTTGATATTCAAGGATGTATCCAGGTAACGGGTGGTACCCGATTCGGTATCCGTGTACTTAATATAAAGCCCGAGTTTGGCACCCAGGCCCAATAGTTTCTGCCAATTCACTTTACCACTAACAGATAGCTGGACTCAGACCTAAGAACAACTTTACCTAGCAAATCAAATGTACAGATGTATACCATATCATAATCAATTTACAAGTAAGATTTGATACATGCCTATGAAACAGTTGTATTAGGCCTAATTGTATCAAAACGTACCGACTCTAATTTGATTTAACGCTTTCCCTGTCAAAATGGCCTACAGCAAAACTCCATGAAAGATTTACCAATAGTCAACAGCTTTGCTCTGCTCACCCTGGCTGCTAAGCGGCCAGGATAAGCCGAGGAAAGCTGTTGACTCAGTCCAATAATATGACTATGTAAGGGTTAATTTAACGCAATGTTACAATATATTAATATGACAACAGAAACACAGCAGTTATCATATGTAGCGGTAATCATTATGATTTGGAACAAATTTTGATTCAAACTGTGTAGTTTTGGATATATGACGTCAAATATCTCTTTCATTCACATAATAACCCATGTGCGAGTGAACAAGAACGATGGCTTAATTGGCCTGTTAATAGCTGAATACACAAATCACGTCCCAATGGTCTTGCCTGATGTCCTGCAAGGGTGTGGGTATTTTAAGAAGAAATACACCAGGAATATGTACATTCTCCATTAAAAAAAATGCCCACAGAAACCAGGGATACACTTTGTATGAAAAATGCTGAAAGGAAAGTTTTTCAGTCACTCTTAGTGCTTTACCTACTTAAATTATGAAATGCCCAGTCCATGGTGGAATACATACTTTATTCAAATTTATCAAAGTTTGCAGGACTTTCTATTGTTCTTTATGTTCACTCATGCATTACACGCACATACATTATTTGGGTAGAGTGTTTTCTCTGCACCCACACCGCTCTTATGCATCGAGATTGGTCCAAGAATAGCGTTTTACAGAAGAAACACCAAACATACGGCAGATCACAGGCATACAGTGGAATTCCCTTATTAACGCAACCTAGGGGACCGAAAAAAAATGATCTTATCGGGCAACAGGTCTTAACAGGGGACAAAACGTAAGGATAAACCGAAACGGGATTCTAAATTGTTGGTCTGAAAATAGAAATGATTTCTTTACGGAGATGGTCTTACCTAGACATTCTACACTGTCATTATTTTGAGGAAATCACGTCTTTATTGGGTTAGTGGTATGGAGTGTTGGTGTTGTGACGTCACAGTTAATCACGGTGGTACAAGTCGCTTGGATTCGAATCGTATACTGTTTTCAGAGGAAATGGTGCAGTGACCTCAAAATGTACGCAGCAAAGCAAAAAGTGTGGGCAAACTAAAAATAAAAACTACATATTTCTCAGATTTTTATCATTTTGCGCCGTTTGATCATCAAGTTCATCAAAGTTTCGACTGCCTTTGACGCATCATCTATTCAACTTACCAGGAACGATAACAAAAATAAAGAATTTGAAGCGTGCCGTTAGTGTGAAGTAAGATTACATGCACATGCTCCATTATTTGACATACATTTTGTTCTGAAAATGTCACCTGGACCCAGCTATTTGAAGTATAATGCTCATCAATTTTGGTTCACCTAGTTTGCTTTGCAAACATCGGAGACAAAAAGTGATGCGAGACTGCTGAATAAATATTATACTTACACGGTTTCAAGAAATGAAGCGTGGATCTGGCATTGCCAGTTAAAAATGAGTGTTACATGTGTGTAAGCCAGTGGCTTCCAACTACTGCGCCTCTATAGATCTGAATGTAACATGAAAGTTGCATTGTGTGTAAGTCATTGGCTTATTGTGACTGTGCTTCTATAAGTCTATACATCTAACACGAAAGTCACATTGCGTGCATGTCACTGGCTAACAGTCACTGAGCAGAGGAAAATATTCGTCCCACAACAGCACCTGGCGTGCAAGCAGTGGACTGCTCTGTTTTGGTCGATTTGATCATGATTTCCGTTTCTTCCGTTTATTAAACAAAAATTGCAAGCAGTGGACTGCTGTGTTTTGGTCAATTTGATCATGATTTCCCTTTCTTCTGTTTATTAAACAGAAATTTAAATTAACTACACGTCAAAATGTGCATTTAATATGTGGTGTTTCTCTGATAAACTACGTTCATAAGTTTTTTTTCTTTTTGTTTCTTTGAAACTAGTCACATGTATCCTGGAATAGGTTGGCACAGTTTATGACACATTGCCACAGTGTTAATACAGTATTAATACACCCTTGGAAATATGGAACAGAATGTATACCTTCCTACCTATAGCTAACTACTTAGATACATACATACATACATACATACATATATACATACATACATACATACATACATACATACATTCAATTTTGATATTGTTTGCTGTTTCCTCATAACAGACTCGGTGTCACCGCAGCTTTACTGTCAGGTTTTTTTTTTACAATTTTTTAAAGCTATCCGAAAGGACACTTACTCGTTTTCATGTTTTTTTATATTTTTTTTCATCCTGACTGCTAGTCAGTCGAGAAAGTCCTGTTCACTGTGGACCAGCCCGGCCCAAATGAATTCAAGATATGATAACTGAAAATTGTTCTCATCAAAGTTCTATACAATGTTTTTCAATTCTCAAAGTGTGCGATTCATTTGTAAAAGAATTTTCAAGACATGCTTGTCGCACATTATGGAGCGAGCAATTTCTAGTTAAAGAACTTGCTTTAGTTAGTAACGTAAGGCTGCTAAATAGAAGGCATTACAATACCAAGTCACAGATTGTGACTAGCTCTATTCACACTGGCTTGCAACTGTTTATACAAATTATATAGTGTCAGAAACTTCTTCATGGTTAGAGTGTGTTGGAAAATATTTCAAACAAATATCTAAGTGAATGTTACACACCTCGCATTATCCTGAACGAGTTGGATCATACTTACTTCACGTTACCTCAAGTAACTGAATGCGGGAAAACACCCTTCTCCAATGACAAATCTATAATATGAATTAAAACTTGCAAAATTTCTGCATTAAGATATTTAGGAACTTTCGAAATTATTTCATCATGGCCTAGACCTGACTCTTTCAATGAGTTAATCAGAACACGTGTGTCATCTCCTGTTATGGGAGAAAAGAAAAACGAATTTACATATTGTATCCTCAGGTATGATTGAGCAGGGATCTGTTTAGCTAATTTGGGACCAATATTAATGAAGAATATAGTAAACTGGCTGGCAGTGTCCTTAGGTTCTGTAAGAGTAACATTATTTAATTTAAATCTATTACTGATTAATCTTTTACTTTTCCCAATTGTACCATTTATAACTTTCCAAACCTTAGATACATTTTGTTTATTATGCTCAAACACCTCATTAAAATGTCATTTTTCAGCTATTAGCAAAATATGGTTCAGTCGATTTCGGTAATAATATGTGTATATTATGCCATCTTTTGTTTTCTTTTACTGTAAAGCATATTTTTCCTTTTTGTGGCTTTTCTGAGACCCTCAGTTAACCATGGTTTTCTTTGTTTATAAGTTGTGCTAATGAAACTTGAATATATATATTTTTTTTAAATAAACTTGAATGAATGAAAAAAGTAAGTTTTAAGTATTCCATTCATTGCTTATGATAATGCCCTCGGTCCCACACAAATCTCGGTCCATACACCGGCTTGTTATCACAGCCAGGCATAATGTCTTCAACCCAGTGACTGGCGTTGTTTGTTATTCATAGATAATGGGGCCATCCCTAAGCTCAAAAAAGTCTTTGATTCCTCAAAAGTAAAAATTCCAGGGCCGAAACACAAATACAAAAAGTAACAACCAGCCTGCTCCTTTCCGCCATGCATTCGCTGGTCATTTAAAAAATCCGTAATTATGCAGCAAAAATACCCGTTACATCCGCATAATATTGCAGGAAATACCCGTTACAGCCGCATAATATTGCACGGTTTCATTGTTTGTCTTTTAGACAATTCGTTGATTCGGTTTTACGAAGAAACAACTGTCCTTATTGTGTGTCATTCTGTCTCATGGCTCAAAGGCCAGGGAAATACGTGCTGTGTTCCCTGCCGAGTGATTGCATGTGTGAGGGAAGAAGGAAGCATTTGCGTGCACAATAGGAGAGGTCGCAATTAGCAATTGTATGTGTATTTGGCTGAATATACAACCCAATATACAACATTCTTGTGAGCTATAGGTGTGTATTCCTATTATATTCTATGTTAAAGTAACATTCCATTAATTGAATAGTTTTGTAGCAAAAGTTACCAAATTTAAAGGAGTATTGTAACTATATACATGTACAACCATTTATCACACGCAATTTGGTGTTTCTAGGTAGAGTGGTTTTAAAGTTACATACGTGCAAATTACAATGTAATCTAATAGAAATACACATACCTAGCCCACCTGCCTACAGAGCCCTGTACCGAGAACCCACATGAACCAGCTGATCTTGACTTTACCTATTTGCTGCCCTGTTTTCTCTTGCTTGTGAAGATTCATCCAGAGTGTTGCTCACATAAATTTTTCTAAAATGGTTCAAATATATTGTTCATAAAACTCACTTTTCTTTATCTATTGATTAATATTTATCAGTTTAACTCATCTTTTAGTCATCTTGGTGTGCTATAGTTTAATCCAGTTGAAATAAATGTGTTTGAATCATGAACTCTCAGGTCAACCCGGCTGCCACTACCAAAACCGTATAGTTAATTGCTTTGTGCCCCATAGTCAATAAAATTGCTCACTTTTCTGCAACGCTGTGTTTGTTTGAAAACTGTCCTTAACTTCAAATAACCTATATGACTGCATGTTTACGATAAATGGGACATGTAGGTGGCATGTGCTGCCTGATATGGAAGCGAATGGGAGATGGAGTGTGGTGTGAGTCAGTTCTAACATCACCTACAGAGAATATTATGCACAGAGTATCCCAACTCTAGCGCATGTTGAATGATCGAATTGATAAAGGTGCCAGTGTATCTAGAATCCGCAGAATTAAACTGGGGAGTGGCTCACAGCTAAAGGAAAGCGCAATTGGACGTTTTGTACAGAAAGAAATAGAGAAATGTTGGTTGTTTTCGTATCAAAGGACTGACAACTTCATTATTTCGGTAAAGCCGACTGTGATGAGCATTATACTGTACGCGGGAGCGAAAAGACAGCCATGTTTGATGCATTTTGTCTCCACTGCACCTGTCCTGGCTTTCACCGCTTCCCTCGCCAATGTATGAAGCTGACCGTCAACTGTCAAAGATCGCCCGTCTACCAAGTTGACACTTTTGACCACGAGTCATTCAAACACATGCTCAACAACTGCTGTCTATCTATCTATCTATCTATCTATCTATCTATCTATCTATCTATCTATCTATCTATCTATCTATCTATCTATCTATCTGTCTGTCTGTCTGTCTGTCTGTCTGTCTGTCTGTCTGTCTGTCTGTCTGTCTGTCTGTCTGTCTGTCTGTCTGTCTGTCTGTTTGTCTGTCTGTCTGTCTGTCTGTCTGTCTATCTATCTATCTATCTATCTTTCTTTCTTTCTATCTATCTATCTATCCGTCTGGCTGGCTGGCTGGCTGGCTGGCTGGCTGGCTGGCTGTCTGCCGTCCGTCCGTTCGTCTATCTGTATACCTATCTATCTATCTGTATGTCTGTCTGTCTATCGGTCTAACTATCGAGAAAGAGAATCTCACACCTCTTTTATGACGTAATTTACTGACTGCTTCTTCAGTTTCGAATGCTAAAGAAATCTGTACCCAAAATTCAAAATGGCCAGCACTGCAAAACAACATTTAGCCAATTTCCTCAGGCTGGTCACACAGGAGAAAGGCCAAAAGACCTTACAAAGTCCTGTGTGCCCCTGATTCCTTCACACTAACCAAATGAATGTTTGCAGCTGTTGTAATCTATTCAAGGGCAGCAAGTGATTTGGAACTGAGTTCACTGTGTCTTACCTTATTCATGTTGCCATTCAAGTTATTGGTGATTATTATATTTCACCTGTCAAAGTGCATGTGTGTTATATAAAAGCATGCAATCTTTAAATATACCATAGTGTAAGAATAACAGTGATTGGTTCTCTCTCTCTCTCTCTCTCTCTCTCTCTCTCTCTCTCTCTCTCTCTCTCTCTCTCTCTCTATCTCTCTCTCTCTATCTATCTATCTATCTATCTGTCTATCTCTCTCTCTCTCTCTCTCTCTCTCTCTCTCTCTCTCTCTCTCTCTCTCTCTCTCTCTCTCTCTCTCTCTCTCTGTCTCTTTGTATGTGTGTGTGTGCGTCTCCCTGCCTTAAGCTTCATCAAGTGTAGTTGATAAACATTATTTCTTTTTAGCACGCGAGTTAGGAACTCGAAAAACAAAGCAAACCCATATTGAATGCTTGAATAATTAATTTGATCACTGCGTTGTACGCCATAACTCATTAAAAGGTCCGACACAAGCATACCTGTTAATTATATTGTGTCTTTAAATATTTGTATCACCTGGTATACCTTTGTTGTTTTAATGTATCTTTATTGTTTATCGGCACAATGCCTCAAATGTAGAGAGAAAGCATATGAAGTATTTATTCATTCGCCGCTAGTTCATTCATTCACGTTCAAGGGAATCAAGCGCGCAAGTCTGCGTGATACACTAGGAAATGACCGTTGGTATCCATTTTTTCAATCCAAAATTAAGATTGTCGTCTATACCCCCGTACCCTTCGTGCATAGCTCCTCTTACTAAAGCTCAATCAAGGATGCAAAATTTTGACAATTATAATGTGTAAGATTATGTTATTGTAAATGGTTTAAAATTGCTCAGCAGTTACCTTATATGGGGCATGCAATCAGATCGTTGACGATTGATTCTAAATATGGCATCTGTAATTTAAGAAAACCCTAAATATCAGCAAAAAATGATTTAGTGACTCTTTCTTGCTTCTACTATTCATGGGACGGCCTGCCAATAGACACCCGGCAATCTCACACTTTATCTCTGTTTAAAACTAAGCATAGGTGTCTTTTACTGAAAGACAAACCTTCGCTATACTTTGCACGGCGTTTCCTTGACATACGTCAAATTCAAATGAGAATTTGTCATTTTGTACTGCAATGCCATTTTACGTGCATCATGAATCTCACAGTGGTGCTTCATTTTCATGTAGTTCTTTTGAAGATACAGAAAATATCTTCTTTAACTGCCGACGGTATACCTTTCGCTGTTATCCTCTTTCACACTGGGACCAAATGGCCAAAAGTGGGACCTCCTAGCCCCTCGAAACTGTCTTGCTGATCAGTTGACCTTCATTTGACCTTGAAATGACCTTGAGGTATAAAAGGTATTTATATTCTTGTATATGCCAAATGTACTTCTATGTGTGCACATCTACTATGAAAAGGATGACAATAATTGATAAGTTCGGAATCTCAGGGCATTTCTGAAACAAATTTGCAGCTCTACAACTCAAAATTAAGCCATTTTCATAAATTCTACCAAAAAAGGTCGTTTTCCGAAATATCGTGCTAAGTTGCGAGAAAGGTGACTAGAGAAGCTCACCTAGGGATGCAGCTTAAAGATTAGATGATTCTGAAAAAAAAAACTTTGTCAAAAATAATTAAATTTCAATGAATTTAGGTTGGTTCAAAAACAAGGCCTTATTTTGGATTTTCAAAAATCCAAGATGGCCGCCCCATGGGTGAACCAAAAGTTAATATAAATGGGCATTTCTTCCCTTAAATTTGAGATATCGTGAGGATCTTTTATTTAAATGTATACACTCTTTCAGCCCGAGCTGCTAGTTGTAATATTATTCCTCACGGCGTTGCCTGGCAGTAATATTGGAATTAATATAACAACATATCCCTTGTATTTTTTCCTTATTTTTGGCCCAAATTCGAAATTCCCTTTTTCACAGTATTCGACAGAAAATTTCTGATAACTTTACCCTTATGGATTTTTTTTATTTCGACCAACATAGTAGTCAGCAAGGCGAAAAGCAGCTCAAAAGGGGCCTTTCTTACTTACAATTTGTCAGTCAAGGTCATATGAAGGTCACCTTGTGTGCAATAAATAAGTGTAATTTTCATGTATCCCAACACATCGTAATTATGCAAAGTATCATTGAGCGAGGCTGTGTAAAACCAGTATCCCAACACATCGTAATTATGCAAAGTATAATTGAACGAGGCTGTGTAAAACCAGTTGATCATGAACGACGTCCCACTTTTGGCCATTTGGCCCCAGTGTGTTTGGAAAACTTCCGTTATACCCTTTTGAAAACTTTCTGGGCACCCGGTGTTCACCCCTCTCTTCCTCTCCCCGCACACAAATTACGCACACACCCTCATGCTAAGGGGGTGTCCCTATCTGGAAACAGATTTCAACAAACTGATATTCAGAGTTTCATCTCAGAAAATAGATTTACCTTTTAAGGTAAGGACATATATCTAGACATCACTGTTCTTAAATTTCAATATACGTGTATGTTTGTGTCTGGATATAGCCTCTAGAATAACTGTGTATGGTATTAAGAAATCCAGTTGAACTAGGTATGTGTAGAATATAATAATATTCGGAAACATCAAATGCGGAGTCAATACATCTACCGGGAGTACCTCGCTTCTGGGTTACGATTTTTTGCTTTCCTCCTGGCGTCGCCACAGGTAAATCTCCATGCCATCGGCTGACAACGCGCCCGCACCAGGGTTGGCCAGAATATATGTAAACATTAGGGCACCAGTAAATGAGTTTGAAAAATTTTTGTCACGGAAGAAAAACTATCCATCAAATGTGGTCAGTAGCAATTTTTCCTTGATGGTTTACTAGTCAAATGTTTTATCACTGGGAGTATGCTGAATGGACATGATAGCCCTGCTGTTACCTGGCAACGAGTAACCACATTGTGCCAGAACAAAATAGGCACAGGGAAAACAGAGCACTAAAACATAATGTTTCATTCGATAACACTGAAAAAATTACATAACACTGAAGATTAAAAGTAAATATCTAACCATGTAGTTATGCGTATAGAAACATTTTTTCCTACATTTTTTCTATTTTCCACCAAATTTTGTCCAGAAATTTTCTTTTAAATTTTAGTACATAGAAACTCCAAATTTGGTATCGATGTGGCCATGTCTGTGAAATAGTGCATTTGAT
This sequence comes from Hermodice carunculata, assembly GCA_964020975.1. NCBI lineage: Eukaryota > Metazoa > Annelida > Polychaeta > Eunicida > Amphinomidae > Hermodice > Hermodice carunculata. Next base: position 54,759,337 of record OZ026619.1, read on the forward strand.
TTTGACTTGCCCAAAATAGCTCACCCTTAAAACTTGACAGATAAATGCAAAATTCTAACACGTACCTATATATGTTTCAGACAATTGCGCACCAAATGAACATATGTATAACACAAGTCACAGTCTTTAAAGTATGTTAATTTGGGACATATGAAAGGTTAAATGTATTCTAAAGAACAAGGCAGTTCCAGTTTCTACGTAAAGGTTTGCGATATTGACCATCCAATGAATGCATGATTCGAGTCACAGTCTTTAATTTATGTTAAGAAACAGCAATTGAGAATGTTAATGTTGAATATCGAATATCGAAAGTATAATAGATACATATACTATTGCAACTTCCACTTATATGTTTGTGATACGGGGGCATCTACTCAAATTTTGAGTCAAGTCACAACCTTTAATTTAGGCTAATTTGAGCAATTGAAAATTTAAATGTTTACTCTCTTGAAAGATAATAGAGATACCATTCCAACTTTCATTTATAGTTTTGTGATATAGGCGCATCTAATGAACAATACGTCAACTTTGCAGCATTTAAAACTATGCTTATCAAGCAACTAAAAGCAGGAATCTTCAATATCTTTGAAACAATGGTAGATATGCCTTTCATTGTAATTTTTTCATGTATGTTATTGGTAAAGACAGCCGTAAAGAATAATGAACAGTAGTTATGACACTTCAAATAATGCTAATTAGAATCCGTGATACTGCGCAGCTTCAAAACTAATTGACAGAGAAACTCTGTATGCTTATCGTGACCATAACTAGTTGGTACCATTTGTAAACAGTTCTTTCTTGTAGATCGAAAGACTTTCTGTGAAACGACTCTTCTTTTCTAGTTGCGTCTTGAATTTCCGACGCCATCCAGCCTAATGAAAATGCGCAGACTATGCCTACCCTTGTATGCACAAAATTCACACTTTGATCTTCCCGCGATTGTCTACGCTGAAGAGACTAACTGGGCCAAACTAATTATTGACTGTCAAAAGAAGGTGGAAAACTGATGAGGTGTCTTCTCTGAGGCAATGACCGTCTGACACAAACCAAATTGACAATCTAGTGCTTTATACATGTGACACTTTGCTCGTTACAAGATGAAAAAAGGCTGTTGCAGACGTTGGGGGTTGGGGTGGGAGGTGGGGTGGGGTTTCCTAGAAATAAAGCCACCACCAAATAATCATGGTCCATGATCGACGAGACAAGCGGTGTTCTGTTTGTTTGCATTGAATGTTGACCGACATTTCGTGCGCCTCGTGTCCATTTATGCACGGCTACCACGAATAATTTTATTTACATATGAAAAAATGCTCACAGCAAGAGACAGCCTTTCAACTCCATTTCTCTGAATTTTGATCATATGATAGCATAAATAATTGCTTCAGGTGAAAAGGAAATAGAAACACAGATGACCAAAATATACTGTAAAAATGATTGTTATAAAGTATGGAAAACGTGCATTGAAAAATATAAATGTTGCGGAACGTTTAAAAGATATAACGTAGCTTAGCACCATACAAGTTGGTTTAAACACATTTTGTTAAGGCAATTGGAAAACTGGCATAGCCTATACAAATTCCTCTTGCGAAAAAAAGGAATAAAATCCAGAGTGTGGTGTAAAAGGTAATGGCACAAACTACAGGACAGTACATTAATGGACACATAACAGTATGCAAGATAATGACACCACCAGACGTCACAGATAGTGGTCCGAGTAATGAGTAGTTTGCATTGACTGTAAGGGGTGAATATTACAAACAGTCTTTGAAATGGTCTTTTAGAAAAGTAATGATGTTTGCCCGCAAGTGGCCACTCAAATGGTAGGCCTACTCTTATCTATATAACAAAATTTGTAATATTAACTGTATATACAAACTACCAAGTGAAACCAGTGCGGGCTTCAGTTGAATCTGCCAGTGCGGATAGTGTACGTATGTACAGATTCAAAGATAGCTATATTAGCGGCTTTTGAACATTTTAAATTTCCATTTAGTACTGTATTTAATGTAAACGGAGCCTTGGTTATAATAAACATTTGAAGAGTGTTACGTTCGGTAATGAAGCGAGGACATTCAAAGAAAATGTGGTAGGAATTTTCTACTGTAGCTACACAAGCACAACTAGTTAATCCTCCCACCCGCACCCCGTTGATAGCTGATGTGCAGTTTCTGTAGGTTTACTTGTAACACGTGAAAGAGGGGAAGAAGAAGAAGAAGAAGAAGAAGAAGAAGAAGAAGAAGAAGAAGAAGAAGAAGAAGAAGAAGAAGAAGAAGAAGAAGAAGAAGAAGAAGAAGAAGAAGAAGAAGGAGAAGGAGAAGGAGGAGGAGGAGGAGGAGGAGGAGAACAACAACAACAAGAAGACGACGACGACGACGAAGATCTGGCTGTAACGTGGACTGAGTGCAGGTCTGAGACATGTGCCCCCAAAATTCAAAGCATCTTTGACTTTAAAGTGGAGTGATTGCATTAGGGACATGAATCAAAGGGCATCTGTGGCCTACCTTGAAGTGACTATATTAGGGTCATATAGCACACAACATTTTTTATCCTGACCACAGTCAGGGACACGCATTTCTGACCCTGCGTGGACTGACTACAGTCAGGGACATATACTACAAAGCACATCTGGCCTTCATATGGAGTGACTGCATGTTCCACCGAATATCTCTGGCCCTGGTGTGAACAGAATCAGAGACACACGACAGAGCACCTCTGGCCCTTACGTGGTGTAACTACAATCAGGAACATATACCGCCGAGATTATCTGGTCCTGACATTGAGCAAACGTGTCAGGGACTTGTACCACAGACCGAGCGTCTCTGGCCTTACAGTTACTGGTAGGGGACATATACCACACAACATCTTTAACCATCACTTGAGGTCCCTACAGTAGGGATATACACAACAGAGCATGTATGGCCTTCTTGCAATCTTGAGAGCAACTTACAAAGCTCACTTGTTAATTTTTTGTAACATCTTCAGTAAATGTAGATCTCATTTGTTAGAGGCTTGTGTTACCCACAAACAGCTAATTTGTTACAACCTTGGAGTCGCACATATAGTGAACTTGTATAGAAAACGTTACGCTTACTTCTATCACATGCGTTTGGACAACACAGAAATGTAACAGAGGTTAAAATCGCGTTAACGACCATATTTAACTCCTCTTTGACCGTATCGGTAGATTGCTTCCAAAGGCAAATCCGCTTTTTCTGTGAAAACTAGAATTGCTGTAAGAAAAGGTCGGAATACATACATACATACATACATACATACATACATACATACATACATACATACATACATACATACATACATACATGCATGCATGCATGCATACATACATATAGTGTGTGTGTGTGTGTTTACCTGGTTAAAATCAATATTTTGAAAAGATGGAGACACCATTCATATTTTCAGTTGTTTGCAAAATGAAGGACATGCCCCAGCTTTAGCTCTTCTCTTCACACGCAAGTTCCTCGTCTAAGTGGCTCTCAACGTGTGCCAACAAATAATGTTGATTCATTGTTATGATGGAGGACAAAGATGTCAATCTATCATTACTATGGATGAAACGAGTTTGTCATGGGTTATACGGGGTTAACTTTGGTGACCAACTGTCTCGGCTGATTGGATAAAGCATTTCCTTCCCCAATGTTCAAGGGGATTGGCAGCATATCAACGACGTTGTTCCTCTGTTGACCTGGTAACCAGATCTGGATTGACAGAATCAATATGCACCGCTAATTGTTGATTTGAATAAGTAATGTCGACCATTTTCTTCCCCATTTTGTGGCCCTTTCAATTGAGCTATGTGCATATCTGTAATTTCCTCCAACAAATGTTTCTGGAGCCTTACCCTGTGGAATGTGAATGATATCTGATATGGCACAAAGATGATATTGAATGCTACATTTATATGTACATCAGTTTAACATCTTACCCCCACTTTGATGGGCAGCTGCCGGAGTTTCTCAAATGCCAACTGCTTTGCTTTTTGTCTTCAATTTTCCACCGTCACAAAAAAAAAATGTATTGCTTCTTTCTAATAAGATTGTGCTGCCTGAAAGAATAAGCTCCTGACTGCAGCTCGTTGGAGACAGGAGTTAATGTATACTTCAGCTGCGTGGGTTCATAATTTTCGTAACCTGTCAAAATGCATCTGACAAGATCTGTCATTAGGAAATTATATTTCTAGAATTGTGTCATGTCTGTTTTCATTAGTGGTGGATGGCGGGTGGGACCGTAAACGCATTTTCAAATAACGTTAGACCTGTTGTTATTTTTTTTTTTTTTTTTTTTTTTTTTTTTTTTTTTTTTTTTCTTCATATGGGGAAAAAGCAAAAACAAGAAGATCATGATAACCTTGTGTTCTATTGACGGGAAAATATGTTTACGCAGTGCAGTTTCTGAAACATATTGTGTAAAGATGGCCTGTAGGTAGATCAAAGTCGGCAAATGCCAATGCCAAAGGTTGCACCAGATGCCATTAACAATGGTCATAGCTCCAGCACATATTGCTCGCCATTTGTGGCATCCAAGGAAGATAGCCTATTTAATTTAGTCCAGCCAGTTTAAAATCAGGTCAAGTTCATCACCTGCCATACTCATCCAACGTTTTCATTAGACACTGTGATTGAAAAAAAAAATCTCACATTGAGTCCTATGACATTGAAATTTAGCTAGCGGAAGGGCTTCAATATAACAATAATGTTTGTTTTGCGGGCATTGGGATCATTTATGGGTCGCGGTATTTCATTTGCTGCCCGACAGTGGTCAGTTGCGCCTGACGCGAAGCGAAGGATGCAAATGATCACTGGAGGGCTGCAAATCGAATACCAAGGGCCGCACAATGATCTCAATGACATAAAAACAAACGTTATTACTATCATCATTCATTTGTAGTATTTCCAAGCCAATTATCATTAAATGCATATTACAATGTAAATATAAGCCCTATATATGGTCAACCACACCATTTATGCCCGCACAAGGGATGTAAATGTCATATGCAGCCAGCAAATTTCATTTACAGCCCGCAACCTCGAGATTTATGCCCTTTGTTATGGTGTTTATATGTAGGTAATGCCCTTTAAATTAATGATGATGATGATGATGATGATGATGATGATGATGATGATGATGATGATGATGATGATGATGATGATGATGATGATGATGATGATGATGATAAACAATTTTATTCAGGGTCTGTATTAGTAAACTGACTTGAAGAAAATGAGTAAAACCTGGGTACCAACTCAAGAAGCAGAAGGTCCTTCAGCAAGACAGCTCGTTTCCGTATTGAGTTTTGCACTAAACAAAGTACATTGCAATTGTTAAATTTGCACGAATATATAGAAATCCCAGAAAAGTGTGCAGGAATAAACAAAATGAAATCCATCTTTTCTTGCACAAATTTCCAAATCTTTCAACAACCTTTGGCTATAATTTACTGTATGCCATTTCACCGATTTCGTAGTTATATTGGTTGTGGATTGATTTCAATTGTCACGGTATACCTTCATGAGGATCCCATGTAAACTCAGCAGCGCGTAAAACACTCAGTTGACTCTTTTAACAATTGATGGGCCAAAACTAACTATTTAGGCCCATCAATTGTCAGTCGTAATGAAGATTCTATTTCAAAGGTTAGAAGATCGAATAAACCACTGTTGACCTTCAAAGGTAGACACCTTTCTCAAGACGGGAATGCAGAAGAGTCCTTCATGTAACTTATAAGTATTATGTGCTAAGGAAATATGTTGGACATTGCATGTTACTGCGAAAATAGAATTTCTTATGTTTTTGAGAACGTTTAGGGTGTGATCTTGAGTTGGCTGTATTCTGTGGCCATAGTCGGTACAGTTTTTCTGAACCCCTGTTTTACACATAATGTTTATACATAATTTCACAAACATGGTACATTTCACTAAATCAACGTCATTTCAGACTCTGAAACTGGTAAAAATTGAAATTGCAGTGGATCAGTTATACACGTTATTTCGCTGCCCATTTTCTTTATGACTGTTCTCGTAAACATAATAAATAATTCATCATGGTATAGTCTTTATGCACACGTCCGTAAATTGTCACAATGTATGACAGTATTATATACATATATCATATACATATGTACATGCATACTTATATACATACATATACATATATATCATATACACATATATATATATGAATGTGTGTATGTGTTTATGTTTGTATGTACGTACGTACGTATATATGTATGTATGTATCTATGTATGTATGTATGTATGTATGTATGTATGTATGTATGTATGTATGTATGTATGTGCAATGCCTCCATAACCTTGTGCCCTTGACAGTGTCGTAAGACTTTGCTGGTTAGAGATATTTTAATGAAGAGGTAGCTCTCACAAACGCAGGGCATTTTCACTGAATGTGTTTTCAGGGTTGGTGCACTATTTGAACAGCTTTACATGATGATCATGTTTTTACTATAAGAAATATCACACCTGTCCTACATTCAATTGCTATTTTGGGATAACTTCATCCAAGCAATGAATATGCTTGGATCAGCTCCAACCAAACACCCTTAATATCAGCATTAAAAAGAAGCTGCTAAAACAGGGTGATGTCTTGCACATTGGAAGACCCTGCTGGTAAATGGATATTTCGGATCCTTCACTTGGTTTTTTCGAAGAGACATTGGTCTATTTTTTTTTCTTCAAATATACCCGAAGAAGAAAGGTATGTATAAATAAGATTTCACATAGTGGTACTATATACATCAATAATCAATTCTGGAATTGTTTGTTACCTGGGCAATATCCACTATCATATTGACAAAGGACAAAACAGGTATACATGATAGACCAAATTAACCACCTGATATACATTAGTACAGCAGTCTGCAACCAAACACCAAGATCTGCCTCTGAATATATACTTCCATCAAATGAGAAGCAACAGCAAACTTCTTTATAGGTTAAATCATAATTTCCTGGAGTAATTTTGGTAACATACAGTTTTACAAACAAGACACTATTAGTTTTCTTTTGATGGTTGTCATCTAGTCACGAAAAACTCGTGTGTTTTCACCATTGCCGGAGAAGACGCCCAAGGAACTTGTTGTGATACATTTGTTTCTTTAGTTTGATATATAATACACAGGTTAACAACTTATACAGATCTTATGCAGAGTTATATACTGACTTTATATATTTCATTCCTCATCGGAGAAGAGTACCATGCTGCTGGAGCAATATATTCCGACCTTTCCGTAATTGACGAATGATCCAAGAAGTGGCTTATAACTTCCAATGCCTTGAAAACTGACTATATGTTATCATACAAGTCTACCTCACCTGAGCATCCTCCCCTTATATTTGGAAGCCATGCGGTGCAAAACGTTGACAGTCATAAACATCTAGGCATTATTCTGCGGTCTGGTTTGAGATGGACTGATCATATCAAAGACATTATTGCTCAAACAGAAAAATTATTAAACATAATGAAAAACTTCACTTATCGTTTGGACCGACAAACCCTTGAAACTATGTATGTATCTTATATTAGACCAATTTTAGGGCATGGAAGTCCTGTTTGGGACGGATGCACAGCAGCTGATGCTGAGAAACTTGAAAGAGTTCAGTTGGCGGCTGCCAGAATAGTTACTGGAGCATTTGTTTGTGCAACTAATGTTAAACTGTACAAAGATCTTGGATGGCAAACCCTAGCCAAGCGCAGGGTGAATGCAAAATTAGTAATGATGTGCAAAATAGTTAATAATTTAGTCCCCAATGCCTTGCAATCTGTAATTCCTGGTATTCTTGAACCTGTAACACCAAGTTATAACACATGTCGCCGGTCTGAACTGCCTCATTTTAGAGCCCGATTTTTGATAATTCATTTTTCCCTTCAACGGTCTGATTACGGAATGAACGTTCTAACAGTATTAGAAATTCGGAATCATTATCTTATTTAAATCCAATTTATGGAATCTGTCTCCTCAAGGTTCTTATTTCTCAAAATTATATAATTATGGAAATAGATATGCTTCAATTCTTCATACTCGATTGCGTCTTGGCGCGCGCGAGAGAGAGGAGAGCACATAAAATTCAATAGCAATTTAGGGGAATCGTATAGAGGCAATCAAACTGTGTGCTGACCCAACTCAGCTTTATAGATCAGCATGAGGTGACAAGGTACAAATTCCCCTGCAAAACAGGTTCTTCTCTCTCTCTCTCTTCCTCTCTGCAAATACTCCAAACTGTTTGTGATATTGTGACCACCGGCATGCAACCATTTTATAAATAGTGTGTCAGTACTTTGTGAAAAGAATTGTTCAAAAATCACAAATTCAAAAAAATATAGATATATCAGCGAAAACTGTAAAAAAACAAAAAAAGACAAAAAAAAAACAAAAACAAGTGAATATAAACTGCTTGATAAATTTCAAGATAATACCTAGGGAGAGGTATAGTTCTTAGTGTTTGTTACAGGAAAGCTTGAATTTTTATAGTTGACCTTTTGGTTACCATGTCTTGCCATAGATGGTGTATAGACCCATATCTTTTACATGGATTGCGAAGCAGGCCAAGCCTATATTAATCACTCTCCATGGCACAGATCGTGGCGTATACTTCCTACCTACATGTTTAGATGGTGTAAAAATGTATAACAGAATTCTCCTCTTGTTCATATGGATATGGTAACTTTCTTGGTAGTATTTAATTTTAATAAATCTAATGTTGGTAATGCATTGTTGGATCATCAGTGGTGGTAATAAGTACTGTGGACATCATATGTTCATGATCAACATTTATGCTTTGGAGATGCAAAGCCAAGCAGTAGATTCGGTTCCTGCTATTCGCCTAATTTGAATAACACTAGCAGAACAGCTTCACACCAAGCATCATGACCATCACAGTGACTAGGAAATCACACAAAAACACGTCAAATATATCTTTGATTAGCACCATCAACTGATGTATCAAGGTGGCATGCCAGCAATATATATTACTTCTCGAAACACTCTGCCAGAGATGGAACTCAAGGGAGCCATATAATTGTGCACTAATTCAATTGCACAAATCTGTTCACTATCATGGGTGGCAAATTAGCCAGGGCTGAGCGTCCGAGCTCTGACTGTGCACAAGGACCCCTTTATGGTGCCTTAGAGGGCCCCTTTCTAGATCAAAAGGAAACGTATTTTTTTTCAGTACGGATGGGTGTTACCTTTGCAAAATATTTGGATGTAGTTCTTCAGAAAAAGAGCTAACTGATGCTGGTGCAGAGTGGATAGTAAACATTCAGAGTAAAGCAAGTGCAGACGATTTGATATACACAGTGAATTGCAGAAAAACGTGATTCCGGTAGGTATTTGACTCAAGAATATCACCACGGCTTGGTGTCATCATATATATCACTATCATACCACCACTATCATAGTGCTTGGCATGTATTTAAAACTTCCTTTCTGGCTGCCCTTGATAAATTGGCTCCTATCAAAGAAATTCGTCTCAAACAAGGAACTCAACCATGGATGACAAATGAAATTTTAGACTGTATCAGAGAGAGAGACCGAAATTTACTTCTTTTTTGGAAAACAGGTGACATCAAATTTTATAATGCTTTCAAACCAATTTGAAACCTGGTACAAAGAAAAGTTATGGTAGCAAAAAGTAACTATATCGAGGACCAAGTCCAAGAAAATCTTGGCGATTCGAAAAAACTATGGAAATATCTTGAACTTCTTGGTTATGCAAATAACAAAGAAGAAAATCCTAGAGTATGCCTCCAGGATAATAACGATACTGTCTTCGAAAATTCAAGCATAGCCCAGCAGTTTAACGACTTCTTTACCAACATTGCCTCCGTTTTAGTGGAGAAATTGCCAACCGCCTCTAAACTGTTTGACAGTTCTCGTGGTGGTAATTTCTATATCTCGAAAGGAGTTCAAGCGGACTCCTTTTCGTTCTCCAGTAAACAAGTACAGGACATACAGAAATTATTAGGCAACCTCAAATCTAAGAGCACTGGGCTGGACAATATTCCCGGTAATTTTTTGAAGGAGGGTAAAGCAATTATTGCTCTACCCCTTTCACACATCGTCAATCTATCCCTTTCGACGGGCTCTGTGCCGAATGAACTGAAGTCAGCTAAACTTATTCCCTTACACAAGAAACATAATCGCAATGATCCAGGTAATTATAGATCTGTTTCAATACTGTGCATCTTCTCAAAAATTCTGGAAAAGATTGTTTATTCTCAACTAAAGACATATCTGTCCAAGTCCAATATTCTGTATGATTTTCAGTCTGGCTTCAGACGCAACTATTCAACAGAATCCTGTCTTATTCATTTGACGGATTATGTAAGAATGAATATGGACAAAGGCCTTTACACAGGAATGGTCCTGCTTGACCTCCAAAAAGCTTTTGACACAGTAAATCATGGTTTACTGTGTCGAAAGCTTAAAATCTATCGGCTTGGACTCTGCATTAGTGGCTTGGTTTCATTCCTATTTATCTGATCGCTCACAGGTTGTTTATTACAAAGGTGCTACCTCTAAAACAAATACAGTCACTTGTGGCGTGCCACAAGGTTCCTTACTGGGGCCACTTTTATTCTTAATATATGTAAATGACATGCCCATGGCTGTCAACTGCAAACTTCTTCTTTACGCAGATGACTCAGCCTTACTGGTCTCTGCCAAATCCATTCACGAAATAGAACATACTCTTTCTTCTGAACTTCACTCCCTAAACCAATGGTTGATCGATAGCAAGCTATCTCTTCATTTGGGCAAAACGGAATCAATTTTGTTCGGCACAAAACCTAAAATTAATAAAAATTCGTCTCTCAAAATCACATGCAATAATCAAGAAATAAAATCATCCTCTAAGGTCAAATATCTGGGAATGATGCTGGACCAGAATGTTTCTGGAGAACTTCATGCAGAATCAGTTTTGAAGAACTTCATGCAGAATCAGTTTTGAATAAAATCAACTCTAAACTCAAATTTTTGTATAGGCAAGGATTGGGGCTGAGCACCAGAACAAGGAAACTTCTGTGCTCAGCGCTACTTCAACTTCACTTTGACTACGCGTGTGCGGCTTAGCACAGCACTGTGCCTTGAAACAAAACAGAAATTCCAGGTTTGTCAAAACAAAATGATTCGTTTTATTAATAAATGGCAGGCAAGAACCCATATTGGTGCTGAACAAATTTCCGATTTAGGATGGCTGAATGTTTCTAGCAGAGTTGAACAAAACAAACTGACACACATGTTTAAAATAGTCAGGGGCACCTGTCCAGATTACATGAAAGAAAATATGGTCCGCACCGGTGACGTTCACAACCATTTTACTCGCTCAAGCGTGGATTCCCTGGTGGTCCCAGGAGTTGGAGGGCCTGGACTGAAATCCTTCCTATATTCTTTTATAAAACTGTGGAATCGGTTGCCTTCAGAATTTAAATCCAAGGACTCGATCCTTACCTTTAAACATGCAGTTAAAAAACATCTAACTAATATCATGCTATCCAGAGAAAACAATCAGTTTTTAATTAATTTACATTTAAATACATTAAAATAAGCATATCTGTGATATTCATAGTTTGTTGGTTCATCCAAACTCACTATTCCCAGCCACCCAGTCTTGAGACTGCCAGGAACCACAATGGAAATAAGTCTTAACGCTTTATTGTGTATATATCCCAGGTAATCATTATTTCATGAAAGCTTGGATGATACACCTGTTTTTTGTTTTACTCTAAGTTCCTTTTACAAGATATTTTACTCTATGTATTTATATTTTATGATGATTGCCTGAATAAAATAAAATGAAATCAAACCACATAAATTGCCCATTGAGATGCATTGAAGTGCTGTGTTCATCCAGTGGAACTCCACCAACAAAGCACACACATTCAGATGTTGAGAGGCGTTCAGCTTTTGTGAACACTGCAGTGTGTTGAAATCTGTGTCATGAATACAGAACACGCAACCCATCTGGATAGTGCAAAAAGTTGCTGTACAGAATTCGGATTGTGCAGATACACAGTCCTTCAAAGAAGCCATTTTAGAGGTGTGCAAATGTCGTCATGCAGATACAGCAAAACAGGTTGAAGTACAACTTCAAGGTTCAACGAGTTACTTGCATGGTGCCAATAATCGTCACCATGATGACTATTGAAAAAGCTGCGTATCACCACGGAACAGTGCAGTTGCTTCCAAAGTCTTTCATCAATCAAGGGATCTTGCATTTGATGCTGACATGCATAAACTTAGATCAGATCTACGCATGTATATGGGGTGCCAACTGTAAAGTCATTGATTTCGTGCACTAAATGCTAATGCTTATAGTTTTCGTGGACGCAATCACAACAGGATTCACAAAATTGTAATAGCAAATTACGAAATCGAAATCCCACCATGAAATTAAGCTGCTCCTACGATTTTGTGGGCAAAACTGGAAGAAAACAACCATAAAACTGAAACTATTTCACAAAATCCAACAAGCTTGTTGAATTCTGTGCATGGAATTGTAAACGTTTATCCACTTTTGTGCACAAAATCGTACATTATGAATTTCGTGCATGAAATTGTAAGCTTCTATCAATTTCGTCCACAAAATTGAAAATTGGGATGTACAGAAATGTTAAATGTATTGATTTCGTCCACAACATCATTAATTTTATTCTGTCCATAAAATTTTTAAAATTACTGATTTCGTCAACAAAAACTTAAAAACTTTCAATTTTGTGCATGCAATAAATTTTTGGTCAAATTTTGCGCACAAAATGGAAAAACATGTCACGTAATCCATATGATATCCACTTTTGTGCACGAAATTGAAAGAACATTTCACAAAATCCATAGCTTCCTCAATTTCGTGCACACAATTGTAAGATTATAACAGTTTTGTTCACAGAAATCTAAAGATAACACAATTCTGTCAACAGAATTGCTAAGTTTCTCAATTCCGTACACGAAAGCACAAAAACTACCTCAGTTTTGTGCACAAAATTCTAAAACATATGGAATTGAAATTTTTTTTCTGGACACATGACTTATTGTGAGATGTGGAGATCGATGCCCTCTACAAGTCATTAAAGGAACTCACGAAAATGACCATGATATTGATTCTGTGGCTTTATACGATTTCGTAATTTCATTTGCAATTCTGTGCACACAATACATTCAGTATAATTCTGTCTGTCATTTCTTCCAATTTTGTGCACGAAACTGGATAAATCTTACAGGATTTTGTGAACTGAATACCCTTTCCGTCAATTTTATCGATAAGATGATTTGAATCTCGTGATAAAAATTTTGACAAATTGAAAGATTACTCGATTTCATGGACGAAATAACAAACAAAAAAGTAAAAACCTTATTCCATTTTGTGGACGAAATTCAAAACTATGCGCACAGATATGAAACAGCAGGCTTTTATGAATTCTATGAGACTGATTGGATTTTATGATTTTCTTCCTCAATTTCATTCACAGAATCGTGTAAGGGTTACAATTTCGTGAAAATTTGTTCAATTCTGTGAATTGTATATTAGAATTGCGTGGACAAAACTGATAAATTGATTGACAATTTAGTTGACAGAATCAATATGGAATTTCTACAGAATCCTAAGTTTATTTAATGTCGTGGAAAAATCGCTACACTTACAGGATTTTGTGAACACAATTGGTAGGCTTACGCGATTTTGTGGACAAAATTGGAAGCTTTACTCCATTTCCCAAACGTAATTTATACACTTACTCAAGATCGTGGACGTAATTGATAAACATATAGATTCCGTGTACGTAATTGATAGTTATGGATTCTATGGACAAAATTGAAATACTTCACAATTCTGTGGACGAAATTGTTCGAGTTTATGAATTTCGTCCACGAAATCAACTAAAGTAACCACAAAATTGATGTTACACTTGGCACCCCATACATGTATGCACCTCTGTAGAGATCCACAAATCACTGCCAACGAAGAAATTACAGGTTGATCTCTCAGACCGAATGTCCATCAAACCAGATGTAATCACTCTTGATGAATGTGTGATAAAGGAATTATTATAAATTTAAATGTGAAGGCAGAAAACATGTATGGTTGGTAAATTTTTGTACAAGTGGTTGAACTTCTTCAGTTTATATTAAGTCCCTATTTTCCTTGGCTGTTCTCGATATCACATGTTTCCCAAAAGCCCACTACTTGGGGTGAAAGATTATCTCAAAGCATGACTTTTAAGAGTTTTATTTCGATGGAAAAGCTAAATCTGTGGAGGACATATGCAAAAGTCATTAACAGGATACTTGATGTTTTTTTTCACCCTCCTCAACTCAGTACAGTGTCACGGCATTTTGGAATCCTTTTGTATGACATATGATCTTTTGTTGTATTTTGACAGCTACAAAACTCATTTATTTTATACAGTGCCTAACGGAAATTCAGAAAATTTTACCATTTTTCTCACACGTTACTAGAAAACATGATTTTAGTCACAGGAGTTGATTGGCCGACCAGCCATTTGAAGTCACTTGTCAGTTGAACAAAACTTGGGATGTTGCGGCCGTTTAGAGAGAGACCTGTGGCCATGCTATGGTGGAAGGTCGACGGAGGGACTCTCTCACTATATGCAATGTAACATCGTAGTGACAAAATAAAGCTGGGTCGATCTCAACCTCATTGTGTTCACTTATGCTCTACCATACAGAGGGTCACTGATTAGAGGTGACAGATTAGTGAATAAAGATGGGTCCATCCCCACCTCATCGTCTTCACTTATGCTCTACCATACAGAGAGTCACTGATTAGAGGTGACAGATGCACAGTCGCTTGGTATTCATTGGGTTTCCCATGGTACTCTGCATTATATAAAGTTCCTGGGGCCATGCAACGCAAAGACAGTAAAACAGTGACGGGTATCTGTATTTGATTGAAACAAGGAGTACAGTTCCCAGTATCACAAATGGCACAAGGAGGAATTGAACTGGTAAGCAACCAGAAATTGGACACAAATTGAGGCTTAGTGCACCATTACTTTTTTACGAGACAGTCCTCACAATTGCAACTAAAAAGTTTCAGCTGAGCAACCTTGTACAACTACAAGACAAAGGGAGAAACCATGCTGGGACAGACTGCAGAGAAATTACAGCAGGCACAGGGGCAATCAACAGAATAACTGCTTGGTCCTATGGTTTATATTATATATATATATATATATATATATATATATATATATATATATATATATATATATATATATATATATATATATATATATATATATATATATATATATATATATATATATATATATATATATATATATATATATACACACACATATACATATACATATATACACATACATATATACATATACATATATATATATATATATATATATATGCTTGCAAACAGTAGAGAAAAGGAGTTTCTTCCTGGTATGGCACCACCAAGCCTACTCTCGGTTAGCTGTCACATATCAGTGATGACACTGATGTGTAAATATTGCAGCTTCACGATGAACCAGAGCTGCAAAAGACACCTGCGATGACTCAGACGTATTTGTATCGCAGCTTTACAAGGAGCCAGAACTCTGAGAGGTATCTGAGATGGCAAACACGTGTTTGTATTGCAGCTTCACAAGGAGCCAGAGCTCTGAGAGGTATCTGTGATGACAAAGATGTGTTTGTATCCCAGCTTCACAAGGAGCCAGCTAGAGCTCTGACAGTTATCTGTGATGACACAGACGTGTTTTTGTATCGAAGCTTCACAAAGAGCCAGAGCTTGCACAGTTATCTATGATGACACAGACGTGTTTGTATTACAGCTTCACAAGGTGCCAGAGCTCTGATAGTTTCTGTTATGATGACACGGACGTGTTTGTTGCTGCTTCAGTGCAATGCCATGATAAGTTTCCCTGCTCTCCTCTGATGGATGAAAGGACCCATGAAGAGCAAAACGTCACGTGGACAGACTACAACAATGAAACATTCAAAGATTGTACAACAGCTCTAGCTGCACATGCTCAGAATTGGTGTAATACTGTACCTAAGCATACTGTCTCGGAAAGGCATCAGTCTCCAATTGCTACACAAGAGTCAAAAACCAAAGAAGCTTGGAGCCATGAATTCAGAATACAGGTCATTGGTGAGGCTACTCGTTTGTGGCTGCGTTCTGTTGGAGGAAAAGGTATGGGAGTAAACCTGATGCAAGATGTGTAGCTTGGCAGGCCAAGAGAGGACACAGAGCCAAGGAGAATCTACAGCTATGGTTCGTGGCACCAACAGCAGTCTGTTGAAAATGTAAAGAATGACTGATAGTATCTGATTATTTAAATTTTATTTAGAAAAGTGCATTAGATCAGGATCCACCATGCCTAGAGCCTACCAAATTTGGACGGATTTAAGGATCGTTCTAAATCCCTCATCCGTGAGCATGTGCCAGCAGTGCCAACTAAAGTGTTACAGATGATTCAGTGTGGACGTGAAAGCTGTGCAAGTACAAGGTGTACATATTACACTGGACTGTTACCCTGCATTATATTTTCTCAATGGCACACCACAGACAGTCGTCCGAATAAGGGAACCAAATTTGTTTCCAAGTTGTTTCCAAGTAAAATCAGAATGAACAAAACACTAGTTGTGAGGGTGGTAAAGAGCAAAGGTTTTACTGGTTTTGTGGACCACTGTTATTGAAACTAATGGACCAAAGTGTGGCTGAGCTCATACCTTTCCACATACAGGGTTGAGACAGTTTGGCAGCTTTCAAATTCAAGGACTTTTCCAGGACTTTCCATGACCTTTTTACCAAAATTCAAAGACTTTCCAACTTGATCAATAATCTTTTTTGTGTCTTGCTGTCCATTTTTTTGGGAGGGGGGGGGGTCTTTAGTGGGAGCGGAGGAAGTGATCGAGCTACCCTAACTTTTGGAGGAAGGTGCATTAATGGATATATTTAAAATTCAAGGACTTTAAACAAAGATTCTCAAGGCCTTGAAGAGCAGGTAGTAAATTCAAGTTCAGGGATTTCAAGGACCTGTATGAGCCCTGACATATGGAAAAGGGTTTTGGTGACTCAAGAATAGAAATGGACAGCAGAGTAGGTATTCTTACACAAAGCTGTATCTAGATAAGACTGAATTGCACTTCTTTCAATGAAACTGGACTGAAGTTAAAGATTTAGTATACTGGAGGTTTAAAATAATCAGAATACTTATTTTTCATTTCTAACCACCCCAAAAATTGATCTAATTCCATGATTCTGTGCATTTTTACCATACTGTTCAGGAAAAAGATGCTTCATATAGACATGTTCCTCTGTGTCTTGTCAAATTTTCAACTATTCCGTGAAGTAGTCTGACTAGTGGGTTATGGTTGCATTTACGTCTTCATAGGCATGATGGCCTTAAATCCTTTTTTTTTTGGGGGGGGGGGTTGTTTGTTGTATTTTTTTTTTTTTTTTTTTTTGGTTTTACTTTACAGCCATACCCTACTGTTCTAGAGGTAAGGAAAACTAACACTAAATACATATTAACCCCCCCCCCCAAAAAACAAACAAACAAACCAGCAATGCATAGCAAGTCCTCAAAAAAAGGTCAGTGGTATCTGTAGTGCTTATAGTTTTGAAAATATGCTCCACATAAACATTTACTGTGATGGGATCAAAGGTCAAGGTAGCAGAAGGGCAGACGCATGGGCTGCATCCCTACAGTCACCCCTGGGTTCTGGTGAGACACTGAAATTTTGCTTACATTCAAAAGCAACACACCTGGCTCAATAGCAAAAAGGTTACGATTTGGAGGACATGGTGGCCATCTTGAAGTGCCCTTTTTCATATTTACATCAATTTCTAAACATTGCAGACTAAAACTTACCCCAGTATGGATTCCCTGACACACACACCCCCCCCCCCCCCGAAAAAAATACACAAAATCTCAAAACCCACCTACTTAGCACCAATAACCAAAATGTAATACTTGAATTTATGTTCTGATGCATATAATGGTGACCATGTTGGATTTTTCTCAAAATTGGGCATCAATGATGCCCCGGTGGCATAATTAAGTTTCTGGTACAAGAATTTTTAAACTTCAATAAAATATGCACAACAAAAATTGTGCATACTATTTTGGGGGTGGTGCATAAATTGGTGTTTAGCAATGCAACTACATTGTGTAATTAAAAAAAAAGTCAGATGGACACTTCAATTTTGTTCACTTCTTTTGGCCTCAAGAAGGTACTATAAGCCAAAACCTGAACACATTCAAAACACTTTTCTGACATCATATGATGTTATACTGAGCTAGATTTGTAGCATTTTTGGATGGGGGTGGGCGTAAGTACAATAAAATGGGAGCACAGTAGCCAACTTCTATTTATCATACAACTGAGCCATGTTGGCATGGTGCCAAGCACGTTTTCCAGAGGTTAGGCACAGCTACATGCCACCTAAAGGCAGCACTACTGCAACTCTCTTGGGCAAACGCATCCCTGCGTGTGTACCGTCAATTTTATCAATTGGGCCCAGAGCCAAAGTTAAAAATTCAAAGCCGTTCAGCTTTCCCATTCATGTAACAATGTGAACAGGAATTGCCTCCATATATTCACATAAACGTTTTAGTATATAATGCCTCTGGCACGCAATAGTCATTAAAACACGAAAAGGTCAACATCAGGCTCAGTTATTGAAGCTAATGGCACACTATCGAGGGACAAAAACTGAAATTACATACCACAAGAGCATACATTTTTTCCCTAACAACTCCCTGCATTCCCTGTAAAACATTTATATGTGTATAAATAAAATTCCCTAAAGGCTTTACAAAAATGAAAAAAAAAAAAAATACAATAGAGTATTTCTTTACATCTTATATATACATATATATATATATAAAACCATCTTGGGTGGTTTATGGGCAATTATACATTGCCCACAAATATATATATATCTATATATATATATATATATATATATATATATATATATATATATATATATATATACATATATATATATATATATATATATATATATATATATATATATATATACACAGTGGTACTTGCTTTATGTGGCCACCCCTTCTGCCAAGAAAAAGTGGCCACATACAGCAGGTGAATATATATATATCAACTATATATATATACTATACATATATATATATATATATATATCATATATATACTATAATAATATATATATATATGTATATATATATACTATATATATATATATATATATACCATATATATAATATATATATATATATATATATATATATATATACTATATATACTATATCATATATATATATATATATATATATATATATATATATATATGCTATATATTATATATATATATATATATATATATATATATATATATATATATATATATAGATATATATATATATATACATATATATATATTATATATATATATGTATATATATATATATATCATATATATATATATATATATATACTATATATATATATATATATACTATATTATATATATATACATATATATATATATATGCTATACTATATACTATATATATATATATATATATATATATACTATATATATATACATATATATATATATATATATATATATATATATATATATATAATATATATATACACAGTGGTACCTTGCTTTATGTGGCCACCCCTTCTGCCAGAAAAAGTGGCCCACATACAGCAGGTGACCTGTGCACAAAAAGCAATGCGGCTGCTCACAGCAGTGGTTGCATACAGCAGTTACCACTGTACAAACAAAGGA
>OZ026619.1:54779335-54836835 GCA_964020975.1 Hermodice carunculata
CAGCCCTGAAATGATTTTACAAGAATATGTCACTGTGACACAGCTACTTGACCTAGTAACCACACTTTTGGTACATCACACAAACTTATGTCCTCATGCACCCGTGTATAAAATTTCATTATTGTAATGTGAAGGGCAAGCGAATTATAGCCTGGACACGAACAGCGGAGACACAGGTACGTGACCTAGTGACCTACTTTTGTTTTGTGACACCTTTAAGTCAAAATATATATGGGCGTCGGGTTTCACAAAACTAAGTTAAACAGTACTGGAATAATAGCATGGACACGACTTTCCAAGGATATATCACTGTGACCCAGATACTTCAGCTAGTGACCTACTTTTGGTACACGGCATACCCTTATGTGCAGATGCACCTGTATGTAAAGTATCATTATTCTAAGTTAAATACTGAATGAATTATAGCCTGGACACGATTTTTCAGGAATACTTCACTGTGACCCAGATGCTTGACCTAGCGACCTAATTTTGGTACATGACACACCATTATGTCCAGATGCACCTATGTGTAAAGTTTAGATAATGTAAGCTGAAGGGCAAGAGACACAAATAGCAGAAGACCAAATACTTGACCTAGTGACCAAATTTTGTTTTATGACACACCTTTTGGTCAAAATATATGTGTGTGCTTGTGAAACTTTCATTAAACTAAGTTAAACAGGAAAGGAATTATAGCCTGGATACGATTTTACAAGGATTGTCACGGTGTGACCCAGATATTTAACCTACTGACCTACTTTTGGTTCGTGACACACCCTCATGTCTAGATTCACCTGTGTGTAAAGTTTTATTAATCTAACTTGAAGGACGAGAGTTTTACAGTCCGGACATGAAGCATTATGTAGTTTTACATGATTGTGTCACGGTGACCGAGATCCTTGACTTAGTGACCTTCTTTAGTTTCATGACACGCCTTTAGGTCAATATATATAAATATATATATATATGTATATAAATATATATATATATATATATATATATATATATATATATAAATATATATATATATATATATATATATATATATATATATATATATGTGTGTGTGTGTGTGTGTGTGTGTGTGTGTGTGTGTGTGTGTGTGTGAAGTTTAATGAAACTAAGTTAAAGAGTAAGAGAATTACAGCCTGGACACAATTTTATAAAGATATGTCACTGTGACCCAGATACTTGACCTGGTGACCCTTTTCTGGTCCATGACAAACTCTTATGTGTAGATGCATCTGTGTATAAAGCTTCATACATTTAAGTTAATAGTGAATGAATAATAGCCCAGACACAATTTTACAAGAATCAGTCACTGTGACCCAGATACTTGACCTAGCGACCTAATTTTGGTACATACACACCCTTATGTCCAGATGCACCTATCTGTAAAGTTTCATTAATAAGTTGAAGGACAAGCGAATTAAAGCCCGGACATGAAATACGGAGGGACGGCCGCACGGACACACGGACGCACGAAAAAGCGGTTTCTATATGCCCCTCCTCCGTTAGGAGGGGGCATAATGATGGAATAATCAAAAGAAAATGAAAAATGCACTGATCAGAGGGGCCAAGATGTAAAATAAATAGAATAAGAAATAAAATAAATTAGTGATGGGATAACATGGGGCCGGTGAAATAAAAAATATTGTATTGAAAAACCTTACAATAAAATATTTACTCTGCCTTGGAACTGCAGGCTGGTGATGAACAGCCAACCCACCTGGGCATTTATACCAGTCATGTCAGGTCATGTGACCACCTGTATTCGGTTTTTCATATTAAATAAACAGAAAGGTTATTCAAATAATAATTTGGCCCCCTTGTCGCTGGCCAAATTCACCAGTGGGACACAGGCATTACGAGAACTGCGATTAGTTTCGCTATTGTAAAACTCACCTTCATAGAATATATTCAAAGTTTCTGTGGAGGTGAAAACCATGGAGAAAAATTTGGGCTTTCACTGTGAGAAGGTGTATTGTAGAAATCTTCACCAGAGAAAAGCTTGATTTCACAGTTTTCACAAAATTTATTGGAGCGCTGAATCACATTTCAAAAGTAACGTGCCTTTCCTGGTTCGCGAAATTCATTTTCAGTTTCACAGTTCACGAAAAATTGAAAAAGTCGCAACCACAGATCACGAAAAAGATCTTGCTCCTCTCGAAAGAATAGGTATACAAGCCAATATATACACGCATGATGGGGCATGAAAACATCATAATATAATTTCTTGGCCCTGCAGCCAGTTACCCAAATTACATCATTTATCACCATTTTCGATATCATTATTATTACTTTAATGGAGGTGCAAATGTTTATGGATTATTAACTTACAGTCCTTTCCCCATTTCAGACAATTAGGTAAGAAAGCATACGACTACACCTGTGCCACAGGCAGTGATTAATATGGGCCTGGCCCGTTTCTTAATCCGTGTAAAAGATATGGGTCTATACTTTCCCCGTTTCTCCAGACACAGGATATAACTCGGAATGATTTCACCCATGTGTACCACAAACGGGGGGGGGGGGGATCCCTGGTACGCTGGTACAAAATAATACTTCTGCCCTAGTACAAGGTACAAAAAATAAGAAAATGTATAAAAAATTGTTGGCACGAAGTTTGGAAATTAAAAGGGATTCCAGTATGTTAGTACAGCAAATAAAGATGTCCAGTGTGCTAGTACGGAAAAGCCCTTACTCTACCCCTCCCCCCCCCCCCCCCCCACACACACACAAAACACGCTTGCCTTTGCCCGAAGACCACGCTGCTGGCAAATTGAACGGCACAAGAATTTAATCGTGGGGGCAATATTATTGGCTACCCAGTGTCCAAAGTGTTCGACGCGTTTGGCTTGACATAAAAGTCATAATAATCCCGAGTGATGTCACTGGTCCGCGCACACTACCAGTTATACACAGAATGCACTCTGATAGTACTGTACTGGGGACTATCCTGCTCTGCTGGTAAAAACTAACAGTAGCTGTACCTGTATTTTATGCCATATAAATCTACATGAATACACGACATGCAGGACTAGGAGCAGGACGTCAGCTGTGGAATCACGGGTTGAGACTAATTCTGTATGACCTCCGTCCTGCACTGCCTCGGGTTGGAACTTTGAAGATACAATTAATATAACAAAACAGCTTACCACAGTTTGTAGAAGTTCAATGACAGAGAGCTGAAGACAGATTGTGCTCTTCGGTAGCACTCTATAACAGTGATGAGTGAGAGGCGCTGGGCATGTGACTCACACAAGTTCTGGTTCCGGTGACACAAGTCTGCAAGTTAGGGGCCGTCCATAATTACTGATACTTTCACAACGCTTTTTTAGGATACCCTCGCCGCTTGAAAGGTACAATTAATACAACCAGCATTTTGTTATGGGAAGCTTTTGGTTGATTTGGGTACAAAACCACTGTCTGTATCCCAGTGGGTGGGGTTATATGAAAACGGTAAATTTTCCCACAAAACTAAATTACAACTGTTTTTCATGTGGAGTTTAGTCTATGAAGCAATGACATACCGGACTCTGGGCACATTTTTGTACAAAGTATCACCAGCATTGGATGACGGTCTTATTTCAGACGTGTGTACTCTGTTTCATATATTCTCTGTCTGTCTGTCTGTCTGTCTCCCTTGTAAGCTTTTTCTTGCAAATAAAAATTCCACCAGGTTAAAAGTGTACGCTTGGGCTTGACAACTATGTCCATTCCCTCCTGAAAATGATGTCAGTATTTTT
Source organism: Hermodice carunculata (assembly GCA_964020975.1). Lineage (NCBI taxonomy): Eukaryota > Metazoa > Annelida > Polychaeta > Eunicida > Amphinomidae > Hermodice > Hermodice carunculata. The sequence goes on from OZ026619.1 coordinate 54,783,085, forward strand.
GGATGGCCCCCAAGTCAAGCGGGACTGTATGGGCTACCACGCTTGCAGAGGTCAGAGGCCATGTCGTAATTGAGCTCGTTCTGGTCCGGCGACCTATAGAATTACCATTTCTGTGATGTCCTGGTGGAATGTATCACAATTGGCCGAAAGTGACAAGCCAAGGCCTGCGCTGATTATTGACTGAGTAATCGTGATCGGCAATCCAGCTGTCGCGGATGTATTAATTAGTCCATGCATATGCTATGATAGGACAGCTTGAAATAATACAAAAATATCCTAATAAAATGTCACCACTCTTTATAAATTGGTAGTATATAGGATGTAAAATTAAAGGCAACCTGTGCTTGATCAGAGAAAAAAGTATTTGCTACATCTTTGACCAAGACTGGCACTTACTTGTTCAGTAGCAGTGATTTATGATAACGATAAAAAATGGCAATGACAATGAGAATGTATTCATTTCGGAAATCTACCCCTTTGACACGGGGGCGATATGGACAGGTGCAAGTCCAAGACGCGCCCGGTATATCTTTAAAATACAAAACAAAAACAAACAAAAAAAACAAAAACAAAAACAAAAAAACAAAAACAAAAAAGAAAAAACAAAAAAAAAAACCCCGCAAGATAAAGTCTAGCTATGAACACAGAATAGACTCAACCCATATTTGCAAAATGTTGATCACCATGCTAGCACATTTTAAAATCTAACAATGCTATCTATATGTATATTTGAGAAGTGTTGTGAGAAGTGCGTCCAGGTGACTTTTCAACACGGGGCGTTTGGAGTCCTGATATTTAGAGATCTCCGTACGATGTCTCCTATCTACGGTGACGTGCGTGGCCAGAAAAGAGTATACCCCAAGCAGTCTTCCGTGACGCCAGCGCTTTTACCAGGACGGAGTACTGACGTACGAAAAACCTAAGCACAATAATTTTGTAATGTTCTAAAAGTTTGATTTTTTGTTAGCATTTATGTATATAAACTGAAGGAGCAAAGCAATATTTCACTAATTTGTCATTATGAGAGTGTTTTATTTTGTCACGAATCATTGAGGTAAAATTTTTTTCAGACGTGGTATGTGCGCAAAAGAAATCATATTCATCACGGCAGCAATGAATATCTATTTCTGGGAGCTACCGCTGTGGGTCACGACAACCGTCCTCGGACAAGCCATGAAGCACACACTTTGCGTACCAGTAGGAACGCAGACTGTTCATGAACATTATGGAACAATTGCAGATAGAATAAGATGCTTTGTCCAATTTGTATTACGGAGAGCTGTGTACACACAGCAAATGACCTTTATGTGCTCCATTAAAAAGCGTTACAAATGGACATATGACTTGTTCACGTTTATCGTATTCATATATTTTGGGGCCAGTTACAACATGACTTGACTTTATTCATGATAATTTTGCAAGAAAATGAAATATGACGAAACAAACCAAATTTACCACAATGCTAGACTTTGTTCTAGTTCTACTTCGGGAGGTGATCAATAGAAGTCCTTTTATAAATCCAGGCGAATGGTCTGCAATGACAGAAGAGCTCGAGACCATTGCGACACAGCTCCATCTGCAACACGGCCTTGCAGAGAAAGAACTGTGCTGTTCATACAATATTTTAAACAGGATCAAATAAACAAAATTTTATGAGGGTAAAAAAAGTATCGTTGGTAAAAATAAACAATTGAGTGCCTGGTATTGTGTAATAGAGAACATATAACTCCACGAGGTGTGCACATTTAACTGAGCCATTCTATCAAATTTTCTACGGATAAATGATATATAGATTTAAGGTATTAAACTTACTTGCCTGTGAAGCAGACTGAAATTCGGTTGTTTTTGAATGTTACCTTTCATTTGAACACTGGTGCGGTCAGCAGGCAATAATCTTTTAACGTGTGAACAATCACTACTTTGGTTTATTGTTCGATGAGCTATGAACCAAAGTTGCAGCATTTTAGTCTATGCAAATAAGCAAATAGCATTTTAATTTATACAAATTTTGTGAATACTCAAAATTTAAATCTTGAATACATTTAAAACTGTTAAATAGAAAGCTGCCATTCGAACTTCAATTTATAGGATTGTAAAACAGCCGCATTCAATGACCCGTAAATAAAAGTTGATCATTTGAATTAATGCAAACAAGGTGAATAGGCCTACACTAAATTTTTAATTCTTGAATATCTTCAACACTTTTACATATGGAGGTGCCATTCCATTCCAAGTTCTAGGTTTGTGATATAGCGGTATTTAGTGAACCATGAGGATAGATTGCAGTATTTTAATCGAGGCAAATCACTCGAATATACAAACTGAAACTTTGAATAGCTTCATAACTATCATAGATAGAAGCTTGGGGAGGGTACGTCCAGTTTCACTGCAGTGGTAGGTGTGCAGACGCGACAGGAATGACCCCCTGTTTTCCACTCCCTGTAAATTTTTGACCCCTACTATGATGTAAGGCTTGAATATTGGCCCCCATTTTTTTTAAAGCAAGAAAACAAACCAGGCAGAAATTTGTTTAAACGTTCGTTTTTAATTCTAGTCAGTTTTCTTAATGTCTCCCTGAAATATGAAACCTTATAAAAATATACGGGTTGAACCCCCATCATGGAAAAAATGTAAAATTTTTACGGCTGTTTTGAGTTACAAAAAAAATCCTTCACAAACAGCATTTTCATGTTTGGGTCGGCTCATTTTATTTGCTTTTACATATAGCATTTTTTCACATTTATACTTGTAGTTAGCGCTTTTTTCTACATATATAACCAATAGTTTTAACATATGTGGTAGGCAATATTTTTTACATATATGGCAAAAGTTTTTACATACAGCGTCGAGTTTTACACATGCACCCAAGTTACAACCAACAAAGAAGCATGAATCGCCTCTGAAAACCTGTGCAGCTCCACCTCACCAAGCTATTCTTGATTAAAGTCAGTGAGCAGATTGCCAAATCGTTGTTACACAAGTTTAGTACTGTGTTAAAGATGAGTGAAATTTCGGGGGGGGGGGGGATTCCGGCCAAAATCGGAAGTAGATTTGCAAGTCTATTTGGATCGGCTAGTCGACGAAGTAAGATGCATAGACCCTTTGTTCCTGCCCACTTGAATCCATTTGATCCTGTCCATTCCCGGGCGATGTGAAGGTTATTTTCAAGATGTCTAATGTTTTTTTTTTTTTTTTTTGGTCTAAAATAAAAGATATAAACTAGTCCTCATCCGAAAATGTATCAAAGTCGAATTTGTCCCAGCTGTGATTCACTGTATAAACCGGCAAATCATGAAAAGCAATTAGCTACCATACTAGTATATCAACGCCCCTTGGATTCATGCAGCCTGTAAAGAATGGGTATATATATATATATATATATATATATATATATATATATATATATATATATATATATATATATATTATACACACACACACACACACATATATATATGTGTGTGTGTGTGTGTGTGTGTGTGTGTGTGTGTAAATCATTTATATTATATGTGTATGCGTGTATATATGTTGATACAAATTTTAATGATACTTGTTAATGAATCAATGTCATGGCGTCTGAAGGGGAGCGAGGCAAGAAGTTCAAGGTTGTTTTCGCCCCTTGGGGAGATTTGTAAGATCATTTAAAACTTCATTCTAGCTTGGGATGACTGGCGATGCTGTAGATGCTTAAATATACTATTAAATGTGGTCGTTGAAAGGCATAACTCACGGAGAAAAGAAACTCGCCTGTGTTAATTTGCGCTTTCATTGCTGGGTTGGTGCACCTGTCGTCTCTGGATCTGTTCAGGTTGACCATGGAGCTAATATAGTAGCTCCATGGTTTGACTGATTGGGGAACCCCTTTACGTTGCATAAGGTAAACTGAGTCAAAGGAGATGCGGTACGTACGGTAAGTTGGTTTCTAAAGGTCTCCAGTCCCCCAGCCGGACTGCAAGCCACACCCCGGCAAAAAGAAAAAAAAACGAGAGAGAGAGAGAGAGAGAGAGAGAGAGAGAGAGAGAGAGAGAGAGAGAGAGAGAGAGAGAGAGAGAGAGAGAGAGAGAGAGAAGCAGGACATAGGAGTGGTCCAGCGAGATGCCGCTAAGCACGCGCCGTGTGTTATACAACCATTGATATATGTGTCAAGTTTGAAAGTTAATGCAAATAAGTAGGCTTCTGTGGCCAAATCAGCCCCAGGAGTCTTCTTTAGACTGCATCCGGTGGTGCCAAGCTTCAACCTGATAGTTTTTAATAACGTGGTCGTATAAATTAAAGGAACATACTTACATGCAAAAATAAAACAATAAACCGTACGTAATTCTATGCGCTTTAGTCTTAAAAAAAGAAAAAAATGCAACCGCGATACAGCCGTCAGAATTTCCCATTAACTTTATCAGTTTCGTTTGTGGTATTGTTAAACGTGTACCTGCAATTGTATACTTTTTACTGTTTCGTCTAATCAAACTGCTTATCTGTTTCTTCAACAAAATTATACAATACATTGATTTTTTTTGGTCTCTTAAATCGGATACAGGTGCCAATTTAAGCCACAAAATTGAAAAAATTCATTTTTACAACGAAATTGTTCAACTGTATGAATTTTGTCCACACTACCGGTAATTTACGTCCTCGAAGTTGCAAAGATCATTTACCTATCTTGTACCCAAAATTGAAATACTTCGTGCAGCTTACTCGATCTAGTGCATGTCGGGTATATTAAAATTTGAATATTGTTGCATTTATCGAAGGAATCATACGATGTACAACTGTATTAATATCGTGAAATCATGTTGATATTAATTTTGGCTTTGAGATCACAATATTCCTTTTAATTCCATTCTAAAATTGAAATTGACAAAATCCATCTCTCTATAAAATAGTTAAACTATTCAATTTATTTACCAAATTAATACAATGTTGCGTTTGATGCACTCAGGTGCCTGGCGCAACAACCTTCAATTTAATTATGACATATGGGACAATAAAAATTAAAACAGCTGCACCAATATTGTTCCAGACCCTGCACAAAATAGGCCTTTTTTTGTGCCTTCAACCAGATGACGGGTGGCTCCTTTTTGAAATCTACGGTCAAGTCTGCACAATTTAAGTAGATTATGACATTTTTGTACAACAGCACAATCGATATGCACTTATCGAGTGGCAAACCAGTTGGAAAGTGAAAACGAGTACTACACAAATAGTGTGTGAGAAAAAAAAATTAGCAAAACTGCGAAGATTTTTACTTTTGATACTTTGGCCCATCTGATCAAATGTTAAATTCTTTTGAAGCCTACAAAACTACTGTCCAAAATGTGACGAGAATGCCACGCCCAGCGTATAGCAGGGACTTGCCATTCAGAATAGCAGGTCCCTTGGGTAATAAAATAGTGTCCATCGAGGTTACCCATCACCTTGTTCAAAGTCAACAAGTGAAAAAAAAACAAAAACAAACAAACAACGTAAATATGGTGGCACAAAAGTGCCAACTAAAATTTTTTTCTCTAGCTATAAAAATGCGAAGGCGAAAACAAGAAAATAAGAAAACAGAACAGCGAAAACAACAAAACGCGAATGCGAAAACGCTAAAATATAAAACACAAAGGCGAAAATGCGAAACACAACCGCGAAAATACGACAGAAATTATGTCGTGTTTTCGCACTCGCATTTTCGTGTTTTCGTATAAGCGTGTTATCGTTTTACTGTTTTCTTTCTTTGATCGAAACTGTCACAACTTTATGATGGAAGTAATTTGGGATTTTCAGAATTTCACGTGCATTTTTTTTTTTTTCAAAATGAGGTTTATATCATTATATTATGCATGTATATACATCATTTATGTTAGCTAACGGAACTAATCTACTGAACACTTTAATTTTTATAGTTTGTAATTGTATTTTACAAATGGGTTCCAAGGTAATGTATATGGACGCGCCAAATAACCCGGTTTTATTGGTGCCCCTGTTGTAACGGGGTAGTTTTCCAAATACATTGTTGTTGTTGTTGTTGTTGTTGTTGTTGTTGTTGTTATTATCATTATTATTATTATTATTATTATTATTATTATTATTATTATTATTATTATTATTATATCTCGCTTATACTAACCAGAACTGCTTAGCGGACGGCCATTATACCAAGATCGAGCGAACAGGTAAAACTGGTATTAGAAAGCACACTTTTATACATGTTGCATTTGTGATAATATTTACGGTAAAAATTAGATTTTGATCCTTGAACTAAACTCTGTACACAAGCTAACAAGCATACAAGTAAACAAACAAATAAACTTAAAGCCAGTCATGTCTGAGGAAATTAATGCTGATTCATGGAAATTCTGGTGACAAAATTATTAGCGCCAAGGACCATTTTCCATATTTTATATGTCTAGATATTTTGCGTAAAAAATATGATGAAGTACCTAAATATGTGCAATCTCGAGTCAGACATAAAAACTATTTGGAAAATTTTCGAAAAGAAATTGCGGAGGCAAATTTATGTGATCGTATTATTAATAATGAGTCAAACGACCCAAATGAATCATACACCATCATCCACACCACCATATGTAATGCGCTAGACAAACATTTACCGGTTAAAAAGGTAAAATATAACAAATATAAACACAAAAAATCTCTTTGGATCACACAAGGTACAATGATATCGATAAAACGAAGGGATAAAATGTACAAAACGTTAAAGAGAACCCCTAGAGACAGCAATGAGTATAACATTCTCAAAGTAAACTTGCAGACTTACAAGAAAATTTTACAAACAAATATCGATAACGCAAAAAAACGCTATTATGAGACATGTTTTGATAAATACAAACATGATATAAAAAGTACTTGGTCGACAATTAACGAAATGTTAAATAGAATGAAAAAGAAAAGAAATTTCCCAAACGCATTTAACATAGATGGTCACATAATTACTGACAAACAGGAAATTTCCGATGAATTTAATAAATACTTCATAAAGATAGGACCCAAATTAGCTTCAAAAATTAATGTACCTAATGATAAAAACTTTGTGGAATACCTAACAAATCCAACTCAAAACAAACTTCGGTTTACAAGTGTGACAGATGAAAAGATACTAAGTATAATAAATTCTCTTAAACCTAAAAACAGTTGTGGTCATGACAATTTATCAGTTAATTTATTAAAGTTTATAAAAATAGAAACATATAAAGCAATAAAAATCACAATAAACCAAATGATAAGAACAGGAATCTTTCCAGACTTACTGAAAATTGCTAAAGTCATACCTATTCATAAAAAGAATGATACGAAAGTCTTTGAAAATTATAGGCCTATTTCTGTTCTTCCGGCGATTTCAAAAATATTTGAACGGGTCATTTTCGAGCAGACTCATCACTATTTCAAAACAAATAAACTCTATTATCCAAGTCAATATGGTTTTAGAGAATGCCACTCGACTGAACTAGCCTCATACGAACTTATTGACAGAATATTAAATGAAATGAACAAAGGAGACGTAACTATAAACATTTACATGGATTTATCGAAGGCATTTGATACCTTAGACCATAAAATCCTATTACAAAAAACTACACTATTATGGAATAAAGGACGCAAGTCTGAAATTGTTTGAAAGTTATCTAAATAATAGGAAACCATTTGTGAGGATTGATGATGTGCAGTCTCGCTTATTAGATATAACGACAGGGGTACCCCAAGGTTCAATCTTAGGTCCACTTTTGTTCATAATTTACATAAATGATATAACAGTGGCATCAAATTTATTTAAATTTATTATATATGCTGACGATACCACACTATGTAGTACTATAAATTTACTGAAAAAACAAGATCAAACAGTGATTTTTCTCAAAGCATTAATGTAGAGCTTGATAGAGTAAGTACATGGTTGAAGGTAAACAAGTTATCTCTGAATATAACGAAAACAAAATTTATGTTATTCTATAAGCCTTTAAAGAAAGTTTCCATTCCTTCTCTTGAAATAGATAAGGTAAAAACTGACTGTGTGGATGAATTTAATTTCTTGGGTTTAACATTAGATAAAAACATGAATTGGGATAAACACATACAGAAGATTTCTACCAAAATCTCCCAGAAAGTAGGCATTCTAAACAAGCTAAAAAGTTTCCTTTCAATCAAAGTCCTCTTTATCCTATATAACTCATTCATGCTTCCACATTTTAATTATTGTCTTCTTGCATGGGGATACAAAGTAGATAGACTTTTCTCTATTCAAAAACGAGCAGTGCGTATCATAAATAAGGCTGATTTTAATGCCCATTAGGAACCAATATTTAAAGGCTTGAAGTTACTAAAACTTCAAGACATATATAAACTACAGCTCCTAAAATTTCATTACAAATTAAAAAACGAGACATTGCCAGTGTATTTTAGAAACTTTCCACTTTTTCAAAACTCAAGTGTACATGATTATAACACAAGAGGAAGGGGCAACATATTTATAACTAGAACTTCTCGTATCTATGTGGATCAGTGTATAAGGCATCAATTGATTCATAATCTAAATGACACACCAGATATGATTAAAGATAAGGTTAGTACACACAGTATCCAAGGGTTTTCAAACTATATAAAAATTATTATCTTGAAAAATATGAACATGAATGTCATTTACCAAATTGTTACATTTGTAATTCTGTAAGGTGATTTTTTTAAAGCGGAGTGATTTAAACACACAAACTAGAGACCCAAATAGCATGTTCTTTCAAAAATTTAAATGATAATGTATATTCCATCAGCTGATATAGACTTTCAATGAAAATTATCTGTATAAAGATAAATTAAGAGAAATTAAAATGTGGGTGGCTTGTGTGATAGCGGTCATTATATGACCTTAACACAAGTCTCCCAAATCAGTATATGTATATTGTGATATATCTCAAATATGTTTATGTATAATTTGACTATTTCTGTATCTTGATGCAATGTATGTATTCTGATTTGAATAAAAAGATTCCTGATTCCTGATTCCAAGAGGACAAGTCCTTCACAGGTAGTTTTAGTGTGGAAAAATAATCTTTCGTTAAAAAAAAGGGTCCTCAATAGAGTGTTTTGACATAAAAGTCATAATATTTACCCGAACATGTCATGTCATATGGAAAAAAAAAAAAAAAAGCATTTACTATTTGTTTCTGGAACAATATGTGCATGATGCTCCGAAACGTGTCCATGAATTGCACTGGCATAAGTCCCAGAATTCCGGTTCGGTGGGTGATCACTTAAAAAGATTGTTATATAGGCCTAATAGTTTTCATTGTAATACATAATTGAGCTCTTTGTGGCAGAGTTATCGTTTCTATATAATAAAGTCCAGCAAGCATGTTTTAAGCTACATTTCTGCATGTGATTAAAGTGCATGCCCTGATGTGCAGTTCTGTAGTTCTAATTCATTGCATATGTGAATGTCCTTATTTCATTAAAAGAACCTGTAAATTTCATCAAACTTGAATTTAGAACGAACATGTAGGCTGCATTAGCCTCTGTGTAAAATTGGGTCATCAGCGGGGAACCAACGCAAGACTCGTTGCAGTGACATTTATCCCAAAATACTACATTCATGTAATCTTCGTTATTTTTGTGTTTTATGTATTACATACACATGAATGTGATATGAGATAGTAACAAAATGATGGATAACTAATGATAAGAGATTTTGTGCATCATATACCCAAGGATGTGATGTGAGATAGTGATAATATGATGGATAACTTAGGTCTGTATGTTACCTTGTACACGTTTTGCAATTTGCTTATGTATGGCATACACAAGGATGTGATGTAAGATAGTGATGAAATGATGGATAACTTAGGCCTATGTGTTTCCTTGTACACGTTTTGCAGTTTGCTTATGTATGGCATACACAAGGATGTGATGCGAGATAGTGATAATATGATGGATAACTTAGGTCTCTATGGTTCCATGTACACATTTTGCAATTTCCTTGTATATATTTATTTAAATTCCTTGAATATATTCTGTTGTCAGCTGTTGAATTTGTGTACAATATACGATCCATTTTCTTAGGAAGAGTCTGGGCCTTGGGAAGACGTGCATTTGAGCATTTCACACAATCCCGGGACAGGAAAATTGTAACACGGTGTCTGAAGACCATAACAAAACACATCTATAAATCTGGCATATCACTTTTTATGTAATTTTTCTTTAAATCTTAATGATGGAAAAAGAATCCAGAAATGAAAACAATTTTTTTTCCTTTCAATGATCACTTTGCTTTGCAAAGTTATGGCGATTAATCTTCCGTACACTGCCATGATGTACGATTAAATACCTAGGAAAATGCACGAGTCTCGTATTTCTTTATAAAAACACGAATAACAATTGTTTTTGAAACATGAACTGAACGTCTATTTCACATTTTGTCTGTGTGTGTGTGTGTGTGTGTGTGTGTGTGTGTGTGTCTGTACGTGCGTCTTAACGAGATCGATTTTTCCGTATCAGCATTCAGATGTGATCAGATATCTTGTTACATACTGAAAACTCCATCCGGTAAAACATGTTATCAAACTTTATATCATAGCTACACATCATGGGGATGTTAATATTCTTGTCATCATAATATGTACACAACAAATATATTTTTGTGTTTAATTTTGTAGATGTGATGATGCTTGGCTGCACAGACGTCCCCATTGGAGTTGATTGAGATTGTTGTTTAAAAAAAAAAAAAAAAAAAAAATATTTTCGTCACTTAGTGGATCACATAGCTTTGATACTCTCAACATTACCTGGCAATTGCTGGGACATAAAACAGTACATTACCATAAAATGTCTTCCATGCGTTTATTGGAGTGAAATACACTACCTGGTCATGGGCAGTTTGCATTTTATTTATGCTTTTCTAAATATCTTAAAACCCATTATATTTCATTGTGGGGGCCCATTTTTAAATTCGAAAGAATAATACATACAGTATTGCAATCCTTATGGTAGATCCAGGAATATTTTTCTTTTGCATTGGCAAGGTGTGGTGCTATTGGAATGAATATGGGGCATATGGTGAAAGGCAGACAGGAACTGCCGGAACCACTCGTTCCGATCTCGTTCGAGGAGGGGGGGCGGGGGGGGGGGGAGGTCCAGGTCGGAATGGACTTCCCCTTATATTATACGCATTTCTCTGGCCTCTTTGACCTTCCGAGACCTAATTGACACTTTTATCTTTCTTGCCTGGTAGTACTATTAGCTATTAGGATAGTTCCACAGCACCTGATGCAAGTCTACTGCAATAGACCAGTTCATAGGACTGCGGTTTATTCGGTTCACTTCGGGAAGCACCCCCTGCTTTGTCATGTCTGGTTGCCAACCGAGACATTTTGTTTTTCCAAGAATGATTTTTTTCTTTCCTTCTTTCTTTCTTTCTTCTTTACGACCAAATTTGTACGGAGTTTTTCTCGGCCACTATTTTTCCGAAAACCACCGAACTTGCTATGGTGACTGATCTACCAATGAAATTGTGCACCTGGTTTGGAATAGTCATGGAAATTAAATCAAGGTCACCAAACTTCTTCTTGCCCTTAGCAAGAACTATAGACCTGTAAAGTATCCCAGTCCTAACTTAAAACTTCTTGAGTTATTGTGCAGAAACCACAGGTACTCTACAATCTCTCTGTGACCCTGAAAACTGGGTCAAGGTCATCCATCTTCAAACTCAACCTAGCCCTTACACAGAACCATAAAGCTGTGCAATATAACAGTTCTAGCTCCAAGGTATAAGTTATCATGCAGAAAGCATGAAACCATATTCAGTAAAGTGGCCTGTGACCTTTAAAATGAGGTCAAGGTCATCCATCTTCAAACTTCGTCTAGCCTCAAATATGGACTATAATCCAGTGCAATTTAAAAGTCTTAACTTAAAAACCTCTTCAGTCATTGTGCAGAAACCAAAGTTAAGTCAGGTACCACTGTGACCTTGGAAATTAGGTCAAGGTCACCCATCTTCAAACTTTGTCTAGCTTTTAATTAGAATAATACACCTGTACAGTATCAAAGTCCTAGCTCAAAAACTTCTTGAGTTATTGTGTGGAAACCACAGGAATTCTACAATCTGTCAGTGACCCTAAAAACTGGGTCAAGGTCATCCATCTTCAAACTCAACCCAGCCCTTACAGAGAACCATAAAGCTGTGCAATATAAAATTTCTAGCTCCAAGGTATAAGTATCATGCAGAAAGCATGAAACCATATTCAGTAAAGTGGCACTGTGATCTTTAAAATGAGGTCAAGGTCATCCATCTTCAAACTTCGTCTAGCCTCCAATATGGACTAAAATCCTGTCCAATATAAAAGTCCTAGCTTAAAAACCTCTTCAGTTATTGTGCGGAAACCAAAGTTAAGTCAGGTACCACTGTGACCTTGGAAATTAGGTCAAGGTCACCCATCTTCAAACTTTGTCTAGCTTTTAATTAGAATAATACACCTGTACAGTATCAAAGTCCTAGCTGAAAAACTTCTTGAGTTATTGTGCGGAAATCACAGTCTACCGACCGACCGACCGACCGACCGACTGACCGACCGACTGACCGACCGACCGACATGTGCAAAGCTACATGCCCCACCTTCTTCGAAGGGGGGCATAATAAAAAAAAAAAAAATACATAAATGAACAAAGAAAGAAAAAATAAAATAAAAGACTAGATATCTTCATTTAAAATTGATTGCTAAGAAGAAGCTTCCCACTGCGCTCCCACTTTGGTGTTCCCACCTCGTATTTGTGGCTGCATGGAAATTTTCAGATGGTCAGACATCTTTGACCCTTGACCTTTATTTTGAGCTCAAAATGATCGAAATTCGGATGGAAATTGACCGCGGTTAGGCCGTATTGTATTTGTGTCTTTTTGTCATGACCAATAGGCAAGGGCAAGAACAGAAGGTTCAAGAACTGCCCAAAAGAGGGCACTGCATCCAGTGGAGGGCTAGGGTTGTGTATTCCCATTACTTTACATTGTAATTTGCAACTTAATAGCTTGAAAACTACTGCACATAGAAACACTAAATCTAGATACGTAACATAATACCTCACGAAAATCATATAACCACAGCTATGAAAGTGACTCGTTTATGAAAGGTTGCTTTAACATACAAACTAATGGGAATATGCAGCTCTAGCCCTCCAAATTTTTGTGCATTCAGATGTGTATTGGGGCGAATACACACCTAAGGGCTAATTCTGACCTTTCCTATTCTTGTTAGTCACAAACCTATTCCGCAGTCGGAACTCCTTACACTCTATACGCTTACCTGTCACAGTCTAGGCAACTCTTCAGAACATGTTTCGGAGCCTGCATCCGTACATGTCTCTCTGAGTTGTGCCTCCTTGTCTTACTTAATTATTCAGCTAAGACAACCCTCATAATAATGAAAAATATATGAACGTGTGAAATGATGCATTAGCCAGACAAGTGAAGCTTTGCTTATAAATGCAGAGCTTGAATATGAATAAAGAATACCTGTCAAACCAAACATTATTACTGAATTTGTATAGTACAAGTTCAGATAAGAACTAGGAAAGAAGATTTGGTTCACAGCAAATCTATCTGGGTGCCTTCAAAATGGGAACAGTTAGAAATGCTACACTTTTCCATTGTTAAACCTAATCTAAATTTTGTGTATTAACCTAATTTGCATAAATTGAAATGATTCAGCTTTGGTTCTTTGTTTCATTGGATGTGGCCATGTCACAAATTTATAAAGTGGAGTTTGAATGACACAACAATCTTTTATAGTTTTGAAGATATTCAACATTTAAATTTAGTGTATTTGCCTAAATTGCATCAATTTAAAGCCTACAACTTTGGTTTATGGTTCCTTGGATGAGGCCATGGCACATACCTACAAATAGAACTTGTAATGGCACCTCTTTTTACAATAGTATGAACTTATTCAACATTTAGATTTTAGTATATATTCTTCCTATTTGCATACATTTATATTGTACAATTTTGGATCATGGTTCATTGGGTGCCGCTATGTCACAAACGCATAAGTTGAAGTTGGAATGGCACCTGTATTGAAAATAGTTTTGAAGCTATTGAAGATTCAAATTTTGCATATTCACCTAATTTGCATAAATTAAAATTCTATAACTTTCTTTCATGGTTCATTCGATGCGTTTCTGCCCAAAACCTGTACACAGAAGGTGTAATGGCATTCATCTTTAATAGTTTTAGCGATATTCAACTTTAAAATTTGTCAATGCCCCTACTTAGCATAATTTGAAATTCAAATTTCATTTACTGTCCGTTATATTGATAGGTGTCACAAATCCATATGTGCACATTGAAATTTTGTGCCCATCTGCAACAGTTTGGAAGATATGGAGCTTCTAAAATTTCAATTGCCCCTAAGTTGCATAATTATACACATCATGTGTATTCCAAACCAGGTGCACAATTCCACCGGTAGGTCACCACGGCAAGTTTTGGTGGTTTTCAGAATAATAGTGTCCGAGAAAAACTCTGGACAAATTGGTCGTAAAGAAGAAAGAAAGAAGGAAAGAAAAAATAATTCTTGGAAAAACAAAATGCCTGGGTTGGCACCCAGACATAATTATTTGACTTACCCCTGAACCAGTGTGTACCCTTTCTAGCTGGATAGCTTACCTTAGTTAAACCACCTGCCAGTGTATAACTGAAGTAAAAACAAACTGGGGCATTATGTTCAGTCCCAGTGATTATAAAATAAACAATTACAGCTAGACTACATGTACAAACCGTGAGAAATCTTAACAATTACTGCAACAATGGACATTCTGCACCAGAAATGTAGAACAAACCGCGTGATGACACCAAATGTAACTCTTCCGATAATCTAATGACCTTGGCCTCTGACCCTCAGAGGTCAGATGTAAAGTAACTGAATGTTCATCGCTACAATGCGTACATTTTGATCCTGATATGCTAAAGATCGGATCAAAACTGACAAAGTCATGGTGAAAGGAAATATTGCGAATCTTCAGTTAGCCAAATGACTTTAACCTTTAATCCTGGGCTCATTTGTTATTTGATGAATTAGGTCTTGAATTGAGCTATGCAACAAATTTAACACCAGGCAAATCCATTGATAACTCTTTGAGATGTAAGTCAAAATGTCTTTTCCGTAAAAAGGTCATTATGTCCATGAAATTAGGTCAAGGTCACAAGTCAAATGCATCAAATAAATGGATACTACTAGAAGTTCAAACATTGCCTAATAGGGTTCCAATGGTTATTGGTAGCTCAGAGTTTTGACCTTCCAAATAGTTGCAAAAAAAAAAAAAAATGATAATAATAATAAAAACGGAAAACGTTGTGGCCTTGATAATACAGGTCAAGCTGACTAATCAAATATCAGGTGAAAAAAAACTTCCGTAGACAAGCGCAATTCTGCTAGAATGACAGCTAGTAGGCCTTAGCCATCTCTGAGATTTTGCGCATACACTTTTTTTTTCACAAAAAAGTGCATTTTTTTTCGAACGCTCCAAGCCCAGCAGTCCAAAGAGATCTACATTACTCAAATTGGTTGATAACTTTTCGAGTTATATAAAAAACAGCTTTTTTAACATGGCCGACTGATCGGAGAAGAGCAGCTCAAGATCACTAAATCAAATCTCGGGTGCGCAACTTCAGTTCAGTGAAAGTCATAATCTGCGATGCACGACACCTCAGTAGGCTTCACCGTTATTGAGTTTCCACGCGTACAAAATTCAAAACATAAAAAATGGTAACTTTTTTCTGTAAATGACCTGGTGACCCCCATATGGGGGGGGGGGGTAAAATAAAAGAGACTTCACGAAACTGTTGCATGCATATATGCCACCTTTCCTTCTAATGGCCAGTTGTCGGCGTCTGAGTTAACTCCAGGTTGTCAGAACCTGAGGTTAACCAACAGTTACCTGAAAAGGTGACTTGTACACATGCACTTCCAAGTTAACCTCCAGTTACATTATTGGTTCTTTTTAACCTTGCACCCAGGAATGGTTAACTCTGAGTTATCATTTTGTGACCTTCCTATTTAAGTGCAAAACACTTTCTGTTGGGGTTTTGCTCTAAATACATGCAAGTGAAGGCTTCAATGTATCATTATTTGTTGTTTGTGGCCTAGATATAGGGCCAGGGTGGCCATAGGACACATCAGTGGGTGATTTCCACAGGATGTGTGGGAAGAAACCTGGATCACCATCTGGCTCGCCTTCGTTTTATTGACGTGGTATAGAGAGTTGCAAGAAGAAGTTCACACCTTCAAGATAAAAGCAACTAGGGCTCTGTCGAGTAGTGCTTTTTAATACCCGGGTACCCGTCAGACGGGTATTAAAATACCCGGGTACCCTCGGGTATTCCCCGCCACATTGGATTGCACAATCTATCCACACGTAAATTATATTCGTATACGAACCGCAATACTTGAGCTGTTTTTTTTACATATCTTGCAATTGACTTGTTTTCCGTCCCTCGTAAATAATTTCAAACATGGGACTGGGAGCCTAGGTCCTGTGAGCTTCCATCAGCCATGATGTCAGGTACATAATATTCTAAAAACTATGGTTTTTAAAAAAATCCCACCTGTCGTGACACATGACACTTACCTATCTATCTATCTATCTATCTATCTATCTATCTATCTATCTATCTATCTATCTATCTATCTATCTATCTATCTATCTATCTATCTATCTATCCATCCATCCATCCATCCATCCATCCATCCATCCATCCATGTTTTTTGCTTAATTACACTTGATTTCCTTATTATTTGGGGTCGCATACTTTATTCAATTGTAAGGTTTCTTTCGTTATAATTATGTATTTGTTTGAATGGAGCAGGTAATCGTTTGTATTTTTTCACCTTCTGCTTGTCATGGTATACACGCATAACCAAATTGTTTTGTCAAACCTAATATCGTATGTGTATTTTCTCATTTTACCTTTTGGATTTTTTCTTAGTTACAGTCTGAAGTATGAATGATTAATGAATTTTTGTGTAGAAGAATTTGTATTAGCCATAGGCTATTTTTCTAATCCTCTCGAAAGAAATAAAATATATTAACAACAACTAAGCAGAGAACAATCTGCATTGTGTCACTTTTTGGCATTTTAAGTGGGTTACAGACGACTTATTTCCTGTGCCCTTCATTTCCTATCTTGGCTCCTATTGGCTATCCGAAAAAACAAACATGGTGATGTAGATATGTCAAGTGTGTGTTCAACACACACAGAATCATGATACATGATAAGGCCTATAAGAAAAATCATTTGAAAATGCTTATTTGTATATTTCTAAAATTTATAGTTTATATAAAATATGTTCATATGGCATGCCCCAGTCAACAGAGAACTTCAAAATAGTATATTCTAAAATTAAAATGACTCAAACAGCTATTCACATTATGTTACATTTGTTAACTATTCATGAATCCCCAAAAATTGATCATGTACAACTTGTCAACAAAATGCAAAAAAAAAAGAGGAACAACCAACTTTCAAGCGAGGAATAACAGTCACGTGCACATTATTTCGTTGTTTTTTAATTGGACAATGTCGTTGATGCAGGGTGTCTGGTGCCTGGCAGTACATTAACGATGCACTGGATTTTCCTTTGTTGTTGTCTTTTACGTAGTCACCAACATGCAGATTGACTGGATCTAGGGTCCAGTGTTAAACGTTTTAAATATTTTCCATTTCATTTTACCCAATTGAAAATAAAAACAAATGCCAGAATGCAAGCATTTATATTCTTATTTAATCACTGTCCACACTTGACGAATACAAGACGTTGTAAGCGAATAGAAACGCGGGTTTTGAACTACGTGATGACAATGTGTTTCATATTAATTTAAAATATGTAACGTAGATCATAATTAAACAAGAAAATGTGACATCCTGTTTTCAACTGACCTTGCTGCACAAGTTAATTGACTGTGATTGGCAGCATAAAATAACAAAGCACCCATGGGCATGATGCTCCGCTGACATCGGATGGTCATCACAAAAATGCATTTCCTGAAGTGCAATCCCTCTGTGGGCTTGACATTCACGTTGTGTTATATGATCGTGGAATTAGCTAGCTTTTTGCCTCTAGGTAATATTCAACTTCCACATGACACATATCTGTGGCATGTTCACTATCATTGGCCTTATTCGTTCTTAACATATTGAATTCAATGTGCCCTTGACTAAAATGCTTAATGGCATTGGAAATTAGGTCAAGGTCACCGAAGATTTAACAAAGTTTGACCATCGGCATAAAGCACCCTTGGCTAAATTTTGTTGTTTCATCTGAATTTATTATGAAAAATAATGAATGCAATGAGAGTTTTACCTTTATGTTAGTTCCAATTAAAACCACCAGTGGTACCACCATGAGTTTATACGTTGTAGACTTTTGTCTGTATAACGTTCCTGTATATGGATAAATGTGCCCAAGTTGAGATGTAATGACCATAAAAAAGTAATAATAATAATAATAATAATAATAATAATAATAATAATAATAATAATAATAATAATAATAATGATAATAAATAAATAAATGAAAATAAAAAATAAAATGTAAAAAAAAAGTTTTCCGAAATAAAATTGTACAGAGACATTGAGAAAAGGTCAAAATCATTCATATTATGCAATATCAAACTTTCATCTACGATATACATTTGTGGTAAACTGTTATCGTTAGGCCGTACAACTGTAGGTAATGTGCCAAATCCCGACTTGTTTATGTCTTTTTTTGTCTTATGGATATTCCTGAGAAGTTTCGTGATGATTCATGTAAAACTCGTTGAAATACTCATCCTTGATTCAACAGCCAAATGCTCGATGAGACGGGGCAGGGGCTGGCCATGGCAACAATGGGATATTGTGTTGCTGTAGATATGGCATGCTGACTCCGGCAGTGTGTGGTCGTGCGTTATCCTGTTGAAACAGTAGTCCTGGTTATTGTTGGATCCATTCGTCAACTCTGGACAAGATCTCATCATGGAGCCAGGAAGTTGCTCCATGATCTCATCCACATAGTGCTGGCTTGTTAATGTCCTGTTCACGCTGATGAGAGCTGTTCTCCCTGATGCTGTAATTGCCTCCCCTTCCCCCACATCATGACACTGCCTCCTCCATAGTGGTCATTTCCAACATACACCCTTCCAGGAACCTCTCGGAAGGCATTCGTGGAACTCCTTATTCTTCTGTCGTGGAAATCAAAGCAGAATCGGCATTCAGCTGACCACATCACCCTGTTCCATTGATTTCTGGTTCAGGCCCCATGTTCCTCACACCACAGTTCACGTCGTGTCTTGTATGTGCGAGAACATGTACACTGGAACGAGGGTCCATGGCAGGACTGAGAGGGATGCGAATGACTGGGCAGTATGTCCTCAGTTTGGCTGACACAAGTCTCTTGTTAAGGGTCGACAGTGATGCTCCAAAGTTGCAGGCCTGGTACTGCTGACGTTTACCTTTCGGTGGAAAGAAACCTGTGCCTCTTCACATACTGGATCAAGTAACGGTTATCCATCCCATCTGTCTTAGTCGCCCAAGTCCAGCCTTACTCTTGCATGTCCTGTTTCCTAAAAACGGCCCACTACCTTTTCACCAATGGCCTGGAGCAGCCCATTATCCTAGCAATCTCCCGCTTGAAAAGGCCAGCCTTCAAAATCCCAATGATTCTGCTCCTATCAAATTCAGGCAGTTGTGATTGACCTGCATGCCGTGGCATTGTGGATTTACATTAATCCCGTGCAGTAGCGTCATGCTCCGCCCCCCCCCCCCTTACAAAGCCCAAAGGCACCTCAATACCAGACACACTTTTCGCACCTCTCTGGCTGTTGTCTCGTTCTCAGAACATTTTGTGTGTCATTGTGACTGCTCAGGCATTCCCTAAGCTATCCTGTTGATGTCAGATAATATTCCATACAACCCCCATATTTTCCATATAAAGGCATTTTTAAAGCGACCCATGTTAAACTAATGGGGTGGAATTTTTCCCCCCACCAGTATATTATTATGTGCAAAAGGATGTATTCATATAAACTGGGATCCTGTGCTGCCACCTGGGCTGCAGCGAGGAACCTGACAGGAATGAGGGCAGATTCAAATATAAAGCAGGATGAAATGAGCTTCTATGATAAAGGTAACAACTTCAGAAAACAAAAGGCTTAAGAAAAGTCATTCACTTTTTTTAAAAAGATCCTAGATGCCAAACATATACAAACTTTTCATTCGTTTGGTAGAGAAAGGGTTTATTTCTCGATGATTAGGCAACATAACTGCTGCAAATGCGCTCATTATGGCAGGGCCATAGTTCCGTTGCCCAGCAATTGGGGGGGGGGGGGGGTTCAGGCAGAGCAGATTTGGTGTTAAAAGAGTTAAATGTGAATAACTCCTGTTGGATTTAGGTCAAGGTCAGCCTGGCCATTATAGAAGATTATTATCATACTCAATGCCCCAATCAAACAGGAAAAGCTCTCAAGTCATGAAGATGGAATGTAAAATGTACCTAAAAAGGCACCCTGACCTTCTAATATAGGTCTGGATCCCTAATGTACAGTCCCTAATGTGCAGTCACGGTCTTACCGTGGTAGATAAGAACCATAATCATGTGCAATATCAGTCATGGATTTAACATTTCGCTCGAAAAGAGTAAAATTACCTACAGTAACTCTGATCAGGTCAAAGGTTACCGAAATTCCATGTAAACCTGGACCTTACAAAAAACATTAACCATTTGCAACATCAACTTCTTAGCAAAGATAGTTCAGGTGTTATCCTTCTGAGATAAAATTCATCTAAGTTGTACAGAAAGTCATAAAAAGAAACGGCTGCACTTTAAATTTTTAATTTGACTTTTAGTGTCTGTACCTATAATTAATATGTTTAAATTATACATTACTGGCTGCCGGGTAGAAATACGTTACATATTACAATTTGATTGAAGCATACATAAAACTTTAAAAGTGAAAATATCCTCTTATCTTGATTTTTAAAAAATCATTATAGTTTCCCAGCAATTGAAAATTCCAGGATCATCCGACTGTAATTCCTAGTTAGCCACTATAGATGACCATCATCACACTCATTTTATAGTCCTAGTTTACTCAATTCATAGTCTTAGTTATCACTCAAAATTTTGAAGTATTTCAAATTGTCACCAAGCCTTCAGATTTTGTCAAGGTCACCCATATAAACATATATATATTATATGAAAAAGGATGAATGAAAGGATTTCAGACGTGTCCCTGTGTCACTCTTAAGCACTTACTCAGGCTCTTAGGGTTGGGTCTATCAAGGTTTTACTTAATAAATAAATGACTGACTGAAAAAATGAATGAATAAATAGATAGATAAATAAATAAATAAATAAATAAATAAATAAATAAATAAAGTATTACATATTATATGGATTTGATATAGAGCTGCCTATAGATCCATAGTACATGCCCACCAAGTTGCCAGAGGATCTCACCAACGGTTTTAGACAGAACTAAATATACATGCATTAATCCTCGTATGCCTATACTAATAATACGAGGGATGGCCGAAACGTTCTAAGCCTAGCTGATAAAGACCGGCACAAATTCAACAGTTTTCATTTATTTCTCTACATAGTCCCATTCCAGCTTTACGCACTTTTGCCAGCGATGCTGCAAGGCTTGGATGCCAGTCAGGAAGAAATTTTCTTCAGCTACCCTTTAAAAAAACACACACAGAAAAAAAACAAAATAAAAAAAAACACAAACAAAAAAAAAACACACACACACACACACACACACACACACACACACACACACACACACACACAATAAAAAAAAAAAAAAAAAACATTTACAGCGGAAATGACGTCTCCATTAGGAAAATGGCGACCGGTTAGTTCCATTTTCATTTTGGGAAACAGGTGAAAGTGTGACGAGGCTGCACCACCGATTTGTGAACAGGAACATTGTCTTGGTGAAACAGGACTCCTTTAGCGAGCATTCTCCGTCACTTACCTTTGATAGCGTCATGCATCTGTCTCAGTAGGTCAGCATAATATCTTCCATTGATATTCTGGCCTTTTCCAAGATAGTCAATCACCAGAATACCCTTGGAATACCGGTACCCAAAGGACTTAATCCATTGCCTCTCCAGCAGAAGGAGCCGACTTAGCTTTTGGGGGGCATCGTGATCCCGGATGCTTCCATTATTTAGACGGAATTTTTATTTCTGTTTCAAAGTGATGTCTTGTCCATGGCTGCAAATCGAGCCAAAAATCATCGGGATCGGCGTCAAAACGGCATAAATTGTCACGGGACGCCAGGAATCTGACACATTTCTGATCTGCTATCAAGAGCTTCGGCAACCATCTTGAAGAATATTTTGTCATTCCCAATTCCTTGGTGATAATGTGCTTAACCGTCTCATGCGAGATGCCCGCAACAGTGGCAATATGTCGAGTCGTCAATTGTCGATCAGCCAGCACCATGTGCATGATGCTACCCGCGTAATTGCTTTTAGGAGTGATTACCGTTGAAGGCCTTCCTGGACGCGTGTCACCGTCAAGGATCTCTCTCTCCTCTCAGTGATTACCGTTGAAGGCTTCCTGGACGCGTGTCACCGTCAAGGATCTCTCTCTCTCTCAGTGATTACCGTTGAAGGCCTTCCTGACGCGTGTCACCGTCAAGGATCTCTCTCTCTCTCTCTCTCTCTCTCTCTCTCTCTCTCTCTCTCTCTCTCTCTCTCTCTCATCTCTCTCTCTCCTTCTCTCTCTCTCTCTCTCTCTCTCTCTCTCTCTCTCTCTCTCTCTCTCTCTCTCTCTCATGCTTGAATTCCGCAGCCCACTTCTTAACAGTGGAAAAGAAAGGGACATCATTCCCAAAAGTGGAGACCATGTCAGCGTGTACCTGTGTTGAGTTCGCTATTCAGTTGCAGGTACTTAATGACTGCCTTATAGCCAGATTTATCCATTTATGGGGATTTCAGTGGGTAGGTTCACAAGATGGGCTGGTGGAAAGACACTAATCACACTACAGTTACAGTTCTTATGTCTTTGATTCATTAAATGATTGTACTTGTTGGTAGCAAACCTTTGTTTCAATCCGATTGAGATATCCCACTTAGGCTTAAAACTTTCCAGCCAGCTCTCGTAATAGCATTTACCCTTATCGCTCACCATGTAGTTGATAAAATTTGTTTAATTTAATTTTGAAAAATCAACCGCTTATGACCTATTTAACAGATTTAATCCACCTAAATTATGCCAAGCTTGAAGAGGCTCCGCTCAATGATTTTGAAGAAAATGACATATGCATGTATTTACACCCCTATAGTTACACACCATTCTAATGTTTGCATTTACTGTTCATTATGTTATTTAATTCATTAAGATAACTATGACACCACCTAGAAAATTCATTTGATACAAACTAAATCAAGAAATATACGTACAAAGTTTAAAGGGAATACAACCAGTACTTTACGAGACGTCGAAAAAACACACAAAATAAATTTAAATAATCGCAGAGAGATCTATTGAATAGATGAAGGTCTGGGAGCAAGCACAAGTTTTAATGCCCATGTAATTCTGAAACAATTGACTCAGTGATTTCTTTTTTAAAAAATCAAAGACCCCCACCCCTATCCCCCCAAAAGTGAACCCCAAACTCTTAAATCACTGAAGCGTGGCTTGTTGAACAAACTATATGGAAGGACACACACACAATGAAAGCATTTGTGTCGATTATACATGAATTGGTCATTTTTCTGTGTTGTTATAATTTGTTTCATCTTAAAAATAATGCAACATAATTTTTTTGCAAATGTTGGCCATGCTGTTGTCTCAAAGTGACGTGCATCTAATACACGATTTGTTTCGAAATTTTGTGTGATGTTGAAAGTAATGCAGAAAAATACCTTCCAGAAAAGATAAAGATGATTTGAAAATGTAAGATCCGTTATCACACAGGATAGGGTTTCGAAGACTACTAATGTTTTAAAAGTTTCAAGACGATCGATGCATATCGTTTCGGTAACATTTAGCCTTATGAAATGGCATGTTTAATAACGCTACAGACGTATAAAAACTGATTAGGCAAATGTTTTGAATTTATGGAAAACAGTGCAACATAATTTCTCAGAGTTGCCTAGGAACCGATCTATGATAGACATCAAAGTTCGTTTGATCTGCGTGACGATGCTTGAAATGCCAGTTGTTTTAATAGAAGATCATGTGAGTGCTGAAATTACCAGACGCTACACGGTATATGGTTTTTAATATTTCAAAGAACCTTAACGGAGCAAACTACTCGTACACGAAATAGTAGCTGTGTGCTCTGAAATGAACAAGCTTTCAGTGAGGAGTACAGGACAGGACGCCACCTGGCGGCCACAGGCTTGTCTTACACTGCAACAAGCATTTGTTATGGCATTCTGTGGAAAACATTTTGACCGTAATTCGTCTCCTGTCGTCTCTTGTTCCGTGCATGATTGAGATCTTTTCATGTCAGACTGTAGAAAATTTAATAGTAAGCAAAATATATGCCAAAATACAGCGTGCAATGTAGCCTGAAGCAGGTCACCCACAAAGTTGCCTGAGAAGAGTTTGAGTAGGCCCAAGCTCTGTTCTAAATTCGTGTTAAAAGCAAATCTGGAAGAATTTAAACATAGTGATTTAACAAGCTGAAAAAAAGGTTTTAATGTCACAGTATCATATTTACAACTGTATTAAACAATTAGAGAAAAATTAGCAAATATATAAAAAAGGAAAGAAAGAAAGAAAGAAAGACTGCATGTGTATCCTAATTTATTAATACCTCTGATCAACGCAGGACTTTCTTGCCATCTGGATGCAAATCAACCGAACCATAATTGTTTCAGTTTTGCCCCTATGGAGGTTTCTGCACACAGAGTCTGTGTTCCCTTATCAAACGTAATTGAACTGGATACCACAATCTCTCCCCATACATGTTAAAACTTTTGGACATGTCCTTAGAGTTGCAATAATGGTTTAAACAGGTGTGGTAATATTTTCAGTAGAGGGGGTGGTTGGACTTTCATGGGACCAATGAAAGCGTGCTTTTTTGTATCCAGCGGATTGGGAAAGTCGCACATTTTTTTCTGAAAAAAAAAGAAGACTGGAAACTGGCCAAATGTTTTCTGCAATGAAGGACATTACTTTTCTAATTTTCTGGGATTTTGGAAAACAACTATTTCATTTCAACTGGAAAAGGAAGACAAAGGAAAGATTTTGCACAGCTAACTGATACACATCAGAAACCTTTAGAATCGTCCATTGGATACGAGTGTATGGAAACTGAATTTGATATCTACCTAGGATGAATGGATGATCCCCAGTGACAACTTCACATGGGCTTTGCATATCATATAGCATTTCTTAATATCATGATTCAAGATGCCAGTTTTCTCTCCATATCACCTGTTATTGCCAAAGGTTTATAATATCATGTATTATTCTGGCACGTAAATAGTGAATTTTCTGCTGAATATTCAAGCCTAAATAACACCTAACACCCAAACAAATATCTGGTAAGCAATAGACAACTTAGCAGCATTTTCAAAGGACATCTGCTGTGTCAAGCAGATCACACCGCCCCAATTTGATTATCATTGTTTGTCACGATCCATATTGTGTGAAGGTGAGCAAAAATATGTTGAGTTCAGGTTTATGTTTGCTGAACTTCACCCTCAGTGAATCATAAACATTGCTCCAAAGTAAGACCCTATGACTCTCTTTAATCAACACAAAAACTCATTTAAAAAATACTGAAGGTTTGCTGTGTCACATTTGAAACTTTGATTTGGTAGCCTGTGGGGTCCATTATCACAATTCTTGGTGCGGGGACTGTACAAAAAAGGAGGACAGGCATCTTATTAGGTCATGTGCTGAAGACCTCTGTAAGAAAACCACTCATGGGTAGTGGAAATGCCAAACCACATATTGTTGGCTATGGCCCTTCGCCATCTATCTGGCAGTACACATAGTGTTAAAATGATCGATAGGTTTGGCCACAATGTTTCATATTTGCAAACCATTGAACTGGGCACAGCAATGTGTTATCAGATAACTTTCAGTGAGTCAGTTGTACCCTAGTCAACTGCCCGGAATTCCACTTCTGCTGTCCATCTCTGTTGGGAGAACTTTGATTTGAATGAGGAGACACCATCAGGTGCAGGTACAACTCATTCACCACATGGCACGATAAAACGAGAAGCAATAGGGACTGCTTCAACCACGTTAAAATAGCAAGTGTTCCAATAACAAAGCAAAGATCTATTCATCTTAGGTCAACACAGTTGCCTCCTTGCTTTGCAAAGCAGCAAGCTGGGGCGATCCTGGAAACAAGCAATTCTTCCGTGTCTTTGCTTGAAGAATATGAACTGGCCCAGTAATCAGACTTCTTGGTGATATTATGCAGAGCAGGGAATGATGGCAGTGACCAAACTGTCCCCAGTTGTGCGGGCTGGTTTTTCTTTTACAGGACAAAATATAGCAAATGAGGGTGAACAACAGTCTTCTGTGGTAGATTACATAACACCAATCAATTCACCAATTACTGAGAATGCTACCACTCAAAATGTCTTGCAGGAGGCCACAAGAGAACTTGGTCAGGAATATATGATTGTCACTTTTGATCTTGCCCTTGCTAAGAAAAGCATACTCACTTCCTTGGCAATCCCCCCCCCCCAAGAATCAGCGATATTACTGTGTTCGAATGGGTGTCTTCCATACTGTCAGTTCATACCTTGCTACCTTGGCAAACAAATTATTGGAAGTGGCTTTTAGGAAATAGTAATTGAGTCTGGTGTATGTGCTAGTGGCTCCTTAGGCAAAGTTGTTTCAGGCAGGCACTATAGCAGAGCCATGCATGTACATAAACCGGCACTGGGAGCCCTTGAGAGGATATTGTTTAATCTTTAAAGGAACGTTGGATTCTGACATGTCTTTGGATAATGCAGCACAACAGACCATTAAACCTGTAGGTCTCCTATGTCTGACGTAATGGAATTACTGGTGTCCAACAGGTCACTTTTCCCAGTGTTCTAACTTCAAGGAAAAAGTTCGAAATGGTGATGTGGGCAAAACAGGCAAGTATTGCGTAGAATACATGGACAAGATGTGGTTGATTTTGCAGTATATCTGTGCAACAAAATAGAACATTTTTTTTATCTCCATGTTGCAACTTTGTAGCAGTTTTTTCCACAGTATTTTGCATATGACCACCACAATTATGCTAGACGTCTCCTGTATACCTTCTGACCTTCGTGAACCTGTCTGAAACACACCCTGGATCTGAACTTTTGCTACAGAGAAATGGTTTCAGTGTCTTTCATTTTAACGTCCCTGTGTCACGCAATGCTGTTGATTTTACAATTGAACAGACTATCATCACGTGGTGGAATAACTTGCTTCAGACATAATTACCCAGCATAGCATCGCTGGTGTTTGACAAGGCACTTCAGGGCAAGTTATGTTGAAGCTACATTTAATATGACTGATATGAAATCACCCCAGCACTCAGCACATCAAGACATTCAACCTGTCCAAATCAAAAGAAGTTAAGCTGATGTTCAGAAACTGCTCCAGGCTTTTGATAACTTTGCAGTTGTCCATTCAATGTGGAAAACAACAGAAAACTCTGTTGTCTGTCATCTGGTGCTCCTGCCCCAGACGCTGTGGCAAATGAGGTGCTAAATGCAAATGCATTGGTAGGCAAGTATTCAACTCCTTTGTCGTAGATAGGTTGGTTCAAAGAAATGTTAGTTTCCACTTTCCACTGAGGAGGAACAGACTTAAGATGTTTGCATGCTCTTCAAAAAGACAAAAAGTTGAAAAGTTCATAGAACAAGGTTGTAGAGTTGAAGACAGAAAGAAACCTATTTGGTCAATTAGTCATACTGTCAGAGTGCAATTACATTAGCTCTGAAAGATTGTTGACATATTAAGCTGGACCTATCCCATGGCCCCTTGCCATCCCAAATGGTCATCCAGCTAAAGGAGATAAAGCAAAACTATTGCACATTCTTGAGGATAGCATGGCACCTTCCACAAAGCCCAGAATTGAGGAACCTGTTGACATTATTGATGGCAATGCCACTTTCCATTCCAGGGTTGGCATACCAGAGACATTTGAGGTGCTTGCAGAAACAGTGTTTATTATTTGCACCATGTGCAAGGGTTGGTTTGTCACACACTCATGCAAGGAGCTGTCCATCAAGCCTCCATAATGCCAACACAAAGGCAGCAGCAAGATGCTATTGCTATATGGCCCCAAGACAAAGACCCCAGGGACTGAAAATCATTTATTGCCAATGGAAACAACAACAAAACCTCCCAGCTTATTAAGCCCTTACTGGGTGAATGGAGCAAATCGAAATATGCCCCAAGGCTTAAAGGTATGCAGAGTTTCCTTGTTTGTGAGCAAGACTGTTTCTGTCTGTCGAGTGAAGATGGTAAGAGTACAGAGCGAAATTGTGTGCAAGACCTTCAGTCATCCCAAGAGGTGGCTGAAACTAGAATCATCCCACATTGTCCACATGCAGATTCTTCCTTACCAAAATCCAAGAAATTGAATGTCAGATACCGGACACAGACGTGCTAGCCTTGCTTGTTTGATTCATGCAGAATATTGACCAAGACATCCTGTTTGACACTGGAGTAGGAAACAAGCATTGCTTGTAGGAAACAAGCACTACTTCTGAATGTAAAGCCATAATACAGAAAATAAAGCCAGAAATCTATGACATTCTGCCTTCCCTGATTCCATTTTCAGGCTGTGATACGAGTAGTGCCTTTGTGAGACAAGCCAAGGCTACACTCATAATTACTATGAACAAATATCCAGAATTTATTGATGTGTTCTTGACTTTGAGAAGTGAGCCAGAAGTCAATGTGAAGACTTTTCTGAAACTGGAGATATTTGTATGCCACATTTACGGATCACCGAGATACACTGAAGTGAATAAATTGCGGTACAATCTCTTCTTAGAAAAGTTTCGGCCAAATGTGTGTTGTCTCTGTCAAACTATAATGGTATTAACCTCCATCTTTTGCCACCATGCAGGGCATTACTAAAGTTGCATATATCTAGAGCAAATTACCAGGTGCACATCTGGAGAATGCTTCTGTGGCATATCCACTTGATCATGGTTTGAAAGTCAATGAAGATGGGTCTTTGAACTTTGGGTAGACGGTGACATTTTGCTGCATGAGTTAGTTGACATCATCAGTTCTTCTGAGAAGCAGGAACAAGATTCAGATGATGACACTGAGTATGATAGCTCAGTCGATGTTGCTATGACAAGGATGATGGGAGATTAAATACAAAGCTTTAAACTGTGATCCCATTGTATCCACTAGTGATTTCTTCTTCACTTTTTTTACAATAAACCATGGCTAATTTCTTTTGTCTGTGCCATACGTTTGGTGCTGGATTGGAAATTTTGTAATGTTCTGCACACTCGATTTTTTTCCAATGTTCTCCACGGTCAATACCTCAAAATTTGTAAAGAGGGTCGTATGGGATTTGAACCTATGTTTGGCTGCATTCTCATTAGCCCAGGTAACCACTACACCACCAAGCATCAATCCTATTTGATTGCTATTTTGAACCTTTTGTGTAACCAGTCATGCATACAGGTGGCAGCATATCCCGCGCTGGATGTAAATAATAGTTCAAAGTGGCTTTTTTTGATTTTTGTAATGAAATTAACGACTTGGTGTCAAAACATTGCTTAGTAAAGGCAGCGTGGTTTAATATAGAGAAACCGTGATCATTCGTAGTTTCTTATGCAGGTCTGAAGATCAAATTACTCTGCATCCCTCATCTTGATTTCTTCTCTAGCCTTGCATAATAAACCACTCCTGACGATGGTTTTTCCGTATCTTTTGCATTTTGTTGCATGTTTTGTCTTGGAGTGGATAGTGATTATTTTATATTTGGGGACCTTTTGAATGGTTTAATATCCATGCTGAGTAGAACAGTGGATTCCATCTGATGGCATATGGTCACATCTTATGACATAAGGGATCAAATATATTAATCTATGATGTTGTAAATAGATAAAACAGTACACACACAAAATGAAAAAAAAATAACAATTGGGGGTAGGGGTCACTTTCATTGAGAAGGATTAGGCTGTGATGTTTTTCAAGCATGAGGCACTTTATGAACCATTCATTGTGCAAAACACTAAACAAGAAAGCACTTAGCAAAATATGCTGTCATTAAATGCAATTTTGGATATTCTACATGTGATGGAAGTTTATACCACTTTCGTATGCAAAGTAATTTTGAACCAAAAACGAAGCTGATGATGACCTTTATGTTTCAGTTTTCTGATATTCAGATGCTATTGCCTAGTCTCAGTACTCTTAATAATTCAAAATACAGTTGCTAATGGCAAAGTATTATAATTTCGTCAAAGAACTGCTGAAAGCATATTTTCTGCTTTTTGACGGCAGGTAGACTTGCTCAAGTCTCACTGGACTGTCTTCCGTATTTTATTTAAATTAAATTCATTACAAAATAAAACTTCAAGTGAAACCCGTCACACACGTTGTTGCCTTGTAGTGTTATAATACAGCTAGGCCCCTAGACCTAGCTACTTGGCTCGATTGTGTCTATAACCAGATAACAGATTAGCGTCCGGCGGTCTGCATTGTGTTTCTTATGACACAGACAAGCAAGCGGCCATAACGCACCCCTCTGCCGAAGCTGTTAATTGAGTAACTGTGTAATGAAGGATTAATTGCGGTGTATGCGTCAGGCGGGGGGCGTGTCAGCAGCCGCAAGGGAGACGGTCAGCTTTGTCTCGCTTGAGTGATCAGTGATCTTGTGCAAGTCTAGACGGCGGGGGGGGGGGGTATTCTTTTAGTGGTCATAAAGAGACTTTGAAACCACTTATTTGAATGCTAGCATGATTTTTCTTAATCAGCGACAAATGGCCTTTAAAACTGTGCATGTCATAAATTCCCCCCTACGGGGAGGAGTGTCCTCCCCTGTTGGCCCCTAGAGTCGAACGGTTGCATGTTTTATCCACTTGAACACGTGGGTTCAAATGTTTGATAAGTGTATACTTATTTTATTCGTTGTGGTTGGGGCATTATCCTGCAAAATTCACCAAGAAATCACCGGGGTGTTCCGGTGTGTCTGCGAACACACTTATCAACGGATAACATGTAGGTGTACGAGTAAACTCGTGATAGACCGACAGTAGAAGGATGCGCAGATACAAATGCAAATTGGGCGCATAAAAATATCACTTTTATACAGTGTGGTGACCTGAAGGAAAATGTTTACCTTTTTCAACACTAACCTTTGGCCTTTCCAAAATATGGCGAACCTATGACGCGACAGGGGGCGGATCAAGCTTTTTGTGTCGTGGGGGTTCTACGAAAATGTAATGATCATGCAGGTTTAAAGACACGAGAAGTTTATGTTGGAGGGCCGGGAGCATCCCCCCCCCCAAGAAAAGATGTTAAACAAAAATATGAAATAAAATAAAATTTATGCATTCTGGTGCATTTTGTAAAAACAAAAGAGCCTTTACTGTGACTAGTTTTGGGCTATGATTCTTCAGCAGAATTTTTTTCTGAAAGTTTCTCTCACCCCATTGCTTTCGGACATTTAAATTCGCGGTTCCTCCATAGTTCATTCGCAGGTTTTCTGATTATAAGTCAATCATCTCCCTACAAGTTTGCTTGAAATTACCACATGGCATTCTTTCTAGGTTAACGTTCGAAGGACTTATAGGTAAATCCAATGTACATTAGAATTAATAGAACACAAAAAAACGTATTTCCATGGCAACTTTTGCTGCGGCTTAAACCCAGCAACTCACCAATACTGAAGACATTAGCATCCTTGATAATATATATATATATATATATATATATATATATATGCCGCTTTACATACAAAGCCGGTCTTCTCCCCTTGAAAGCAATGTTGTGGCTGCCAGCTTCATTATATCCACGGGGTGTATATTTGCTATGGTACACCTCGTCACATTCTTTCGCCATCTGGACCAACAGATATATTTATTTTCCATTTTCTGTTTCAACAATACGTGAGGCAAATAAGAGTACCCTGCAATCCAATGTTATTGTGCGGGCCAAATAATAGTTTCCTGCAATTTAATATGGATTCTTTTGGGGTTATGCGAAGCATCTTTTGTTTATCAAAATTCTGAGGTATTATTATTGCAATGTTTAGAATTCACTTATTTGAGTGTGTTTGTTTTCGACACTGTTCATTCGACAGATTGATAGAAATACAGATAAAAAAAAAGTTGCCGAATACAGCCAAGATAGACAGACCAAAAACGTTCTCCGGACAGGCGTAGGTGCCATTTTGCTGCAAAGTATTTAATGAAATAGTATGTCATTTTAAAACATATTTAAATCAGCTGTCTTCAGAATGGTTGAAACAATGTGATATTGGCAACCCGCATAGGTCTAGTACATTCTCATTCCTTCAGCTGGTCGCATCCTAGGAAGTGATTTATAGAGAATCTTACGCGGCGGAGAGCAAGTTGCTAATTTTCTCTCACGAGGGATTGCAATTGCCGTTGGTGCAAAATCACGAATGACCGAAGCGATTTCGAATGAGGGAAATAGTTACACACTCTCCAACCTTGTAAAATTTTGTTTATTTTATGTTTGTTAGGGTATTTACCCTCATCCCACTCCAAACTATGCACTTCGCCTTCTTTTAACGCCAATGTGGCCCGTTTGTTTAGGTTTGTCATAGTTACCCCACGTAAGGTATGACGTAGGCCTATAATAACACAGTTCTCGCGTACGCTTGATTTTGTCTATGTGGGAATGCTGTACGTCACTGATGCAGGTACGTCAATCTAGCTGTAACAATATTTAGGTCATGTGACCTACAGGCCGTTATTACTTAAATTGAATTCCACTCGAGAAAATGATAATTCACCCCCGAACATAGAATAACTTTTTTCCTAATGCGTTCCTGTATCTTTAACCTGTTGTCACCCGTTGCTGTAAGTGTGATGCACATGGTGCACATTGCGTATGGTTAAATGCAGGCATTTTTTCCGAACAGCATGGAAGCAAAATATTCTGAACTGACTCGTCGGCTTCTGTGAAACCTTTGCTGCTGATCTATGTATAAATAGGTACACAAGTGGAAAAAGATACGTTTAAACTCCAACAACATAAACCTGAACTGACCCTGCTGTGTTGTGTCTGGCAATATAATACTTCGCTGCAGCAACAGACAGTCAAAACATGATCGCAAATAGATTTGAATGAAGCTTATTCTCCTGAGTGCGCATCTTGCCGACTTCCTTG
This sequence comes from Hermodice carunculata, assembly GCA_964020975.1. NCBI lineage: Eukaryota > Metazoa > Annelida > Polychaeta > Eunicida > Amphinomidae > Hermodice > Hermodice carunculata. Next base: position 54,816,399 of record OZ026619.1, read on the forward strand.
TCAAAACGTTTCTTCAGTGCTGACATGAAGCCAAATTTAAGTTCAGGAAAGTTACTAACCCGTTTCTACCACAGATGACCATATGTTGAACCCAGATATGAAATAGGCAGAAATTAGACAGTGCGCCTAATACATACCTTCTGACACCCGGTTACCCATTTTGGCTACATCAGCGCGACAATTTATTGCCCGACTGATTTCATAGTTTTGGAGTGCCTTTTTTGTCAATTTAGGTCTCTAGCTTGACCCATATTGCGTAGTTCAACGTGTGGGAAGCTATGATTATGAAATATATTTCCAACGTCCGTGAACATTTTCCCAAATACGCGATTGTCTTCGTGTCAGGAGAGCAGCTTGATGCATGCTGACTTCTGCTTGTTGTTAAAATATACCCGTTATAGCACATATCCTATGGAGTCACATCCCCCTTCACAGTCTTTTTCTGTGTGATGACCCACTCGCTTGCCGTCTTACCTTTCACAAAGTACGATGAAGTATCATTGTGCGATCCTGGTGGCCAGAATCAACAATTGGATTTGGAGAAGTCCGTATTGAGAGGTTCTTCCTGACAAGAGCATGACCATGCATTTATAATTTCGCTGGTGGTTGGGAGGGCAAATATCAATTACACCATATGGTGGATACATGCTATAGATATATACGTGGGAACTCGTATCTGAGCCCCATGCATCTCACGGTAGGGCACTGATAGAAGCCATACACCTCGTGCACGTTCTGTAACATTCTTGAGAGTGATATGTACATTGAACGCTAATGACCGTTAATCTTTGCATAGCCAACACATAGGAGTACACCATATGTGTAGATCAAGCTATTTTAAGTAAACGTTTGGGTATAGTCCGCGGTTCTACCCAAACTGCATAGACTCTTGGAGTCTTGAACTGCTGAAAGTTTGTATGTGATACAGAAATCCGCCTTATTTCTGTATGGTGGCAGATAAACAATCATTGCTCTCATCCAATGTTACCACCTATGGGGTCATCGCCTATCACTCAACACTGCCAATTTATGGTGGAGGTGTATTTCTAGAGCATAAATTCATGAGTAGGACTTTCCGTACCCCTTAGTCAATTTTCTACCCAAATCCGTGACTACCAGTAGAACTGCCGCTTATTTCAATACATATATTAAATGGCTGAAATTACTACAAAGTTATTCAGCTACGCAGGCGTCCATATGTGTACTTCTGAGAACATAAAGCCAAACGTCAGAACCTTCAGATATTAGGTCCTAATATCTGAAGGTTCTGACGTTTGGCTTCCTAATTTAGGATGTTCCAATCTCTGAATTGTACAGCTGATGAAGGTCTCCACTGAACACACACACACACACACACACACACACACACACACACACACACACACACACACACACACACACACACACACACACATATATATATATATATATATATATATATATATATATATATATATATATATATATATATATATATATATAAACAAATGCGAAACTATACATTGCCTTGGTCAAACTCTGAAACATAGATTAACACAAAATTTGTATTTAGAGTTCAGAATGACGTTAAAAACTGGCATAATCTTCGAAGTGTTACTGTTATTATTTTTGTTTATTTAACAATTAAAGCTAATGGAAACCACGTAAAACAATGCTCAAATCTATAAAAGGTTATGGGCCTTAAAGGTGTCCAGTAATTTATTCATTGTTTTCATTTTCAATATATGAGACTGCAAAATTAACATATCAAAATTCTGCTGTGGCTACAAAGACTTCTGAATTTGCGATCCTACATTGGCGACTTCAAGATATACAGAGAAAATGGAAGGTTTCTTTCAGTCTTTTGTGTTTGTAATTAAAGCATTTCCACCAACATTTTACAGTTTTTCCATTGATAAATACAAAAAGATATCATATCAATCTGTGTCTATGATTTAAATCTCAGTGTGTTTATTTCACAATCAGTGCAACATTTCTTTGATTTTTATTACCGTTCATAGACCATAAACTAGACGAAGTATTATGTACGGAGCTAAAAGTAGGGCTTTGCACTCAGAATGCACGTACGTCTGCGCTGACCTCAAAAGACACAAAGTTACAGTGGTTTGAACTTTGGCCTTCATTTCACTATACATTAAAAACTTTTTACCTGCCTGGAGGTTGCCAACAATGTGGAAATCTTCGGGTGGGAATCCGCCTCGATTGACTACAGTGTTCAGTTCATATTATTGCCTATGTTAACCTGTATGCAGAATACACGTACAGTGTTAAGGAATCTGTCAGGAAGTCATGACTATATCTTCAGTCACCGATTGGATGTTCTATTTAGAAAAGGGTTCAAATTCATTCTTGTCAAATGAAGTGCCACGAGGCTGCTTTTTCCCTTTAAACAAATCAGTAAAGATACCAAGTGTACATGCGCAATTTTCTCGACTTTCAAACAATTCTCACTTGACTTTGTTGTACTTCATCTCCTTTTAACACGCAAATGGCAAAAGAAACATTTCAAATGATGACTGATTCGAAGGATTTTAAACTAATATAACTTAACTGTTTTCTACATGTGGGGCGGGGGGTGCATTCATCCTTCACATACACTTTAATGAACACAACAAAATGGTTGATCAAGCCAACTGAATACACTAGGTGTATAGCCTCAGCCCTCATAGCAGGCCACAGTTATGATAAAGCCGATCACTTGGCTGTATATAGCATGAAATTGCATATCCACACGCCTCACAATCACCATGCGTTTTTAGCGGTGGCTAAACACGAGAGCTTCACTTCCTGTTACCATGACAACGTTCTATTATCTTGGGCGTAACCTTTAAAGAGGTTACTCTAAAGATATAGGATCATTTTGCTACCGGGTATGCTTCGCATACAAACCACCAAGCCGACTTGTTTTATACATTACAGCTGCCATCTTAAATATAATTACCCTTTCATAAAGAAGGCCAAGCTCTTTTTTCCCGAGGTTCTTCGGGGAAAACGAACGAATTTCTGTGGGGATTAAGGACAAAGGCTGTCCTGTACAATATTAAAATTAAGGTTAGTATGGAATATATAAGGTTTTATTTTTCTAATATCATCAATTTAAAGATCAACTTTTGCCAACTGTTAAAGTTGCCAAAAAATAAGAACTTCTTACGTTGAAGTGAACTTATTATCACAAACGCATGCTGATGAAACGTGCATGTTGCCTTGCTAACAGAAATATAACTTGAGTTTTCTTTGCGTTTTTAACCTTTGTAGACTAACATACAATAGATGGGAGAAATGTGTCTTCGTTTTTAAACAAAATAGGAAGAAACCAGAAATATGTCCATTGTTACTGAAACACATACTTCATCATATATCATAGAGATGAAACGGATGCAGTAAATTCTTGTTGTTTATTTCGCTTGTCATCAAGCATGTATTCCGTCAAAGTGCTACACCCAGCAATACAATTTTCAAATATATCAATCTATCAATTAAGAGCAGCTGAAAGATTTATTTATCAATAGTTCATGTGTCATTAGTCCCTCCTCTGCAGAATCGGTAACAAGGCGAAAAATCTTGTATAAAGATGTGAATTTTATTAAAATTTGCGCATCGGTAAAAATTATTATTGCTTTGGTATTAATGTTCTTCCGTTTCATTAAATATTCAGTTCACTGTGCTTTTAGGAAGAAAAAGGACAATGTGACCTGTTCGTAACTTTACTATATCACCAAACATAATGTTCTGAGCAGAACGTCTCGTTACTCAAGCAACAGTATGCATACAAAATATGTATTGTGCATGTTGCATTTTATGACAAACGCACGACCCTGTTTAAAGCCAGCAGATCTGCGTGACAACGTGTTTTGCAAGTCCGGAGGAGCATTCACGCTCACACAACCAACAGAACAGCTCACAATTAACAATTCAATGCGTATTCTGTTGAATACACAATTTTATTTTCGGTCCACAATTATTATGCTATCCATTTCGATTCGATTGTAAGTTAGAGTAATTTTCAATAAACTGGTAACTTTAGGAGCTTACAAAAAGGCTTCAGAATCGTTTGATTTGTACATCCAGATTTACCGAGAACTGGAGTTCTCATATACAGTGGTGAAGTTAATAACTTACAAGTTACAATGGAAAGTAATGGGGATACACAATTATAGCCTTTCTGACTTAAAGGGTCCTCTGCAGGAGAGATACAGGGACCTTTTATTCTCGTTGTTCCCTATTGTCTTCGATTTAATATGGCATTCAGGCGTTTTTTAAACAAAAACTAAGAATTAAACAATCTGCAATGTTAGAAGAAAAGTCGTAACGGAAGGAGTGACAATGACCGTAATTCTTCAAAGGAGAAGGCGGGTCCTACACCATTGATCAGAGTTCTCCAGACACACATTGCCCTCACAAAACCACAAATTGGTATAAGATATGCTTACAGTTAATCTGTTTCCATTTAGTGATACGCCCGATCTGTCGACAGTGTTCACGACTTAGACCCTTTGAGATTTCGGTCGGATGACCTTCATCTCTGTAGAGGAACATATCCATAATAATGGGGAGTAGACAACACGAACGTCTCGTATATTTGAAATCCCATTTGGTCTTTCGCCATAGTGGTGTCTTGAAGACAGAGACCACGATATATAACCATTTTGAAAAATGCAAGCACTGTTAAAGGACACCCAGTACATCCTCTCCTAATGGCCTTGCTTGAAGAAAATTGGTCTCAATGAGATTCATCACATCAAAATTAACTTGCAAAACAAAGCTAAAGTCAACCTTTAAAATGAAAAACTTGCAGTTTTTGCATTTACTGAGGCATAATATATATTTATCTTTTTACTGGTTTAAACATATTTTTAGCCATTGACCAACGACTTAGTGTACATATACAAGACAATAAAACACCAGTGTACAGATAGATAACAAACAGGACCACAATTAAGAAGGGAAAATGGAGAAAGGGAACAGTGTTTGAGCAACAATAACAACTTTACCAAGTTCCAGCGCAAGATCACATTTTAAACCTTCCAGATAACTTTTCTGTTTGAATTCCAATATCGAGAAACATTGTGCGCATAGATTCCAGTCGTAAAGAAAGTAGCGAAACAGATGCCCTACATGCCTCATGGCCAAATGAACCAGTTATGCGTACAACACGTACATTTCTTTGAAACAGAGCACGAGGGCTGCTCAAGAAAAAACAAAGGTTTTTTTTTTTGTCGAGATGTGTGCAATTGGTGGGGCTTGGAAGTGTGTCCAGTCAATCTTGAAGGTTTAAAAGGCTGTTCCAGACACTTTATAACAGAAAACATCATAATAACATAATGACCAAAAGTGTCGAATTAATGTTTAACAAGGAAAATCTGTGCTCTATGTTACCTCAATGTCCTGAAAAAAAAATTAGACAATCTGTGCGTGTTACTCTATCTGGCACTTAGACGGGTACTTGTAAGCTGTTGTAGTTTTACAGTTATACATTGGAATGCAGCAAATGTATCATAAAGAACAGATGTGGCAGGAGAGTAGCTACTCAAAATATAAACTACAATTTTAAAGACCTATTCTATCGCCATTATGAATTTAAACACACACCCAGGCCTCCAAGCGGAGCTTAAAAGTGCCTTTACATTCACCTATTGCATAACACAACATAGAAAGGCCGAGAAGCTCAGGATGGTACTTGCTGAGAGACAAATTCATTCACGCTAAACACGAAACATTTGGAACACTAACAACATTTACTGGAGTTTGGCCAATATTTCTGCATATATTTCATGGGCAACTACTATGTTATTCTTGTTTGAAATATTGCTGTTCATTATATATAACATTTTCAACTACTTGTCCATTATGACAAACGTGGAATCGGCCCATACGACATCTGCCAATATGTTTGTAATTTCCCTATGAGTCTGAAGCATTGTATGGACACAAGGACATTTACTAATTGTTATTGCAGCATTGTACAGATACAAGGACATGTACTAATTGTCATTGCAGCATTGTACAGATACAAGAACATGTACTAATTGTCATTGCAGCATTGTATAGATACAAGGACATGTACTAATTGTCATTGCAGCATTGTATAGATACAAGGACATGTACTAATTGTCATTGCAGCATTGTATAGATGCAAGGACATGTACTAATTGTGGTTGTTTTTGTCGTAGCTTGGAGGCGTGCTGGCAGTATGCAGGGCCAGATGGATGTGGGCAATGATCACCTGTCTCGAATCATGAGTGCGCTTGATCGAAACATCGTGGAGAGGTTTTCGAGGCTTCATATGTACGAAGAAAAAATATCCGTGACCAGGAAATATATCTCTAGTACTGAAGGGCTTCTGGGGGAAAACTACGGGGCCAAATGTTTAGAGCTGGCTGAAGGTTACAGGTTGAAAGGCAACGACTTGTATAAGAAAGGAAATTTCTTGGACGCTCTCGAGCAATACACCAGAAGTGTTTGCTACACCCCGACAGGAGAAACAGGTGACACAAAGAATCTGGCCTTGGCTTATGCCAACCGGTCTGCTGTGTTGCTGCATCTCAACAGGTATAACCTAGCACTTGTCGACATTGACAGGGCCTTCAACAGTGGCTATCCATCTGATTTGGAACACAAGCTACTGGAAAGAAAAATCAAGTGCCTAGTTGGTCTAGGGCACTGCTCAAAGGCACAAAAAACTTTAAGGGCATTGCATCTTGCTCTGGAGAATGTAGGCAAATCAAACAAACGACTATTAGCATTTTTGCAAAATGAGATTAAGGTGGCAAGTCAAACTGTTAACGGAATGACTTCAGATACCTCCAAGTCAAGAACAGAGCCTCCGCACCCTTTCACAGAAACACAGTTTAAAATATCTACAAATGAACATAAAGGTCGACATGTAATTGCAACTGAAAAGATTGAAGTTGGTGGTGAAATAGTTGAAGAGAAACCATACGCCTCATGCTTATTTAACAGCTACGCAAACTACTTTTGTTTCCATTGTTTTCAGAAGATTCTTGCTCCCGTGGCATGTCCGCAATGTTCCCTATCCCGTTTTTGTAGCGAGACTTGTCGGGATGATTCCTGGAGGCAGTACCATGGTGTTGAATGCAAGTACATGAATCACTTCAGTTCAGCCTCTGGACCCTTCAGGTATGCACATCTTGCCTTGCGGGCGCTGCTCGCTACAGAAGATGGTGCATTGCAGTTAGCTTTATCGAGTTTCCAGGCCACAAGCAATTGCAAAGAGGACAGCTTGATAGATTTTATGAACCACAGTACTTCTATTCTGCATTTGACGACACACTCTGAAAAAAGACAACCAGATGAAGCATTGACTTTTGCTGTAATGGCCTGTTTGTTACTTCAAATATTGGAAGCAGAAAGCTTCTTTTCGGAACAAAAAACATGCTTGGTCAGAAGTGCCGATAGTCACCTGGTTGAAAAGCATAAGACATTGATTGGATCATTGCTATTTAAGCATATGGAAATCATAGCGTGCAATGCATACGAAATATGTGCCATGGTTACTCCAGATTGTTTCGCTCAATGCACGCCAACAGATGTCGGGTTTGGTTTATATTCCATTCTCTCAATTTTCAACCACTCTTGCAATCCAAACGCTGATATCAACTTCTATGGTAACCGGGGCATACTGCAAGCTATAAGTCCTATACAGCCAGGACAGGAAATTTGCATAGACTATGGATGGTTATACTTTCTTCATGGTCGGTCAGCCAGGCAAGCTTCTCTAGCATCTCAGTACTTTTTTATCTGTACGTGTGAGGCCTGCGCTAATCATTGGCCAATGGAACAACAGATGACCTCTGTTATACCAGTACTTAAATGCGAAAATTGTCGTCAACCTCTTCCCCCAAGTACAAAAATTGACGTCCAAATATGTGAAAAATGTTGTCACCATTCAAATATTCCCCTTATATTGGCGCTTTTAAATAAAATGCACAATTCTTATGTCCAGGTCATGAAAAATCTTGTAAATGGAAAAGATATAGATTCCAGTTTGGAGGTGCTGGAGAAGTATCTGACGTTGATGGACAGCGTAGTGTGTGAGCCGTGGCGAGACTTCATACGCTGTCAGGCTGCCATCAAGCAGTGCTATCGCATGAAAGCAAACATCTGCCACTAGATCATATCCCATTTGCTGTGTTCTCATTACACCCCCACCCCCACCCCACAAAAAGTGTTACTGATTGCTGACAGGATCCAAAATGTAAAATATAAGGCATATCAAATAATGACGCGGTGCCTGAGAACACCAGTTGTCGCTCATCATCTTAAGTTTTTGACTCTGATCGTGACTTGTTTCCTATATGTATGTATTATAAGAAATATTTATTGCCGCAGGTAACTCAAAATACACATAGATACACACACGCACGCACACATACATCATACACCCATACATACATACATACATACATACATACATACATACACAGACACATATATAAATACATGCATGCATGCATACATACATACATACATACATACATACATACATACATACATACATACATTTCAGATGCCATAGTGGCAAGTAGTTTTCCTTGTTTGGCCCGTTGACCTTAGCACGGGGCATGGTGAATTTCAGGGACTGTCTTTTGTTGTTGCTTGCAATGCGGTTTTTTCTAGTACGCAAACCAGTGGTCATATCTGTGAAGCAAACGTAGTCCAAATCCAGATCAGTCTCGATAAGACACACCTGAATCAGACCCTACAGATGATATTAGTACCTAAATTGTCAATCTGAGACGCTACAGTTATTAAATTTGATTTTACACCCCCCCCCCGTAACTGGGAGCTAAGCAGTATTTTGAAACATTCTCCGAAATTCATGTTCTGTGAAATAATTTGTATTAAGCGTTTATCTATTATTTTTAGTAGCTTTCATAAAGAACAGTTTTCTACAGTTCAACTCAGATCGACAGCAATTTTTCTGGGGGGAGGGGTGCAAATAGGCAAATGAAATAACTGGAGCATTTCAAATCGAAATAACGGCGATGAATGCCATCTTTAGAGTCAGTTCACGTGTGTCTCATCCACACATTTGTGTACTGTAATCTGGGTAACACCTAATAACGTTTTTCATTGAGAATGTAGCTTTGATCTTTGCATTTATGACAGGGTTTCATAAAATCGACGAAGCAGTTCAAGGTAGAAATGCCTAGTATGATGTTATGTCAAGGTTCAAAATGTGCAATAAAACTCAAAGATGTCACAAATATTACTATTAATGGTTCAATTTTGAGTGGATCGCGTTCCACCACTGTTCCCTCTCAAGCATACTCAAAGGTCACTGTCACGGTATTTTAAAGGTTATAACAGAAGGCCATTTTTATGAAGGTGTGATGATTATGATAAAGAGACGATTATTATAAGTGTAATGCAATGGCTGTGCTACAGGGATAAAGGATGCTTTGTAACATCCACTGTTTGAGGGCCAAACACTGGGACAGGTAGCTGACACGTTCAAGGTGGGCTTGCTTGCCCTGGAGTTGCTGGGAAATGTCAATTATGAACTTTCATTAAGAAGGAAAGAATCCATGCTACCAGTGCTTAATGAGGAGTACCAGGCGGCCCTGTGTGGTAGTGATCTGCCAGTCACCAACTACCTAATTAGCGATGACCTGCCCTGTGCATCAAAAGATGTCAAACAAGCTGGGAGAAGTGCTGGAAAGAAATAACATACCTATCATGGTTAAAATAACTGGCCAGGCCAGCAAAGGACACAGACCCTGGCACAAGAACATGAAAACACCCGGGTGAAAACACAACTGGACAGAAGGCAATTAGGCCAAGAGCCGGGACTAACACAGTCAAATAGTGACCAGGTAGGTACATCTGTTTTCATCAATACACTGAATACAGACATAACTGCCACACAGGAGGCCCCATGTCAGACACAGTCGACCTCCCATATAAAGAACAATCATAAGTATATGGTTAAGTGAATCAAATTCTGCTCGAAAACACCAAATTGACAGCATCTTTCACAGGTGGAAGACTGAAGTACTATGCAAGTGAATGGCAAACAATAACTGATGACAGAGAAATTTTATTCACATTTATGGGATACGAAACTGAACCAAAAAACATGTCTACCCAACACAGGGCACCGCCTAAACCCACATTTACAAGTTCAGAGCACAAAATAGTGGAAGTTGAACTTATCAAGTGACTGCACAAACAAGTGATAGTGGTCATGAGGAAGGGGAATACATGTCTCCAATTATTCTAAAAAAAAAATAAAAAAAAAAATAAAAAAAAAAAATTGATCAGGTAGAGTGATCTTAAACCTCAAACGCTTTAATGACCTTGTGGAGAGCTAGCATTTTCAAATGGAAATAGTTTGACAAAAATAAAGCTATCCAATTTGAGTATGTTGTATATAACAAATATCAATGCTGCCAATAAGTTCTCTTGACTGGCATAATGCATAAACATTTTGATACACTAATAAATGAACTTAAGCTAGCGAGGATTATAGAATTTATAAACATGTTTTAAGCTACGCACTTTTTTTAAACATAATAAATTTTGTGTCCCTGCATAAAATGATTTAATGCTGTTAAAGTTGCAAATTACAATGGGTAGTAATGGGAAAAACAACTAGGTAACAGTACATCAGTACTAAAGTGCCCTCTAGAGGATGGGTACAAAATCATTAAGGGACATGTTTTGTCCCTGTGTCTAACAGAGCCAATGAGTGAAACGACCAAGGGAAATGACCAAATCACAAATAGAAATGGTTCATGGGAAACTATCGGCCAATGTAGCAGAGAAAACAATTTTGGTGTCGTAACCCATATTTTCAAGCCTGAAATAGCGTTGATCAATTGTACACCCCATGTTCATAAATAGCAACGAATTTAACAAGTATTCAGAGACCGCAACATGGTGTTAAATTTTGCAAGTACAGAATTGAATATAATACCATTTTTGTAATGACGAAACATGCTGAAATCGATCCTCTCTTTTTGAAATAGAATTACAACAGATACAATTTCTACCAAAAATTGATAGGCCTTAATACCAAGTCTCAGTGTAGAAATCATCAATTTAACACATTAATCTTCCTGTTCTTCAGCTTTCCTCAGTGTTGTACAAGATATTTACATTCAATATAACTTTTAACATTGCAAGTATAGGAAACAGCCTGGTGTGTTATGAGACCATAACAAATTAGCCTTGTGTGTTATGGAACCATAACACATGTGTCCCGCCCATATTCCAATAAGAAATGCCGATCTGGGTTTCTGGAACTTAACACTTGAACATGCTCGGCAAATCAATTTTTGATCGTTTCTCTTTATTCTATTTTCAAAATTTCGTGTAATTGAGTAGAAAAATTAAGAGGGAAATGTAAATATAAGCAATGAGGATCGCTTTTGTGTGTGTTATGGCATAATGACAAGGGTGATTGAAGCTAACATCCGGCAAGGCGCACTGGGGTGCGCCACGCCCACGATATCAGCTTCAATCACGCGCGTCATTATGCCATAACACACACAAAAACGACCCTCATTTCTTAAATGAATTTCTGGAGTGAATCCAGGTCGAAGGGAAGTTTATGACTGGGGCAAACCCATGTGATTCTTGTGCCACTCCTTCAGAAATAAAAAGATTCTTCAACACCTTATGTAATAACCTTGACCTTCATCCATGAACCCTTACAACAGTTACATTGTTGCAAAAGATGTTTGTTCCAAACTGAAGGAATGCAGTCTTTCAGTCGGTCACAGAATTGGCAGGCTGCACACTTAGTTTGAAAAAATTGACTACTAGGGGAAATGAGTATCAAGTGACCATCCTCCTCTCTCACCTTTTGCTTCAACTTTATATGTTGAGTTGGAAGATACGATTAGGCCAGCAAAGTATCCCAGAAAACCCATCAGTTGCCCAGAGTAACTCATATGGAAATGGATACATATGCTAGTAACATGGGATGGTTGTAAATAGATCCAGCTAGCATTGCCCTCAGATATACGAAAGAGCACAATCTTGGGGTTGATGGAGCATTATACGCGGAACACCTGTCTTCCGACTGTTGAGAAGAAGTGTGTGGGACATTGAGACACATGGCAACGTGCCAATAGAGTAATTTGATGTGATTCCTTTGGAACTATGTTGATTTTTATATATGAGAGACCAGCATCTTGAACCAAGTAGGACATTACTGTCTTGTCCAACATAATCAATAAATGAATGTTTTTATAGATGTTGAAAGTCTCTATAGGATATACCTGGTGGCCTCCAAGTTCCAACCGATTTCCCACTAAGCATTGGCAGGGTAGTGGCCTTGCACCAGGTGTTCAACGTCAATGTATACTTTTAATCTAATCAGGTACCCATCAGTAAATATTGTCCTCTGGATGGCAAAAGGTGTCAGGAATTTAGCAGTGATGATGTCTTCCCTGCTTTCCACCCTTTAAGGTACTTCTCTATGCCTACAGAGACCCAGAGATGTGGTTTGAATATACTGCAGAAGGTATAATAACCATCATAATTGGTCATCCAGATAAACACATGGACATATGCCATGTATGTGTATGTGATCTGCCACTGTACTCTCCATCCTCATGCAGATCACCAATCAGTTGTGGAGAGCCCAGAACTAATAGACGTTACCAGCCATGAAAAAATGTCAGCCTTGGTGTGGGTAGTGTTTTATTTCTGAATATCTGATGTGCTTTGACAATTTCTTTTTATAAAAACCTTTCAAGCATATAGATGTTGTTCATTTAGACTGCCTTGAACTGCGAAGATGGGGGCCAGAGTTTTTTTTGGAGAAAGTTGTTCACAGCCAACAAAATTTTTTCAAAGCCCTCCAACCCCTATTATTTTTGGAGATGAGCTATAGTTGGTTGTTAAAGCTTCAGAACTCTATCCTTGATTTTTCGTGAAGCTTTGACATTGTTTCTTTTGTGTGTTTTAAAGTATCTTCCTCCTTTGATGGATTAGAAGCTATAATAGCTATGGATAAGTGGACAAACCCTCTTCCTATGAATGAAAAAGCATAAGTTCTGCAATTTACCAGACTGAGGATGACTGAATCAGATAGGTGATGCCAACAACTCTGCCAATGTTCACCCTACCTGGTCTAATGGGGACTGAGGGAGTGAGTGGAGGTGCTGCATGCTGGCTTGTGTCTTAGGTATTCGTATTGAGGCCAGGTTTGTTGGGCTTACCATCCCAGTGGCGATCTGTGCAGTTTCCTGAATGACCCTTGTTCTATCCACTGCAGGCCTGTTTCTTACTCTGGTCCTGGCTTCGCTGTTTTTGTTTTGGTAAAGGGATTGCGATTTTCCTTCCAGCTTACCTGCTGGCTTCCAATTGGGTGCTGTATCAAGGACCAAGCTGGAATCTTCTCGTCATGCTTGGCTTATGAGTCCTGCTTGTGTTCATACATAATGGCATACAGAGTAGACCTATTCACAAAGATTTTTTCCTATCAAATGAATACATTTTCTCCCTTAGCCTTGCTGCTATACCACCTGCACATTGCAGTCCATTGCAAAGCTCAAAGAAGAAAATATTCTGTAGCTGAAGTGCAGAACTGCCACTACTTGCTTGCAATTGCGGCAACTTCTTGATACTGTAACAGATAGGCTTCAAGCCTGCAATACCCTTCAGTGGCATCATTAAAGCAGTATGTGCAACCCTAGAGAATTATAAAGCCATTTCTGATTGTGGCAGCTGACCTCATATGCACAGACTGAGGTGGTTTAGTGAAGAACAATCACACTTTTGCTAACATAAACATATCCCCTTACCGATTTTGATAATTTGTTAAAAATCAGAAAACGTCAGCACCACCATGTGGTGAACAAATTGGTGAAGGTCAAGTCCATGTACATTACCAGTAAGTCTGAAGAGAATCCAACCTACGGTTTGGGAAGGAAAGTCACGAAAAGTGAAAGCACACAAAAATTCTTCACAAAGCCAAAAATATGTCTCTGCCAAGTTTGAAGTGATTCTGATTTACAGTTTTTGAGAAGTGGAAAATGTGAAATTCAATTGAACCAAATTGACTTACATGGTAATCCGCAAGAATCCATGTATAAACAGATAGGTACTCAAAATGAACATTCATTAAAAATCAGCAACCCAAAGTATACCCACCGAGATTTTGTTTAACCCTCTCACAAGCTACATTTGCACTAAGGTTCAGAACGATTTGAGTGACGGTTTTGGAGATTTTGAAAATAGCAAAAACTCACAAACAATTGTTAACAAATACAATAGCAGAGCCACCTGTTGAAATAATTAATGTCTGGGGACCCCCAGGAGTGTTTCTATCGTATTTCAAAGCAATTGGTCAAGCGGTTTTAGGCAAGAAGATTTCTAAAACTTTTCCAAAAAGGACATAGAGTTACTAAAAAAATCTACAAAATCAATGGGGCATGATCATTTCTACAAGCTTGGTTGAGATCTGCCCAAGGTACTTTCCCACCAAGTTTGAAGTGAATCTTGACAGTTTTGCAGAAGTCCCAAATATGAATTTTCATTGTAATCCCCCTTAACGTACATGGTAATCAATAGCCATGCATGCTCTAACTGACAGGTACTCAAATAAAAAAAATGTATTAATAATCACGGATCCAGAGTATCACCACCTCGTGAACAACTTTGTTTTTTTCCCTGCAAACTGCATTTCCACCAAGGTTCAGAAAAAATATGAGTGACGGTGTTGGAGAAGCCAAAAAAATAGTGACAACACAAAAATTTGTTGAAATACATAAAAACGTTGCAGCGCCACCTGTTGTATAAAGTAAGACAAGAAGTGTCTCTACACAGTTTGGTAGCAATTGGCCAAGAGGTTTTGAAGAACAGTTTTAAAGATCTGGTCAAAACATAAACAGACAAATCACAAAAAGATCCAAAATCACTGGAGCATGACCACATGAAAAACGAAGTAGAGACCCAACCAAGTTTGAAACAGATCTGACTTATGGTTTTGGAGAAGTCGAAAATGTAATTTTGAATGGATGATAGACACAAAGATGGACAGACAGATGGATGGAAGGATGACAGATCACCACCCATCTTATATGCTCAGATGACTGTCAGCGGAGCCAAAAAAACATACAAGCCTCATGTGAGTAGGAACCATGTCAGTTCACTTTAGAGCAATGCTTCTTTAGTGGAGAAAGGTTCAGTTTAAAATTTGTCACCGTGTCACTATGATCATATAGCTTGGGATCTAGAAATATGGAAAAGGGCACTGCTAGGTTGTTGGTCTCTTTGGAATCTGTACCTGCATGTCCCTCAGGTACTAGTGTGACAGCTTTGGCACATTTGTCTTTTGGGTAGAGATAAAATCTGTCCTAAATTAGTGCCTTAAAGGCCTGTGAGTAACGTACTGTTTACTCCTCCATTTCTGAATGTTGATGCTACACTGCATTTGTAACAGTCCAGCAACTCGAGCAATGCAGTTTCTTCTCGTGATACTAAAGCTGAAGGGACCGGTGGGGAATCAATGACTCAATCACCTGACATGCAGGAGTAATATGCTGGTTAGTATTCATTGTCATCCTTTAGGACTTCATCATCAAAATCCTTGAATCTATGACAGGAAAACGTCAGCATGGGAATGAGAAAGATAGACTCTGTAGCTATAGCCTGGTTTCTTTGGAGATGACCTGCCTTTCCCCTCAAGGAAGTAATAGTGGGTGTACCTTCCTCATCTCCATCACATTTCAGGGCTGATTCTGAGATGCCCTGTGCAGGGTGGGCTGGGACCATAAACCCAAGCTTGAAGGGAGCAGTATTCAGCTGTGGAAAGGTGTTCATACATTCAGCAGATGCTTCTCTAATAGCTCAGAAAAAAAAAAATGCACATATTCACAAATTTCAACGCACCATCGACAGTAAAGTTACACACAGGAAAAGGCATAGATTTAAGAGTTATCAACACATGAACATGCATCTTCCAAAATACAAACATGAAGAAAAGAATTTCATTCCTGACTTCAGACAGGCAGTCAGCCATAAAAGACAACTAGTGGCTTTAAACCTGTCCTTTCAACCTTTGGAATATTCTTCATTAGGTACAGATTTACTTTTTTTTCCAAAATATATAGGCCTAACTACTTTTAACCCAAATTTATCACTTTCGCCAAAGATAAGAAGAGACCTGCTAGGTTTCCTACTTTTTGCTGTTGTTGGCTTAACAGTCAGCTGAGGACAGCAAAAGAAGAAAGTATGCAAAGGTTGTTTCTGTGATATTTATGAATGTGGAGCATTACAAAAATGCCCTACCTCTATTATAGCTGTGAGGCAGAGGACACAGGCCACAGCGCACAGCGTAACATAGCCAATGAAGTACTTACCAAATAGTTCAGAAAACGATTACCCATTTACAAAACATTGACAGCAAAGTTAAATACAGTAAAAGGCAGAGATTTAAGATTTATAAAAACATAAACATGCATCTTCCAACACCAATATGAAGAACTATATTTCACTCCTCGAGACAGGCAGCCATCCTAAAAAGGCAACTGGAGGTTTTAAACCAGTCCTCTCAACCTTTAAAATGTTCTTTGGTAACTACAGACTTCAGCTTTCATTGCAAAATATATAGACCTAACCACTCAATACCCAAAATTTATCACTTGCGCAAAGGATAAAAAGACACATGGGTTTTACACTAAGATTCCTGAACGGAATAGCTTGATGGCTCCTTTTGGGGGTAATATCTAGCCTGTATGCAGAGATATGTTTCTATGTCACTGACTTAATTTGGGGGCAACTCACATTTTACCTTCACTCACAGACCTGTAATCTGGTGCCTAAGTGTTCAAATGCAGAAACTGTTCTGTCAGATGATCTGGATCTGTCTAGGCTCTGACACACACACTGAATGAGACCAGAACAACCAAGGCTTGTGGGACCGTGAATGTAACCTTGGTGAGACAATCTACAAGTCCATGTGGTTTCTGTTTTCCTTTGTTCTTTTCGCAGCTCTGCCTTTGACCCACTGGTGATGTGGGTGCAGGCTTGGCAGCCAGATTAGTTGTAAATTACAGGATCACATGCTTCATAAGGAACAAACTATCCCCTAAAATCAAGGGAGTACCCTGTTTTAGTATGGTCTTTCCCCTGGGTGTTGAACTTGGTTTGATGTTAGTGTGGGATACATTCTTCCTTATTCTGCTTTTGGTGTAAATGGACCCCTGTGGATATTGGTGCTGGGGGCAAGGCTTGCCTGGGCATGCCTGCAATGGGTCTGAATGGCTCCAGTTGTATAAAGGTACCATTAGCAGTACTTTATGCAGTATTTTATGTTTTAGCCAGCCCTGGCCATGGTCAAATGTTTCTGGGGTGTGTTGGCTTCAGGCCAACAAACACATGCCTCGGTTAGTTGGCTTCCACACTGGGCAGAAGTTAAGCATGTTTTGTTCCATGCACACTCTTTGCATCACTCCCATACCTGCTGCACATGTAGGATGAGGGTCTGAGGATGCCTGTTTATGCCTATTAGAGTCTCCTCGAGGTTGTGGTATCTGCTATATTGTCAAATTATTTTTCGATCATGAATGACCAAAACGTCATGTTTTTCAAAGGGGAGTGTAACCTAGCCAGCCAGAAAATAAACAGACAAAAGCTGTGAGCCAAAATACATTAAAACCACTAATATCAGCAAGGATAACAAACTGCATAAAATTTAAAATCAAAGCACATATATTTGAGGGAGGGGACCAAATGTACTTTGAAGTGAAAATTGTGAATAATGTCCTCTGTTATATATGTTGCTGCATTTTTGATTCATTTTATAAAAATCGACCTTAGTAGGAACTCTTTATAATAATGTAGACAATAAATGATGGCAAAAATCACAATATTCCTTGAAATCTGTTTGGTTGGCTATAAAATATATTCTGATGGCCAGGAAGATGCTTCGCCCTGGTAGTCACTTCCCTATATGCCAATCAATTGCTTTTAAGTTAACTGAAAAATTGAAATTAATCAAGTCTCAACTGCAATACAATAACTTAAAACTGTGAACTTAATTTTGGGTGAAATTTCCGTTCTTTCAAATTCATAAAGGATTCATATTTTGGAGATCTGCATTCAAATTATGAATATTTGTATGTGTGTGTGTGTGTGTGTGTGTGTGTGTGTAATATAACACATTCGTGGTACAGCAAAACTGTTTGGATATCTCCACTAAGCGCACTTGGTCCCTCTTTTCAGTCATGTTCGAGACTGTCAATTATGCTGCCGTGGTTACCAAGGCCATCTGCAGAAAAGAAACATGAGCCCTGCAAAAGTCAGCCATAATGTCGTCTGCAGTCTAGAAGCAGTGGAAACCAGTGCCATCATGTGATCGGAGTAGCAGGTTTTACCTTGGAATTTTATGTTTCCAACAGATATGTGTTTAAATGCACTAGATAAGATATACCGCTTGAAATTAGGCGTTGTGTTGCTATGGCAACCGATAGAAAAGTCCTTTGAATTGGCGTTGACACTCAGACAACCTCGTGACAATGTATAGTACCGTACTTTCATCCCTGAAAACAACAAGGTGAATTGTTTGTAACAACATGTACTCATGAGAGTAACCAATTATACAATATCTGAATGTTTATATAGATGTATTTATCAAAAGACAACATTATACACTTAATTGGCAAGTAGACGTGAACAATACGATTTGTGATTTCTCTTGATTTTATGAAAGGAAGTATGTCTTTTTTGCCATTCAAATGACAGAATCATTTCAATTTACTTCACTCCACTCCATGTGCTCGTGCTAAATTACCTGGTAAGAGCGTGCACACTTATAGTTTTAATTGTGTACTTTTACAGTTGAGCCGCTGCTTACACGCACAGGTCGTCGGTACCATCTGGGAAGAAGCTAATTAACCCTGCCATGGGTGCACAGGTCGGCGGTAAGTGTGTGGATGCTGCAAAGGTATACTCACAAGATGACTGTGAGAAATGTTTTAAGAATATGACCAAATCTTACAATGCAGATACACAAAAAACCCAACGTTTTTCTATGATCGCAATGCCGTCGATCACCAATAATAATAATAATAATAATAATAATAATAATAATAATAATAATAATAATAATAATAATAATAATAATAATAATAATAATAATAATAATAATAATAATAATAATAATAATAATAATAATAAAAAACCCTGACAAGTTCATATTAAGTTTGCTATGTTAATTTCGTTTAATAAAATGTTTATATTTCAAGTTTTTGTTGCTGTTTGAATATCGATGTGGGTAATCGTATAATACTTATTTTGAATGCTATCATACACTGTGCAAAACTGAAAAAATAGTAACTTCCCACATTCATGTCAGCCGGTAACACTGTTAACAGTCGATATTGGATTCATACCTAGGAGGTTACAATCTGGGTGATACAAAGAATAACTGAGTTGTCATTAATGCATTTTGTGACAATTCACGACAGTTCAGATTATGCCTTTTGATATGGTGGTCGAAAAGTATACAAATCAAACTTCTTTCGAAATGGTACACCTAACCGGAGCATTGATGGAAACACACTCCCTAAAATAATGCCTCTTGTATCATCAGAAATCAGTCAGATAGTTTGACGAAAATGCATGCAGTAAAATCTGTGTGTATGTCGGACATTATTTTTCCAATTCAATGGATAATGTACCTTAATTAATTTTTATTTGTTTTTCGAATTGTGGAATCTGTATAAAAAGTGGCCGCAAAACGTCCAAGCGGGTGACGTAACAGTTCGCCTAAATATTACAGAGCTACTGTTGCAACATGTAGGCATTTCAACCTTCTCTTGCCCAGAGTCACTCATTGGGAAATGTTCAAAGGATAATGAAGGCATAATATCAACCTGTGCCTTAGTTTAAAATATCAGTGACGGGCGTCCTAGTCGCATTACACAAGCAACTTCCATGTTTTTAACTGTGGGCAGTTGCCGACAAAAATAATCTCGACAATATTTGAAAGATCAAAACAAATTAGGTTAATAGACTACCTTTTTGTTCGGCCAAACGAAGTGTACCAAAAGAAGAAAAAATATTTTGACTGCGTTGGCTTCACAAATTTCTTTCCAACTTTTTTCTTTGGGGGGGGGGGGGGGGGTCCAGATGTGCATCCCGCCCGTTAGCATTTGCTCAAGGGCACGGAATCAAGTCTCCAGATAGCCTTCAGTTCAATTTAACAGAACTTGTCCACAATGTAAAAAGGTTTTACTGCATTTATAATGAGGAAAGTTCGAACGCAGTGTAATATTCCGCGGGTCCAGGTCTGCAACACATGCGAGCGCAACTGCTAAAAGGATGGCATGAGTGTATGTATATCACGCCAGTTGATGTTGCCCTTTGACTTTTGGTGTCTTACCAAGATGTTTCAAGAAAGTCGACGTAACTATGCCCTTCGTCACTGAACAGCGGTTCACTTCGCCAGGGCGGGGCA
>OZ026619.1:55441835-55673335 GCA_964020975.1 Hermodice carunculata
AACAACATACACATATAAATAACAGTTTCATAACTTTATTTTTTGCTCTATAGTCTAACGTGATGTTTAATGAAATTGTACACAATTTTGTCATTGTTTCTCCTATTGCTCCCAAAATGACTTGTGATCGTGTCCACAGGTATCCCTTTACAGCAATGTACGGCATAATAGTGACAATACGGTCCACACATAAGACTATTTTGGGCTTGCAAGATCTTTTTGTTGAACTTGACTCCTCTCTCCATTCGTCTCAGAAAATCTGTAAAGTTCCTGTTATAGTAGGCTGGAGTGTGTCCAAAGGAATCAAAGAATTCCACAGGTCCATATCTCGGAACAAATATGACTACCCAATGTTTCCCAGGCTTGTGATGTGGGTCCGTATTCACAATCAGCAGACTCGGGTGTTGGTTCAGTTTATATGGCAGTCTGTCTGAAGGGAAAACACCACAAAAATAGCGTCTCGTCAGGCAATTTTTCAGCAATGCAGACCTTAGTTGGTAGTTATTCATTTTAGGTATACGTTGCGACTATAGTCCACTTCAATGAATTCGGGAAAAATGGCATAGATCAGCAGGTCTACTGTTGTCGGCAGTGGCTGAGCAAATCGTACTTCTACTTTGATATTGCCTTGCTTACTTATGGGCACTAGGTCTTCCATCTGCTTGGCTGGGTCAATATTGAAAAGATACAGACAGTACCCTTTAGGGTAATTATCTCGACTGATGTCATTTCCATCATTGGTATTCCATTTACCAGTCCCCGTGAACAAAGTCAGGTAAGAGTCGATGTATAGTTTGTTGGCATAGTCTGGTTCTAATGCTCTTCTCGGGTATGGAACGCCATCAACTGTGACCTGTAGGTAATTCAGGTTATAGTGTTCAAAATTAAAGGGGTTCTTGGTGTAACTTCCTCGGATGGCTTCAGAGGCAAGAAATCCAATTAGGATTTGTGCAGGTACACGACCCTGGAATAAGTTGTCCAGTTGAACTTGTGGAGTGCCTTGTGCCACAGTGTGTGTCATGAGGTCCGACTTCATGATAGGGTACTTGGCTGTGTTATTTTGCAGTCGTCGACTGATCTCCATATAGGGTGTGGGGGCCATACTCACCATACATATCCACAATTTCACTGCTTGAATATCCACTTTGTAATTTTCTGAATCAGCACTGATTACATGGAATGTCTGTGAAGAGGGTGTCAACTTGATCATGACAGGATCCCATTCAGCAATAAATGAGGTTGTTGAAATGTATCAGAATACAGTGGACCCGTCATGTCCACGCTTTGACCATTTCTTGTGAGATCGCTACGTAACGTCAGGCCAAAATTCAGACCAACCAAGGGATCATTTTCGTCCATGTAATTTGCATTGTCTTTAAAGTACATTTCAGTTTCCAGTTGACTTTCTTTGGCATCTTGAGCACAATTCAGCACGGTGTCCAGATATGCCTTGTATGGATTCAGCCTTCCGCCACTCACCAATCTGTTTTGCCAGTACACTTGAGCCTCTGACCACAAACTGTGTAAACTCAAATTCACTAAACCCACTTTGGCTCCAGCAGCAATAGGAGAGCCGTCATTCTTGGTGATGCGGCACTTTACGTAGAAGCGTGTTTTTTGCAAATCAATCAAGTCAGTGCCAGTGTTGTCTATCTAAAATTCAACGGGGCTACCTTCACGTAACGGAGCCAGAGGTAACTTCTCTATCCATTGAATTCTTTGTATAGGTTGAGTCTCGGGTAGCTTATCAAAATTAATAAAGGCCATCCTGAAGTCTCAATTGCTATCCCGATTTCTGCTTCCCTCTACTTATAAACTTTGGAGGATCAAGTGTTTGGTCAATAAAGAGACACCAATGTTCATCCCTTCTGTCAATACTACAACTAGATGTACATGGCTGACTCGGCCCTGTGTTGGTCAGGTAATCCCTTTCACCAACATTGTCTGGTCAGAACTTGCGACAATATTATATGGCATGCGTGCATCTGTGTGGAACCACAGTAATTTTTAATTTTTTGTCATCAGTGAAAACAGAGACACCACTATACAATCCTCTTATCACCCACATTCAATGATAGAGGTTTCATGTTTAATGAACACCTGGGTGTCATAATCCCCTCTGGAATGTGCCCCTATAATTTTTAATCCCCTCAGGAATGTGCCCTTATTCAGCCAACCTTTGTAGTTGTGCGTCAAAAAATATAAAGATGATCAGTAAAAATGCTGTCAAACATAATTTAACTTCAGCATGTGTTTGGTGGTGCATTTAAGATGTCCCAGCAAGAAATTATAATCCTTTTAACGTGAATATAAGGATGCGACACACGCTTTATGGTTTCTCGCTGATGACCCGTTTATAAACTTGTTGCGCCGTTGAAGCCCTGAATTTCCTATTTTTTTAATTGGACGTTATGATATTGATTAATTAAGGTACAGATTGAGACATAGACAGTGACTGGATTGTTTATGCAGGGGTAAATTGCTTGGATTATGCTTATTTTTATTTATTTATCTATTTATTTATTTATTTATTTATTTATTTATTTATTTATTTATTTATTTATTTATTTATTTATTTATTTATTTATTTATTATATATTTATTTATTTATTTATTCATTTATTATCATCATCATCTGGGGGTTCGTTTGTGTGTGTGTGTGTGTGTGTGTGTGTGTGTGTGTATGCAGAACTGCAACGAAGATGTTGCACTGTAGCTCCTGTTTGTATAATTGTGGCGACTTTTATCTAAGGTAGGAATCCCTTACAGAATCTTTTTCACTCACCTTAACGTGACGTATTTGCGCCTTCCAATTACTTATGTGTTAAGTTCTAACTGTATCAACACTTTTTGTATGTAGTGTATATAATCATGGTGTTTACCCGCATGTGATGTGTTGTTTAGTCTTGGTTCTTCTGGAAAATACAAGTAAAATGTTAACAAATTATCTACAAATTATACCAATTTTATGTATGTTTGTTATCACGAAATCTTTTGATTTGTCAAAAGTCCTTGAAAAAGTAGGCTGTTCAAGGATTTCTGAGAAACAAGCGTAAAACATCTGTTTTCAACACAGTTTTTTTTCCTCAAAACACGTTTAAAATCACCGACCAACAAATTTAATTTGAGGTGCATTCTTTCTTTTTTTTCTCTCTTCTTGATTCCAGAAGCATTGTAACATCAATATTGTAGAAGATTGTGAGGCACATGTTTTGTTATATATATATATATATATAAACTGGATATCAAAAGTTTTGCTCATAACACAGCATACTCGTAATATCAGGTTGCCTTTCTAAATGGAATTTGAACGAAATTCTGGCTTTTTTTTCTCAAGCAGATTGAAGTATCGTTATTACCGTATGTTAAATGACACATTGATAAACATTTTACTTTTTTATTATGAATTAAAGCAGAACTTTAATTAAAAAACAAAAAACAAACAAACACAAATCACAGTTTTGAAGGCATTCAAAGGCAAATGTAATATATGCTACAAAATTAGAAATACTACAACTTACATTCGGTATTGATCAAAGTACAAACAAATCAGTTAGGGTCATTAGTTTATTTATCTGTAGTTTCCACGTCAGACTTAAAGGTTCAAGGTAATATGCAACGTGGAAAGGTGATTTCACCTTAAGGCCAAATATTACCCCTTTCCCGCTCAAATCGGCCAAAAGCGCCCGGCTGTAAATTGTTGTCTGCCTTAACGATTTTATTCTTAAATTTCGCATTACAAGAAAACATTTTTGGTCAGACAGTATGTAAGACCATTCATGGTGGCATGCCCTAGGAGAATTAACCTCCTTGGCGCGGCTTGGGCGCCATGCATCAAACCTGTGCCAATGAAAACTATTGACTTACTCGTTCTCTGACCAGGAATGGTTTACAGAAACATGCATCCCTGACATGATAACCCTACAGACATTTGACAGTGGTCCGCAGGTGGTCCACCAGTGGGCCGCCCCTCCCAAAGGTGGACCGCCGTCGGCCCACCGGCAAATGCTTGTAGGGAAACTTCTTTACTCAATTGACAGTACGTCTTGCAACACCTCGCAGCACTTAAGATGGAACTCAAAATTTAAATTTGTTTAAACACAAGTGTTTTGAGTTAAAAAAAAGTGGTTTGTCAAATTTTGGATGTTCTACAAAATATTTTCAGGATAACATGGTCAAATTTGTGCAATTATCATTTAAATACAAGTATCTGAGAAACGTGTCAGGGATTTTTATAACTGTACCTTTTTGTTCACAATAGTGATGCAAAAATTGGACAATGGTTTTTGTGAAATTGATATAAAGTTTGTGGGACTCTTCATTTTTGAAATGCCCTTGATTACCGAATGATGTCAAAGTCTGTTGGTTTCATTGCACATTCCAGCGGCATGCACTTGTCACATACCAAAACGAAGAAACAAACATGGCACTTGCAGGTATAACAGTTTGCGACGATATTAAAAAGACTTGCGATTCCAAATGTCCATAGATATCGTGAAATAAATGCTACAACTTTGACTCAATATTTATGGGAAACTCCATTATTATTATTATTATTATTATTATTATTATTATTATTATTATTATTATTATTATTATTATTATTATTATTATTATTATTATTATTATTATATTAGACCAACCAGCCTAAAATTGATGGAGGGAGCAGTCCAGTTAGTATATGAAAGGTCAAGCACAGTCATGAAATGATATTGAATTATTTTCTGAAAAAAAACCCGCAGATATCAATTAATGCCTCACACATATCTTCGAAGTCGCAGTGTAATCATAACAGACTTGATTCCAATTTTAAATGGTCTGTAACTTAGAAATATATGACTCTACCTGTGTCATAGAATATAGACACGCTTGAACGACATTTCCTATTTGAACACATGAAGATCATTGCAGGAATTCAACAGAAATCTTAAAGCGGCACAAGCCAGTGTATAGGCAGGGACATACTGTGGAATATCTTGTTGATGAGGAACGCAGCAGGTTAAACTAAGCTATGATTACGTGCGTGCACCCAGTGACACTTTAGTGACAATATCATTAATGAGTGGGTCCACAGGTCAGCACTTCTGGACAGATGGAAAATTCCACTGAAAGTAAAAAAAAATAGCTTGATGGGACGCAACAGGTTAAACTAGGCTATGATCACGTGCGTGTCGGAGACATGCACCTCGTGACACTTTAGTGACAATATCATTGATGAGCGGGTCGACAGGTCAGCACTTCTGGACAGATTAAAAATTCCACTGAATATTAAAAATACCTTGATGATCAATACGTGTGACCCAGGCCGTATGTAAGTGCTGCATAATTCAACAGCAAGCACTTGTGTGATTCCCTTATATGGTCATGCAAACAGACGCTAAAGGTGGTGATTCATCGTCATACCATTTGGAGTTCTATATGGTGACATTGAGTATTTTGTTGACTCATACCAGGACTGGTTTGAGCCAGCGGGCTCTCTCCCACTTATAGCCTGTTGGATTAGTGACAAGCAGGTTGATATCGAGTTGGAATCGAAATAGCGCTTCACAAATCAACGTTGTTTTGCTTGGAACTTAACTGCACCAGTATGCTGGTGAAAGTCAAAGCCTCCTTGAGACAAGACCAAGGCAAACCAGACATCCACAGGTTTTCTGTGGATGGGGATGCCTTTTTAAAGTTCAATAGCTTTGTAACGAGATTAAGACAAGCGTTACCGAGCATGGCTGATCGGAAATGTTCCTTGTACTGGAAAGGCGGGTTTTCGTTTGTTTGCATGTCTTTTTTCTTTCGTTTCTTTTCTTTTTCTTTTTAATATTCTGGTGTTAAATTGAGGGATAAAATCAAGCCGACTTCCCGCATGGCTACTTGCTCGCAAGATGTTTTCTTTGGCGCACACATGACAGAGACATGTGCCTGAGAAGCAAGTATGTTTGACTTCAGCTCGCTGCATGCAGTACATTGTTTATGTAATCTCAAAAACTGCACAACAAAAATACCATCATATGTTTTATAAATTCTGAGTGCGAACACGGACTTTTTGTTTTCCCTCAAATCGTTCATATCTATCTATCTATCTATCTATCTATCTATCTATCTATCTATCTATCTATCTATCTATCTATCTATCTATCTATCTATCTATCTATCTATCTATCTATCTATCTATCTATCTATCTATCTATCTATCTATCTATCTATCTATCTATCTATCTATCTACCTACCTACCTATCTATTTGATTGTTTGTTTGTTCTGTGTAAATGTTATCCTCGGCTTTTCTCGGAATCTGTAGTTCCGAAAAGATCTAAATTTGGCGTGGTGATGGACCAAGTAGTGAAATGCATCCCCTGATAAGCAATAGTCAACATTTTGAAAATTATGCAAATTATGGCTTTTTGAAATTTTAAAGGTTTAATATCTTCTAAACTCCTGCCGGTGAAGGTACTATTTCAACTTTCATATCGGAATAAGTTTGTGTTATAGGCAAGACTAGGGTATCCAATAATTCACAACCAAAAGTTGTAGAATTTTAACTTATGTAAATTAGGGGCACTTGAAAAATTAAAATGTTCAATATCTTCAAAAATAGTAGAGGTACTATTCACGCATTAATAATTTTCATAGGTTTGTGCCATAGGCACATCCAATGGAGCACAATCAAAAGTTGCAGAATTTTAATTTATGCAAATTAGGGTCCCTTGAAAAGTTTAAAATCCTCAAAACTGTTGAAGGTATAGATACCGCTCAAACTTTTATGCATACAGTTGTGTTATAAGCGCATCCAATGAACCCAACTAAAAGTTGTAGAATTTGAATTTATGCAAATTAGGGGCACTTGAATTAGTTAAATATTTAATATCGTCAAAACTATTAAAGGTAGAGGTGCAATTCAAACTTGATCTATACGTTTGTGCTCTAGGAGCATCAATGGACCACAAACAAAAGTTGAAAAATTCTAATAAATGCCAATGAGGAATATTTGAACAATTTAAATGTGGTGTCGATTCCTTCAATTAAGTTTGTTTTAAAGTTTTAGTATACTTATTTTTTGAATGCCTGCTGAGCGTTACGTTGGGTTAATTTAGCGAGCAATGTACCGTTATTATTTTTTTTTTTTCAAGTGGAGTCATGTGCATGAATTCAACCTTTAACAGACCACTGGTGTCATCCTCACATTATCACATGTTTTGCTGCAGGTGCAGCCTGTTTGGACACGATAAGTCAAGATTGTAGAATTTTAATTTATGCAAGTTTTGTACACACTCAGATTGATGTACCTTTGAAGCAAATCTGTTCTAGTTAATTTTCTTTTTCTATGTGAATCGGTTTTCTTACTGCCACGTCATGCTTGCATTTTTAGCATTTATCATATGAATGGCGTATTTTTGTAATCTTTCATCAATAATGATAAGTTTTAATGCAACTTATGTCAAATTATGTTTCAAGTCAAAATGCTTTGAAAGTAATGCAACATTCATTGTAACTTGTACCATCAGCGCTAAAATTTAAGAAGCGCACATACTTTACTGACGTCTAGTGCCAGTTGTATCAACTAATTGGGACTTTTCTGGCTCTAAGATGCTTCTGCGATAAATAAGTGAGAGACATAACCTGTCCAAAGCCCACGGTTCCAAGGCCAACAGACTGTTGGGATGAGGCACAGCATGAGCCACCTAAAAAACTTCTGAGGCAGGATGTAGTAAGTGAAGGGGTGGACAGCCACAATCAGGGGACCTGTGGTTGCGGTTCGCATGGCTAAGGTGATGAAGCTTATGCCAGCAGTCGAAGTCGAGGTACACGTGGTGCCCATGGCTGAGGCAGCAAACAGTCTTTAAATTGTGTGTATATTGAGGTTAGCAACTGAGGATGGTACAATGAAAAACCTCTAGCACCGTACTAGGCCTGTGGCATTTGAGGCTAAAATATGAATTTGGTCTACCCGCCTGGCTTACAGCTACAACATGGCCTACCTGATGTAAAATTTTGTCTACTTTTAGAAAATGCCTGTTGTGGAGCTCTCAGGTGGTCCGGTTTTATGCTATGAGCAAAAATAGATACCTATGTCTGAAAAGCAAAGCGACCATCTTAATGAAATCTAATAGATTTCTTCAATATAGGTTTATTATTTTAAATTACAGAACCGTATCTTTTAGGTTCCTTGAGGCACCAAAACAATCTTACAAATACAGCTGTGTCTGCAGATTAATGTCATACGCACATATTTGCATCATACAAGTCTTTTTGGCACATGCACAAAAACCAAAATCGCCATTTCCGATTTCAATATTGTTAAACGTTCAGTTACTACAAATCACTTCGTTCAACCAAAACGGTTATATTGTGAATATTATTTCTATCTCCTCCCACAAGAGGGTGCTAGTAGTCACATTCCTGGAAATGATGTTAGGCTTGGTCGTGTGTTTTCTAAGAAAAATTAGGAATAATTGACCGGCATGTTGTAACGTCGTAACTGCGCATACATGTATAAATGGTTGTGACATATCCAATGGTCTTACCTATTATTAATAATGTGCTTTATCTAATTATATCCATATTTTTAAATCAAAGAAACAATACAATAATTATCTCTCAAAAGTGTTTAAAATTGAATGTTCAATGTTAAAAAAGCATATCGTGCATTAAAGACGTAACTTTCAATTTAAATTATACTCCGTCAATTTTCAAATTTCTATTTATGCTTGATAAGTATGCGCTCAGTGTCATGAATACCTTAAATTAGAGTTACATGAAAAATATATTTGAAAAAGGCACAAAATTTGCAACAATTTGTATAATTTTATTCTAAAGAAGGACATAATAATGTTGCTTTAGGGACAGGAGTAGCTACATTATAATATGGAAATCCAACAAACAAATACAAGTTCAGTTTTGATATAGGTTTCTTAATTTGCATATACCGTAAAACTGGACTACATGAGAGCTCCACAAAGGGCATATTTGAAATCTGCAGAAGATTTGCAAAAGAATGAGGTTTGTTACAGCTATGAGGCAGACGGGTAGACCAAGCTCCTTAAATAAGGCCTGTTTCTCAGATATGCCGCAGGCCTATAAGGAGAATGCCAGTATGCACTGCAGTTAAAAGACATTTTTCTTTACGGCATACGTGATGATGCTGTGGCATGTCAAATTATCAGGCAACAACCTGTACTGTTAGAAGCAGTATTGAATATAGCTGTCCAAGAGCAATAGGAATGGTCAGGATTAGCTCCAAGCTGTGTATTCGCCCCAATACACAACTGAATACATAAACATTTGGAGAACTAGAGCTCTGTATTCCCATTAGTTTATATATTAAAGCAACCTTTAATAAACTAGTCACTTTTGTTGCTGTGGTTATATGACTTTTGTGAGGTATTTAGTTATGCTTCTAAATTTACCGTCTGAAATTTGGTATTTCATATGCAGTAGTTTTCAAGCTATTAAGTTGCAAATTACCATGGAAAGTAATAGAAATACACAATCCTAGCCCTCCACTGACTGCAGTGCCCTATTTTAGGCAGTTCTTGAACCTTCTATTCTTGCCATTCCCTAGTAACAACTCGAACATGTAAGTTGTGCAGAAGGGAGGAGCCTATGGAGATAGGTGAGTGTTACAAAGTGCCCTGTGAGCCAGTAATTAATTCCATTTAATCACTTAATTCCACGGCTTATGTTTTACAACAACTGTGTTCATTTAACGCTTGTTTTGATCAAGGTAATGATTACTTAATCGTCTCCCGTTAATTTGTTTTTGCTACTATGCTATTTCACATGCATATGCACTGTGGGGCCAAGCTGACGAGACCCTGGCCTGTATATTTGTCTTTGTCTATTTTAAGACTTAGAAATCCAGCCAGTACAAGTTAATCAACTACAAAATGAGAACTTTTTCATAAAATATCTACGTCATATTCTTTCTTTCTCTACTTACTGTTAAGATATTCCCTAATTACTAAGAGTAAAAATGGTAGAGTTCACACGACTGCAATTCAGTTTAACTTCTTTTGCATAGGGGGATCACGTCAGAGTTGGGCTTGGTGAAACCACAAATATACATATGTTGTGTACTTTGTGAAAAACAATACATCATATATCTACAAAACACAAGTTGCCTTGGAGTCTTCCATTTTTATTCACACAACACAACGAGAAGTATTATTGTCACATTGGAATATCACATTGTTATACTAGGCAACTGGGACCTCATCATCAGCAAATGAAATTGTTAATTTGAAAATAATGTTGGCAGACGTTTCAGCACTGGACAGACCCCCCCCCCCCCGCCCCCAAGAAAAACAAACAAACAAACAAAAAAACCTCCACTAATTACACCCAAACCCTACCACCTACAAGGAATACTATTAACATGGACACAAGACGGCAAACCGGTATGTGGCCATTGTGAGAAAGCTGGTAATGTCCATAAGAAATGCGGGAAAAGACAAAGGGAATTTAAACAACAAAGGGCGAATAGAAACAATGTACAGCAACAGGGAAACTGCTAAGCTCTAGCATAGATTCAGACGAATGGGGGATGACTTTGGCAGATATATTATTATTATTATTATTATTATTATTATTATTATTATTATTATTATTATTATTATTATTATTATTATTATTATTATTATTATTATTATTACAAAGTGAACCTATGCAAACCCCTGTAGCCAAACCAACGATAGAGAAGCAGGAACATCCGGCAATATTAGATACAAGTGCCGACATTTCCATTAGAAAAATGTCAGAAGAACGTTTCAAGGCGCTTTCAAAGAAATTCAAAAGAACATTAGGACCTAAAAGACTACCAACACTCTCAAGTGTAACTGGGCATGAATTTGTTTCTTTGGGCTCTGCACAAATCGACTTTGAAATTAACCAGTTAAAATTTTCCGTCTCCTTTGAAATAGTGGAAGGCGTCACAAGGCAAGTTTTGCTGGGGAGTGACTTTTAGCCACAGACAAGGCAATTTTGGATTACGAAAAACAGAACTATTAGAATTGGAAAGAAAAAATACAATTTTACAATGGAAATCAAATATCAAGCAAGGTTACTGCTTGGTGCAACTAGTAGACAAAACTTGTGTCCTGCTCTTTTAAAATCATTCACATGTTAACTGGTTATCTGAGTAATCTACATTTCTGAAAAGCTGATACAAAGAGCTTAGAATGATATATTACTGTGAAAGATACACCAATTATTGGCCAAGATATGGAATTTAAAATTTGGTCTGGTTACATACCTACAATCTGAGAAAAACTGAGTTTAAGTTTCGCATTGAAGTTTTGTCAAGTACCTAAGGTCTCCAGCACTAAGTCCTTAGCAACCATACTTTGTTTTCAAGATATCCTTGGTAAACTTGGCACACTAATAGTTCATAATGTTGTTTACAATATACATACGTTTTGATTTTGTGATAATACCTAAGTTGCATATTTTAATATGCAAATTAGACAGCAATAAATGCTTCATTTTCTAATAGCAAATACGGGAAAAGTGACAACTTTGGCTAAAAAACAACTACAAAACAACAAAAGGTCACAAGTCAAGGTCATTTGGACCTTTGAAGTTTTTAGGCAGCCATAACTAGGCGAATTTCCCTCCACTTCTGATCATGTTGGACTCAAGTTGTATTTATTATAACACTGCACTTTTATGTAATTAGCATGTAAAGGCCAAAGGTTAAGGTCACTTGGACTTTTGAAAGTTTCTTCTAGCCATAACTCGGTCAATTTTCATCTGATTTGCTTTATGTTGAGCTAAAATTGTAGATATTGTAACAATGTACATATTTTGTATTTCACATGTGACCTCTAAACTTCAAAAGTCAAGGTCATCTGGGCCTTTGAATTCTCATCTGACCATAACTTGGTCAATTTTCATCCAATTTCAGTCATGCGGACTCCTGTTTTTATATATTGCAACACTGCACATTTTTATAATTTACATTGGACCTTTGAAGTTCAAAGGTCAAGGTCATTTGGACTTTGAAGTTTTCATCTAGCCATGAGCTTAATGGAATGTGAAGTACCAAAGTACAAAAGTGGTAGCATAAAAACCTTTGAACGCACACAGACAGATTTGCTTTGAAGCAAACTTTTTTTCGTAGTTTATTCTGTAAAGGCCGTTCGTATTGGCTAGATTCAGTATCTCACCAGCCGATACAAGATCCCAAGTGCAATATTGCTACATGTAGCCATTAGTTTTGAAGTTCATTGCTGAATCTGAGCCTCGTATCCTTTTGAAATTGTGGATCCTACTTTAAGCATCGTGATATGAGAAAAACTTGCTTGGCGGAAGGATGTTGGGTTATAGATGTGACAATTATGCCTACCATTTAATCTTATTTGCAGCAAAGATACACTGTTACATATAGGGTAGAGTCGGGTAATATGAGCATACTTTTTACATTTACGTTTAATTTACAGCAGGTTAACCCAAACTTAGTCATTTCAGTTGTGTTTGGAACTTCTGTGGAAAAAGAACTGAAAAGTGGAAGAAATTCTCTTAATATCCCCTTTTAAAAATTTTAGGGCAAATATAGAGTTTTTGAAAAATGTGCTCATATTACCCAGGGGGTCGACTAATATGAGCATACAGGTAAGTCAATATGAGCATAGGTGCTCATATTTTACACCAGATGCTTATATTTGCCAGTGTTTGATCACCCTGTTTTACGCAGCAATCAAGAAGCACGCATTAACTTCAGAAAGTTATAGGACTGCAAGATATGAATCAAACAGATAGATAAATTATATATCCAGTGTAAAATATAATCAAAATTAAAAACACACACACACACCAAACAAAAAAAAAAACCAAAAAAAACAAAAACAAAAAAACAAAAACAAAAACAAAACAAAACAAAAAAAAAACACCTCCCCCTAAAAAAAGTGAACCACTTTCTCACATAGACTTTCTCTACCTACAGGAAGTTAGGAGATGTTGTCTGTGTTCAGCTGAATAACATAAATTAGAACCTTCAATGAAAGAATATAATTAGGCCCATGCGGGAAACCGTCATGCAAAAACGCCTAGTGAATTATTTTTGACATTTTATTATTTATGTGACTTCGAAACACAAATTATAGTTCAATAATATTATTAGATGATTCCAGTGTTTTCATATAATTATGTTGATTTTTCCAATTAAATCCAATAGATTGTCAGTGTTCTCTGAGGTGAAAATACTAAGCAAATATGTATTATACACAAATGAATTAACTGTTAAAGGCTAAAGTCCTTTTCAAATGTGTGCTAACACACTACAACACAAATTACAGTTCAGTTATTAGATGATTCTAGTATGAAATGTTTGCACATAATGTTGCCATTTCTAATTAAATCTATCATATTGTAAATGTCCTCTGAACTGATAATGCTAAGCACATATTAATCATAAATGAAGTTTCCTTGAAAGACTAACATCCTTTTCAAATGTCTCTGACATTGTAACACAAATTACAGTCCAATTATTACATGTTTCTAATGTAGAATGTTTGCAAGTAATAAATTAACAGTTAAAGGAAAAAAATAAAGTCATTTTCTGATGTGTGTGACATTGTAACACCAGTTAAAATTCAATTTTTAGATGATTTTAGTATGAAATGTTGGCACATAATTTTATGTTAAATCTTCTAATCATATTGTCAGTGTCTTCTGAAGTTAAAAGTCTAACCAAATATGAAACACAAATTAACCATTAAAGGCCAACGTCCTTTTCAAATGTGTTTGACACTGTACCACATTACAGTATTACATTTTAATTAATACATGTTTCTAATATGAAATTTTTGCACATATTTACAATGGTGCTTCTGAACAAAGCTCTCATTGTTGGTGCCCTCTCAATTGAACGTGTCAAGCAAACATAAACCACAAATAAATTAACCGTTAAATGCTTAAGTCTTTTTTTTTTCAAATGTGCGTGTAACACACATGATAGTTCAAATATTAAACCTTCCAAACATTGAATATCTGCAGAGAATATGTTGATGCCTATGAAAAATCATATTGTCAGTGTCCTATCGACTGAAATTGGCAAGCAAATATTAACCACAAAAGGCAAACATCCTTTTCAAACATGAACAAGATAAAAAAAAAAAACAAGTTGTGCTTCATCTGCAGATTGTATATTTCCTCAAACGGAAAATAACTATCCTGCAGTGCCTAGATGCAATTCTTACAATTGAAATAATCATCGTCAAGAATACCAGCTTCCTCAGCACAAGAAGTATGGAACCATGCTTCGCATTTCTGACACATAAGCCAGTCCTCTCTACTTTTAGGATCTCGTTTGTCACCATATGTTATGTTACAGTTCCCACAGCTGCTAGACGAAGGATCTGATGTTGTTGCAACCGCTCTTTGTTTCTTAGTAGGTCTCTGTGTTTTTCCTTGTGACTCATTTTTCTTCCGTTTCCCTGATTTACATCTCTCATTTCCTGATTTTTCCTGCTCAGCAGTTTGATTTGTTGACTTTTCTGCCACCCCTTTTTTTTATATGGTTTCTTTTTTTCTTTGGGAGGCTAACCTTCTTTTTCTGGACGTCCCTTGTCTGTTTTGGAACTCTTTTCTTTGCATCATTTTTCTTTTTTGATACTTTTTGAGTCTTTTTGCTATCTTCAATCATTTTTTTGTAGGGAGAGCTGGTTATGATCTCAGCATGGGCTACTGTACACTTTCTTTTTGATTTGTTTTCTGTTTTTGGACTTTTGACTTTAGGAACAATAAATAAATCCTTAAAGGAGACGCCAGTTTCTTCATCAGATGTAGGATTGGTATCACATGATGCATCTGTGGACACTGTGGGGACAGAATTGAAATCTGGAGTAGTACTTGTGCATGGCCGAGGATCCACATGGATGCCTGTATCAAAATTTGTACTTGGCTTTGGATATGCATGGACTACGGAACCACTGATCATAGGTGGATGAAAATTAAGGGAATCACTGGGAACATCAGTTACGGGAGACTGGGAGTTTGCATCATGGAGAGCTGCAGCAGCACTCGTAGATGAATTATGACCTGTATGGATATCTGTGAGATTCTTCATACATGGTTGAGGATCTGCATTGTAGGCAATTTGACTAGCATTCCCAGATGACTGAGCAGCATCTGTGTGTGGCTGGTGGCTTGTCTCAAGATCAGCAGCATCTGTGTGTGGCTGATGGCTTTTCTCAAGATTAGCAGCATTTGTGTGTGGCAGGGGGCTTGTATCAAGATTAGCAGCATCTGTGTCTGGCTGCTGGCTTGTCTCAAGATTAGCAGCATCTGTGTCTGGCTGGTGGCTTGTAGCAAGATTAGCAGCATCTGTGTGTGGCTGGTGGCTTGTAGCAAGATCAGCAGCATCTGTGTGTGGCAGGGGGCTTGTATCAAGATTAGCAGCATCTGTGTCTGGCTGCTGGCTTGTCTCAAGATTAGCAGCATCTGTGTGTGGCTGGTGGCTTGTAGCAAGATTAGCAGCATATGTGTGTGGCTGGTGGCTTGTCTCAAGATCAGCAGCATCTGTGTGTGGCTGATGGCTTTTCTCAAGATTAGCAGCATTTGTGTGTGGCAGGGGGCTTGTATCAAGATTAGCAGCATCTGTGTCTGGCTGCTGGCTTGTCTCAAGATTAGCAGCATCTGTGTGTGGCTGATGGTCGGCATCAAAATCAGAAGTACCATTTCCAACAACATCAGCAGCCCCACTTGTGTGTGTTTGTTGT
Organism: Hermodice carunculata; assembly: GCA_964020975.1. Lineage (NCBI taxonomy): Eukaryota > Metazoa > Annelida > Polychaeta > Eunicida > Amphinomidae > Hermodice > Hermodice carunculata. The sequence continues at coordinate 55,457,542 of OZ026619.1, forward strand.
GGCTGAACATCTACAGCACCATTTGTGTGTGGCTGATGGCTTTGATCAACATCAGGAGCATCACTCGTGGATGCCTGAGGATTCTCTGTGTTAGCTGGGACCACAAGTAATGTCTCTGGAGCTGGCTCAGGCTTGTCCGTCATTTCTGAAGCTACAAAGTCTTCATCTGTGAACTGGTAGCGGTTGAAGGGGTTTATGCCAGATTTAGCAAATCCACTTGCTGCATTCTGCAAAGTGGCAGACTTTGCATATGCAGATCCAAATAGTCCCGCTATTTGAAACTCAGTCACAGGACGTCCAGGATGCTGTCTCAACCATGTTTGTACTTCTTTATTATAGAAGGAGTTAACACTTTTGAAAACCCCAACATCCAAAGGTTGGAGCTTGTGGGTGCAGTGAGAAGGAAGAGAAATAATCTCAACATTGTTTTCTCTTCCTCTGTTGATTACGTTCAAATTTTTTTTGTGGCTTGTGTGTCCATCTAGTATCAAAAGAACCTTTTGGGGGCGATGATTTGGTTGAACTGTGGAGAGGAAGTGTTCAAACCATTCTTCAAATAATTCTTCATTGATCCAACCTGATTTGGCAGCATTGCCAATACTTCCAGGAGGTGCTCCATCCATCAACTCTGGCTTCATGCGCACACGGGGAAAGATGAACATTGGTGGCACATATACACCAGTCGCAGACACACACACCACCACTGTAACAGTTTCACCTTTCTCTGCACTAGTCAACGCGCCAACTGACCTTTTGCCTTTCTTGGCTAGTACTTTCGCTGGTTTATGGCAGATAGTATAGTTCGATTCATCAACGTTATATATGTTCCCTTCAGGTATCACCCGCCTTCCATCCTTATCAAACAATGTGTTTTCCAAAATGTCCATGAATTTTTCAACTTTAGCCTTGTTAAAGCCAGCAGCTCTTTGGATAGATGTAGGTTCTGGAATTCTCAAACTGATCTCTTGATGGCGTTTCATAAAACCTATCATCCAATCCTTTCCTGCCATTTTTGTATCACGGCAGAAGGGGTGTTTGATCTTGTTTTTTTCACAGAACACATAAACATTGCGCCTAACATCTTCTTCTGTTAGACCAAAAAGCCTTGATTCCATATGCAATATTGTGGTCTCAAGCTCACCTTCTTGGGCATCTGACAAAACTGGCCTTCGACCAAGTCGCTTGAATAAGCCTTCACCAGAGCGGACCTTGCCTAGGTGTCGTCTTAACGTTTGTCTGGGAACATTGTTTTTATCACTTGCATACTTTTCTGACTTTTTATACATCATGACATCTTTTATTGCAGATTCCATACTTTCCATTGACCAAGTAGCCCGCACATTCTTTTTTTGGAACTTCGGCATCTAAAAAGGCAAAATATAAACATATTTAATGTAGCACATAAAAAGAAAATATATATTTACAAAAATTTAACTGTTTTGTTTGGTATGCTAATATGAGCACCTTGGTCATATTGCACGTAATTGTAGTTAATTATTTTCATTCAGCATTTATGAAGGGTAATATGAGCACCTGACAGGCTAATATGAGCACCCTGCTCATATAAGATTATATTTTACATTTATTCAACCTATTGATATTACACAAGTGTAATATGAGTAGTGAACCTGGCTAATATGTACAGGTGTCCATATTACTTTTATTGTTCTATGCTCATATTAGCTTTAGAAATATATTTTTATAAAAACGCTGAGAATTCAAAACTTGTTGTGAGATCTTATAATATCGCCCATAGATGTTTTACAAATGCTTTTATTTTATATTTAAGAGAAAATTGGCCCTTTCTTGTTATCTTTAGAGAAGCAGAAACGTTTCTAAGACAGGAAAACAAAATAGGTAATTGATAAAAAAACTTCTATTGACCTTACCTTTCTCAATTTGTCAGAGCCAACATAAATTTGTCAATTTGCACGTGCAGCGGGAAATGGTCTTCAGAAAAACACAAGAGGGCAGCACCTCTGAGAAAACGTGTAAGCTGCAGGAGGGGTGCTCATATTTCCCGCCATGCTCATATTACCCGACTCTACCCTAAATGACGGTATACTGTGTCGCCGCCTTATTGTGTTCATTCGACTTGACGGTGCTTAGGACAATTTTAATGTAAAAAATATATCCCGGTTGGCTCATGCCAACTAAAGATGGTCAAAACAATAATAATTTATTTGTCCCAATGTGAAGGGTATGGTATAAAAACTCAAGTGCCATGTCATATTCTGTCTGCATGAAACACTTTGTATTTCTTAAGAAAAAAAAAATGGAGATCGACATGCGGTCGAAAAATTTTGACTGAAGATCTCGCTCCGCCTTGATGCGAGACAGAACAATTTTATACCAGATCCCGCTTATAAGTATAGATTTTGTTCCAAATGGCCAGTTTTCGTCACGGGAGGATTGTAAATTTTTGACAGGCTGTATGATGCATGTGTGAAGAACCTACATCTCACCCTGGTCCACCCATTTACCCTCGTGATTGTGCTTGCGGTGTTCCGATGTGGCCACGCTTACCTGATACCATGTGTATGGCAACCTCACTCAAAAATCAATCTGCCAAGGGTTGACGTGGGGCGCGCAAGAGGTATTAATATAAAGCATCGCCCTGTTTCCCATTTTTTTTTCAAAAATAAAAACATGTTTAAACCAAACTGGGACGCGCCATTGACGCATTATGTAGCCTTTTGACTTGCTTTTCTTCCAAGTAACAGCAACCGTGAACACATGCACGCCGCAGTCACGTGAACAGTGGAAAAAATATTTTCGTTAAATGTGTGTCAATGTTTGTTGTGGCAGCCAAACAAGTGCGTGATCAATACTGAAAATTATTGGGTGCATGTGATCTACAGAACACTAATTTTCTACCAAGCATTGTATGGTACGTTTTAATGCTAAAATTTCCGATTTAAAAAACAAGTGCGTCCAACAGAACAATACAATCTGCGATTAACATGCTTGAATGCCTAGATACAGTGTAGAGTGTGAAAATAAACCTCTAGCTATTATAGATCCGTTAAAATTAAAAAAATAAATAAATAAAATCAAAGTATAGGCCTATAAAGCCTCGTTAGAAAGGAAATTTAAGTGCAGATAAACGTTATAAATACATTAACATATACAAAAAATAATGTTGCTGTGAATTGTGCAGATCGACAAATCAAACTGTTCCAGTGAGGAACAGTTTATGGGCTTCCCTTCGGGGTTTTGCGCGTGCGCGCGCGTGTGTGTCTGTGTGTGTAAGTGTAAAGTGGCAAAGGAATACAAAAAAAGAGCACGTCTGCCACACCAACATCGCCTACATTCCGCTCTGGTTAGAAGATTGCTTCCTCCCCTGGCACCAAACAGGTCAAGGTGGAGAAGTCTGTTCCACAGTATTATGACATTAAAAAAAAAAAAAAAAACTAAAGCATCGATCCTGTTGATGACAAATGATGGATACCTGTACAGTGGACGTAGGTATAATGCAGTCAATGTACTATGAGAAGTCTGTGACAAGAAAAAACACACACAAGAACAAGCGCATGCTCTAAATTGGGCATTTTTCCACACCATTTGCAGCAGAGTCGACCGCAAAAAATCACTTGCATGCGTTTTGATAAGTGTGAAACATGTATTAACTATCATTACCCTAGGTGTTCGTCACCAAGATGAGCATTTTCAGGTATATATATTTATCTGCGCGAAGTTGATCATCTCTTTCAATATGCTTAAGCATGGGCTTTGTTTCAATCTTAGTCACGATAAGTCGAACCTGAAGGTCACATTGTATCTTGTAATTATCCATGTATTGTTACATTTCTCTATTCTAATCTTGATATGTTTTTATATCTGTATGGGTGATTTTCGTACTGGGATTGTGTTCATAGTTTCTTCGCATGGAGAGCATGATACAAGTCAAGTAACAACGGTGAAGCATCGAAGTTTTGCTTCATAAACGACCCATAACGTTTCAGGAGGCGGTTCAGCTTGATCCACTGACATGGCCCAGCTCTTACCTTCATGCAGACTTCTGCTGCTGTGCACGCTACACAAACACCATGGATCTTTAGGTGAAAGCGCACTTGGCTGGCAGCCAGATTGGTCATAGTCAACATTATGTCAGATCGATATTCTTAAAAAGAGCGCAGTACCGCTCTGCAGTTAGTGACACCCATATATGGTAAAAATCGCATCAGGCCAGCAGTGACTCAGCGTCACATGTTGTGTATGTGTGACAGGCTGCGATGGCACCCAGGCGGATAAACTGATGACTCATTATCGCGTGATTGCTGCTTTGGCGTTTTAGTGACATTGCACAACCATATTTGAGGTATAAATAGACCCAACAGGTTAGTGACACGACAATTCACACAGAGCGGCGAAGAAGCGCAAGAAAGCAGAAGACACAGACGGAAGCACAGCGCTGAACAGTCAACTGATCAAACTTGAAACTCGTCTGCTCGAAGATGTCGACAGTCACAGTGAAAGCTTACTTGGGAACTCCTGGCAATGAGAGGCCAGAAATAAGGCGTTTTGCTCTTGAACAATCAGCCAATAATTATCAAGTCTTGCAAGACAAAATCAAAGAAATATATCCAGGACTGGTTGATGAAAACTTCATGTTATGCTGGAAAGGTAAATTCAATATGCTTGAAGACCTTTTTTTTTTATTTTTTTAATGATGTCCTGATTTACTGTTTCTTGTCCTCCAAACGAATGAGTTTCTGACGCATGATTACTTGCACGTTTTCCTTTTGATGGGTTGACAATTAGATAAACTTAGTGCAAACACGTTCTGCCAAGAAATAAATCACCATGCCATATTGGTTAGAGTATTGAATTCTATCATTTCGTCTACTTAAATTGCTTAACAACACGCTTTTTTGTTTGTTTGTTTGTTTGTTTGTTGGTTGGTTGGTTGGTTGGTTGGTTGGTTGGTTGGTTGGTTGGGGTTTTTTTTGTTTGTTTTTTGTTGTAGGTCTGTCATTATCAAAAATATTATTGTCTGTTGATATCCTATGGTCTATGATTAAGTCTACTGCTATTATATCTCTGGGCAATCCAGGAAAATTAGTTTGTCTATATATATATATATTTTTTTTTTTTTTTTTTCAGATAAAGAAAATGAGCTTATTCAGTTTTCCACTGAAGCAGAACTGGAAGAAGGCAAGCGGAATGCCGAGGGGCAAACTTTTAAGGTCTTCATATCTGGTGAGTTAAATTTTTATGCAGAACCTCACAATTCTACCTACCAGTTCATTGGTTTCACAGGTTTGACAGTTTTTTAATTGAAGACTTATTAATTGAAGATCGTTTCAGGTGTACGGATGAATGTATATTTACACTCGAAGAACAAACTTAAAAGTTGTAACCAATTGTCCATTCCCTTCAACATACAAATTTGTGATGCTTTCCACAGATACATCGTAGATACTAGACGCTTCATATCTTAGTTCTGTTATGCATAAGCAGTAATTTTCAATGGGGTTAGTCGCTGATAATTCTTACTTCCCAAATGTCCTTTATGAAATTTCCTACCGCTAGTCCGTATTATTGTGAACAGGGACGTATATGTGTACATTCTACCTGCAGTTAACTATTTTGCTTTGTTTTGCATTTTGATGACTACCACTACTTTTGTATGCAGGGTACAAATCTGAAGCATGTGTACAGCTTCTCTGTTAATTGGGTAACTTTGTTCTTGTTTTGTCCTGTGTGTTTTGTAGTATACATTTTGTGTGTCACTCTATGTTCTGGAGAACCCCTCGATTAGTGACATCTCGATGTACTATAGGGCGATCCAGTTGAAATAAACATGTTTAAATCAAAAATCAAAAGTTGTAAGGGTTGCAGGAACCAAGCTGTCATGGCATTGTTGAAGATAATAACAACTCATGTGGCATCCATGTTACGTCACCCATTTACTTTTTTTAATGTTGTGATAAAGTAGCCATGTAACGCACCTTTTTCGTTTGTCGGCTCTTCTGTCTCTGCTTTATTTTATTATTATTATTATTATTATTATTATTATTATTATTATTATTATTATTATTATTATTATTATTATTATTATTATTATTATTGCCATTGCCATTGTCATTGTCATAGTCATTGTCATTGCCATTGCCATTATCATTATCATTGTCATTGTTATTGTTATTGTTGTCATTGCCATTCTCATTCTCATTCTCATTATTATTATTATTATTATTATTATTATTATTATTATTATTATTATTATTATTATTATTATTATTATTATTATTATTATTATTATTGATCAAATGCGGGGAAGTTAAGGAGAAATGTCAGTCTTTTGAGTGAAATATTCAAACCGTCCCCACTCAGACTATAATTTCGCTACGTAATATAAATGTACATGTTCGCGCCCAATGTATCACATTTGATATAAATATGTTCAGTAAATCAAATGTTACGAAATACATTCGGAGTAAACACGGTCAGTGTGCAGGAAACGTCACCTAAAAAACTCGTGCACGTTCCGTGGCTAAAATGTAGGTTTGTACTTATTATAAAAAAAAAACTCGCAATTATAGAGCTAAGTTAAAACTTGAAGCAAAAAGCCGCCCTCGTACATTTCATGCCAGAATCTTCAGCACTAGACTCGTTTCAGTGCCCAGTGGCGTAGGAAGCTTTGAACTATTGGGGGGCCCCCAAGTGATGAACTGTGCACGGAAGGTGCACCCTGCTTGGGTGGTCAAATTATTGGGGGGGGGGGCGGTTCCTACGCCACTAGTGCCAATATGACACACGCAAGCTTTATATGTAAAAAAAAATGCGAGAATCACAATTTGAGTAACCATTTCTGCAAACTACTTGTATGATATCGCTGAGGCATGTTTTTCATTCTGTGTGTATAAAAAATCTAGGATAGCCTTGCTCGAAGCATCTTTTGGTGTCATGCTTTGCTCAGCACAATGAATACCCACCGACAGTTAAAGTTCACTTGTTTCGCTTGATGAAATTTAACTTCATGAAAAGCTTTTCCCGAGACAACAATTAAACATTTGAAAAAGTCAACTAAAGTTGTGTTTTGCTAGTTGTAAATGTCTGGAGGTGGATATACAGACTGGTTTCGAAGATAACACATTTTTGCTTCGTGAAACAGATATGGTGACGTCCTTCATTTTATTGCATGGTCATAAAATGACTATAAGGCAAACAAGCGTACTTTTCCCGATACTCATCAGTGCAGTTGCTTGCCCAAAAAAATCTAGCACATGAAAAAAGTGTTTTATTTTATCATCATCATCATCATCATCATCATCATCATCATCATCATCATCATCATCATCATCATCATCATTTTCGTCAAAGGGTTATTTTTAGTCACTATAAGTTCAACTGTTTTTATCGCTTTTGACTGATAAACGTTTTATTTACACTTTACAGGCGTTGATACCGGTGGAGACAAGATTTGCCCGGCGCTGCACGCCGGCGTCGTGTGTGACGGGTGTGAAGGCACTATATACGGACCACGCTTCAAGTGCACCGTGTGTCCGGACTACGACCTCTGTCGGAGGTGCAAGAGACTAGGTACTCATCCGGATCACGAATTAAGAAAAATTAAACCACCAGGAGCCGGAAAACAAGTAAGTACATGACTTGTAAATTACATGTCTGAAGAAACTGCATTTGAAGCCAGGAATAAACTGAATAAAAAGGTATTAAAAGGTGACAAGAGACCAGTATTTTAATAACTACTGTGAACGTTGCTGTTAGTGTCGTAACTGTCTCTATTGGTGCCCTCAGCGAGATCAACGTCAACTTGTGCAAACGAAAGAGGATTCATGGTAAACAGGAAAATGAAGTTGGAGTTCAAGATTGGAGGCTGAGATATTGTGCCATGACAGTTCACAATTATAGTGTAACTCGCAGTAATAAAATGTCCAGGAAATGTGTTTTTTAAGATCATCATAAAAAAAAACAACTTTGTCATCAGATTCAGGGTTGACCACTTTGATTCTGTATCAAAACACAATTCACCCTGGCGTGTCGACATTTAGCGCATGTTTAACTTATATTTTGACCATTGTTTCTTACAGGGAAAAATGATGTTTTTCGGACCTCCTGGTCACCCTGAAGGACCTCCCATACATCCAAGGATGGGTCGTCATCATGGTCATATGCCATTTCTCTGGCCCGGGGGTAGGCGACGCTTTATGAGAGAGATTTGTCCTCAGTGGAGCGGCAAGGCAGAGCCGGAAGTCAGCGCTGACGATGGAATGCAATGGGAATCGGCGCAGTCAGAGGAAAAAGAAAACTCACCCGACCGTCGCCAGGAAGAGGACAGTAAACAATATGGTGAGTGCATGGTCAAATAAATAACGACGGTTTTTCTGTCACGCACAGTGTTGCCCTTCACACACCGTTGTGTTCAAGTCTGGCATTTCAGTGTAACATGTAACGTGTTACACTATACGTTTTGATTATTAAACTCTTTGTATACGCAGTTTGCATTTTGGAACCATAACATAATTATTCAGTTAAAAACTTGTGTATTAATTATGGATGGATAGTGAGTGTAGTGTGATTGGATGTGTGTTGAAGCAAATTGAGATTAAAAATCTCAACATTTATCAATAACCGATGTTTGTGACGAGAATAATCATGGAATACTACAAAATGTTTTCAACCATGCGATTCCAGGCAACAGAGACATTAAGGCAGAGTAAGGTACAAAATTCATTTCAAAACGCAACTTTCCAATTTTAGGGGCTGACAGACGTAAATATTCCGATTGCCCATGGAAGAAAAATAAAAGAGGCAGAAAGTGTGAAGAGGCAGGTGAGGAAGGCAGTGAAGAGGGAAAAGCAGAAGAGGATGAGAACCCAGACTGGCATCAATTCAGTCCATTTGTTGCAAGAGCTATGGCTCACGGGCGTGGTTTTCGTCCACGCCGATGGATGCGCCACCTGATGGAACATGGTTGCCCTCCATATTGCTGGACCCCCACACACCAATATTTCACGCAACATGAAAATACGCTCAGCTCTGATGATACCGAAACTGAGGAAGTACCTCAGGGAAAGTGTGAACAGACAGCCTTACATGGTGGACATCAGATAGCTCATCGTCATTTTGGAAGACATGTTCACCATGGTCACCACGATCACCACGGCCACCATAGTCACCATGGCCACCACGGCAACCATGGTGACCACGGTGACCATGGTCACCACGGCCACCATGGTCACCACAGCGACCATGGTCACCATGGCCACCATGGCCACCATGGTCACCACAGCCACCATGGTCACCACGGCCATCCAAAGTTTGCCTGGGGTCCCGGGCGCTTCCCGCCACACTGGCGTCGCTGGTGGCGCCACCATGCAGATCAATTTTGCAAACACGCTTGGCAAGAAAACGAAACAGAAAAGCTGCAAAAAGCCAAAGATGACGATTCATCAGAAGCAGAGTATGAACAAGACTTCAGCAATGGACCTGTGCATCTTATGCCTGGTAAGCAACTTTTGGTTTTGTAAGAAATCACCGAAAGATTAGTACATGTCTCTCAAAAACTAAACTCTACCAGCTCCAAAAACAAAGCTATGCATCGCAAACTACAACCTCGTGTATGCTTCAATCCCACTGTGTCCTTGCCAGAGACCAGGACCTCTGTTTTTTTAAACCTGGTTTTTGACCTGTTCTTTTGTTTTGCCAGATTATTCTAAAGGTATTAAATTGAATACAATCCGTGTGCCTCACGAACTTAAACATGTTCAATTGTTATAACCAAATGTGGATAATTTAGTTGCTTTGAGCACCACTATACCTGCATTAAAACCACAGTGTTTCACCTCTATCCTCAGGTATGTTTAAGATGTGTGGCTCTCGATGGGGAAAGAAGGGACACCGTGGTTGCAAAGGCCCCCGCCCCTGGAGGAAACAAGGAAGACGGGCTCAGGTTCCGACTGGCGAGGAAAAGGCCGACGAAGCCAAACCCACGGCTGCCGAGGCAGCTGAGGGGTTTGAGATGCTGGAGACCAGGGACCAACCATTGGCTGACAGAGCTGCCTTTGGTAAGTTGAACTATTACAAAATTATCTTTATTACGAATAAATGTTTGTATGTTCATCGTTAATTTAACAGCGCGGAATCTATCGCAATGAGTTAATTTGGGCTCTCTCACATGACTTTCGAGCCATGACCTACCTTTATTTGTGACACGAACTTTGTGAGTAAAACACCGTGTCACAAATTATCTTATGGGCATGGCTGTTGGTATATCAATATGTCGGTCTACCTCAAATTTGTGAGGATAAAAGTTTGGTTTGGCTGCAAAGCCCTTTATCATGAAGGCCTGTGTAAGACAATAGAGACACCTGAGTGCAAGTTTGTGTAAAGTATGTCTGGCTTTATCTTGAAATACACTGTATATCATATTTCAATAGTATCTTACTGTGGAATATTGGAAAGTGTATTTGTTTGTCACTTGATATATAACTGTATTTGTTTTTCTCGTAGAGAAACAAGTGGCAGAGGCTATAGAGCAGATGAAGGGCATGGGATTTGATGATGATGGTGGTTGGCTCACCAGTCTCGTTGTGGCGAAAAATGGTGACATTGGCCGCGTGCTCAACGTTATACAACCGGACAAGAAACAATGAAAACCTTCCTCACGCGAGAAGCCAGTATCACAACAGGAGTATGACACCCAGAACAAATTACGCAGTCAAAATCTAACATTTCATACCAGAAGGATTTCCAAACATATGAACTTATCAGAAGACCGTGTTTTCTTCTCTGTAAACTGTAGTGTTACATGTAAATTGAACTGAATATCACAACATGGCTTATTACTTTGGAGCAGAAGTACCACTTGCGTGAGCATTGAGTTTGTATAACAATGTGTACAAGTGCTTTTTTATAAGCATGTAACAGAGTTACTGTACTAAGTGTGTTAACAAGTAGCTGTAAAGGTATGCATTTTTGCTACTCATGCATTTTACGTTGTGTAATACCTGCTGCAGATGTCTTCATCAATATTTTGTCAAGGGGTACAATTATATGTTCCAATTGTGGTTGGTGATCGATAAGGAAGTACAAGTTACCAAGTGAATTTTTAAAAACTCTTTTGTCTGAAGTTACATTATGATGAAACAGTAGTATACCAGGTTATGTACTCTATATAAAGAATCTGTCATAATAGTTACATAAATATGGCGATGTAATGTGCTAGGTTTTACTCTTTATATGCTGTAATTTAAATTTGTATTAGCCGTACGCTTAAGATGTTATTGTAGATTTGCATAGCATTGGATAAGCATGTGATACACTGTTTATTTGATTAGACAGTGTGAAGGTATAGGAAACGCTATAAACGGATGTAATATTGTAATCCTATTATGATAAGTATGTTATTTTCATTGCACGATCTCTAAAATTGCTGACATGTAAAAATATCACCCATCTCGTCAAATTAGTGGTGGAAAGAGTACCATTTGTACTTGATGTGTCAATAAAACTGATCATAGAAACATCTATCGCTTAATCTCCATTTTCTACTTTGCAAGGTAACAAATGCACGCAAGGGAAAGTTGCTCAACTGTGTCTTTACGATAATCTACAAAATGAAAAGATATGTTGATCATTTTCAATGTATGCATGCTTTGGGAAGGATCTGGCATTAATGACATTAACTTAAAAACTGGTATTTTTCATATTTTGTAATCATGAATATTCTTTGGTCATGAATTCGGCTGTAATGTATGTCCACTAGCGTTGAAATATATGGACAGGTTCAACCAAATTGCAACGAATTTCCATATGATTGATTTGCCACATATATGTTGCCAAAAGCCCGTCTCAAATTTTGCTCATGTTTGAATGATTTGGGAGGAGCTAAATCTTACAAATGCGTATATTCTTAGTGCTTTACTTCAACTTTGGCCTATAAAAATAAAGCAATATATATCCAAATTCAGGACTCTTCATAAATGGACGACTTCCGTATCATCTTATTACATATAGTTTCTATCCTTATCTAACCTTTTGTAATCTATATCAGGACCAATCCCCTGTAAGAAACCTATTTAATCCTGTGGCATGGGTGGTGTTCATCGGCAATTTCCACCGCAGTGATGAAAATAGTCTCAGGCCATACAATATAATTTGCTTAAATCATTGATAATTTTAAACTTGTATTTAAACATCGGAATGAAAGATTTATATTTTGAATTTTTGACCACAGAAGAAGTTATTCATGCAGAAATATGATTTGCTTCAAACCTAAAGATCATTAATCATTCATAGGCCAATTTTTTCTCAAAATATCTTTTTTGTCGATACTTTTATGGTATCAGGCTTGTCAAAGTGGCGCACACTTTATCTGGGTGTACACACAAGCACGCACGTATACACACACAAATATGTAATATGTATTCTATATATATATATATATATATATATATATATATATATATATATATATATATATATATATCCGTTTATCAAAGTGTTTCTTATGCCTTTCACAAACAGGCATATAGGGACATTGTACTAAATTAGTTTTGGCACCAATTCAAGCCCAAGCCACGAAGGATACGTATTTTTGAGTAAACATGCATGTTTGTAATGATTGTACATTTAATTTGTTGTTAAACTGTAGTCCAAAATAAAAAGAAGTGTATCCACCAAGAACACATATATTCAACATGGATTAGCAGTTTTGATGTAACTATTTAATTGATATAATTTTCAAAAGCAATTCACCACATCATTTCTGAGCAAATTTGCATACAACATGAAAAACAATTTATTCCAATATATTTTAATATTGCGTGTCAATAAATACAAGGGTGACCAATAAAATTTGTTGTCAAAGATAATTTAACTTCAGCATGTGTTTGGTCGTGCATTTAAGATGTCCAGCAATAAATTGTAATCCTTTTAACTTGAACTTAAGGATGCGACACATGCTTTATGGTTTTCTGCTGATGACCCGTTTATAAATTTGTTGCGCCGTTGAAGCCTTGGAATCTTCAATTTTTTTAATCGAACGTCATTCTCGGATTTGCCAACGCGTCATGAGCTGCTTATCAGCTGCCTGTTGTTATGCAAATGAGCGGGCCCTGTCAAAATACGTTCCACATCGCACAAAATGTAAAATTGAACATTTTTATCCTAAATTGTATCAGTGTTGTCGACTACAAATCAACAAAATAACTCTGAAGGCAGCATCACTTTGCTGAATTCTGCAAGTGAATAAAAATTTGGAGAGATTTTGACGATCATAACTTGGGGTTTTAGCTTTGGTTTTCGGGTAACGTTCAGCATACATTGAATGGGTACCCAAAGACCCTTTCAAGCAGATTCACCGAGCAATGCTGGCTTGTCAGCTAAGATTCCGGGATGTTCGGATCCGAGAATAATATCGATTAATTAAGGTACACATTAAGACATAGACAGTGACTGGATTGGCTATGCAGGGATAGATTGCCTGGATTGTGCTTATTTTATTTATTTATTTATTTATTTATTTACTTATTTATTTATTTATTTATTTATTTGTTTGTTTGTTTGTTTGTTTGTTTGTTTGTTTTGTTTGTTTGTTTGTTTATTTATCTATTTATTTATTATCATTTTTATTATTATCATCATCATTATTTGGGTTTTTTGTTTGTTTGTTTGTTTTTTATTATTTTTTTTCTTAAGAGCTGCAACAAAGATGTTGCACTGTTGTTCCTGTTTGTATGATTGTAGCGATTTTTATCTTATTGAGTAATCCATCACAGAATCTTTTTTACTCACCTTAACGTGAAGTATTTGCGCATTTTAATTACCTTTGTGTTCATGTTAATTCCTAACTGGATCAACACTTTTTATATGTAGCGTATATAATCATGGTGTACACTGGTATGTGATGTGTTGTTTAGTCTTTGTTCTTCTGCAAAATACCAATACAATTTTAACAAATAATCCACACATTTAACCAACTTTACGTATATTTATTATCACAAGATGTTTAGATTTGTCAAGTGTCCTTGAAAAAGTAAGCTGTTCAATGATTTCTGCAAAAGAAGACTAAACCATCTTTGAAAAGTAGTTTTTCTCCTCGAAGCACGTTTAAAATCACCGACCAACAAATATAATTTGAGGTCCATTCATTAAAGTGTGTGTGTCAACACACACTTTCCTGTTTTTCCTCGAGTTCTTTATTTCTTTCTTTCTTTCTTCTTTCTTCTTTACCAGCAAATTTGTCCGACACTTTTGTCGGACACTATTATACATAGAAACTCCAAATTTGGCATGATTGTACATCCATACAAGAAGTTTGACCGTATTATACAGAGGAATGAAGATGTTTAAAATCATGCAAATTAGGGGCATTTGAAATTTGAATCTTGAATATCTTCAAAAGTATAATGGATACAGATGTCATTCCAACTTCTACTAGGGGGTTATTGAACATTGCGCATCTAATAAATTTAAAACAAAAGTTGTAGCAATTTACATTATGCTAATTAGCAGCATTTGAGATTTTAAAACTTGAATATCTTAAAAACTATTATAGATACAGATGTGATTTCAACTTCTACTTGGGGGTTATTGACTATTGTGCATATAATGAATCCAAAATAAAAGTTGTAGCAATTTAAATTATGCTAATTAGCAGCATTTGAAATTTTAAAACTTGAATGTCTTCAACACTATGATAGATAGAGATGTCATTCCAACTTCTATTAGGGGATTGTTGACCACAGCCCACCTAACGAATTAAAAATAAAAGTTGTAGCAATTTAAATTATGTAAAAGAGCACCATTATAAGTTTTAAATCTTGAATAACTTCAAAGCTATAATAGATAGAGATGCCATTCCAACTTCTACTCCTGTGTTATGGAATAGTTGTATATTGCCATACCAATATGCTTTGAAGGCACACACACTGATTTGTTATACAGCAAATCGTCCTTCCTAGTTCTTTCTGTTTTTCTCTCGTCTTGATTCCAGGAGCATTGTAACATCATTATTGTAGATGGTTGTGGGGCAAGTAATTTCTTTTCAATAAACTGGATATCAAAAGTTTGCCCATAACACAGCATACTCGTAACATCAGGTTGTCTTTCTAAATGGATCTTGAGCAAAATTCTGTTTTTGTTTTTTTTCCTCAATTACATTGAGGTATCTTCTTTTACCGGATTTTAAAGGACAAATTGATAATTATTATTATTATTTTTTTTTTTTTGGTTATAAATTAAAGCAGATTTTGTTTCAGAAAGAAAGCACAAATCGCAGTTTTGGAGGCATTCAAAGGCAAATGTAAAATATGCTACATTACTAGAAATACTACAACTTACATTCGGTATTTATCAAAGTACAAACAAATCAGTCAGGGTTATTAGTTAATTTATCTGTTATTTCCACATCAGACTTGAAGGTTTAAGGTAATTTGCAAACTGAAAGGTGATTTCACCTTAAGGCAAAAGAGTACCAAAATCTGATCATTTGAAAATCGCAGATACAGTTTGCTCTAGAGAATTATCAAAGTAAATCAGTTTTTATTTGATTAAAATCAGAGAATTCTTTTTAGAGAAATGTGGGACATGTAAGAGCCGATACATGTTGTTAGTAATCAAGACCCGAAGGTTAAGACTGTCCATTTACTCCCATATTTACATTGGAGGCATTGTATTTATGTCGTCAGATTATATTGGGGCTACAACTGTTTATTTGAAAATATGATAGACATTATATGTCTACCAAAATGCTCCAAAATCTCAAAATGAATACAATTATCCAAAATCGGTTGCACATTGACTTAGGCTTAATTTAACAGTGTCCGAAAAGATGCCTTTAATCAAATGTGGAAAGAGAAAAATACAAAACACAACTGACAAAACAAGATTTATTTTTTTTAAAAATCAGTTTCTGTGCTTGTAAAGCAAAATAGAAGTTTATGTTCAAATTTTGTCTTTAAGTTCATGGTATCCCAGGCAATAAGATGGTGGACTTATAGCTGTATCAACAGAATTGTCGAACCTATTTACTTGTTGGGTTTTTTTGTGTGTTTTTTAATGCCCTTGATTACTGCATGATTTCAAAGCCTGTTTGATTCATTGCACATTCCGTCGGCATGTACTTGTCACGTACCAAAACGAAGATACAAACATGGGACTTGTAGGTATTACACTTTGTGAATATATTAAAAAGACTTGCAATTTTGAATGTCCATAACAATCATAATCTAAGTGCTACTACTTTGACTCAATATTTATTGGAAACTTTATTTTCAATTATTATTATTATTATTATTATTATTATTATTATTATTATTATTATTATTATTATTACTATTATTATTATTATTATTATTATTATTATTATCATCATTATCATTATCATTATCATTATCATTATCATCATTATCATTATCATTATCATTATCATTATCATTATCATTATTATTATTATTATTATTATTATTATTATTATTATTATTATTATTATTATTATTATTATTATTATTATTATTAGACCAACCAGCCTAAAATTGATGGAGGGAGCGGTCCAGTTAGTATAGGAAAGGTCAAACACAGTCATGAAATGATATTTAATTATATTCTGGAAAAAAAACCGCATTATTCAATTAATGCCTCATACATATCTTCCAAGTCGCAGTGTAATCATAATAGACTTGATTCAAATTTTACATGCTCTGTAACTTAGAAATATATGACTATACCTGTGTCGTAGAATATAGACACGCTTGGACTACATTCCCTATTTGAACACATAAAGATCATTGCAGGCATTCAACGGAAATTTAAAAGCGGAACAAGCCAGCTCATAAGCAGGGATATGTAGAATAACCTGGTGATAAGGGACGCAACAGGTTAAACTAGGCTATGATCACGTGCGTGCCAGAGACATGCACCATGTGACACTTTAGTGACAATATCATTGATGAGCGGGTTTACAAGTCAACACTTCAGGACAGATGGAAAATTCCATTGAAAATAAAAAATAGCTTGATAATCAATACGTGTGACCCAGGCCGTATGTAAGTGCTGCATAATTCAACAGCAAAAATGGTGTGATTCCCTTATATGGTCATGCAAACAGACGCTAAAGGTGGTGACTCATCGTCATACCATAAGGAGTTCCATTTGGTGACATTGAGTATTTTGCTGACTCATACCAGGTCTGGTTTGAGCCAGCGGGCTCTCTCCTACTTATAGCCTGTTCGATTAGTGACAACGCAGTTTGATATCAAGTTGGAATCGAAACAGCGCTTCATAAATCAACTTTATTTTGCTTGGAACTTTATTGCACCAGTATGTTGGTGAAAGTCAAAGCCTCGTTGAGACAAGACCAAGGCAAGCCAGAAATCCGCAGGTTTTCTGTGGATGGGGATGCCTCTTCAAAGTTCAATAGCTTTTTAACGAGATTAAAACAAGCGTTCCCAAGCATGGCCAATCAGAAATGTTCCTTGTATTGGACAGGTGAGTTTTCGTTTGCTTGTATATTTTTTCTTTCCTTTTGATTCCTTTGTCCTTTTAGTAAATATCTTGGTGTTAAAATGAAGAATAAAATCAAGCCGACTTCCCGCATGGCTTCTTGCCCGCTAGATGTTTTCTTTGGCGCATAGTTGGCAGGGACATGGGCCTGAGAAGCAAGTTTGCTTGACTTAAGCTCGCTGCATGCAACATATTGTTTTTGTAGACCCCAAAACTGCATTATAAAGATATCATCGGTTGTTTTATAAGTTCTGTGTGCCTACACAGACTTTTCGTTTTCCCTCAAAATTTATTTATTTATTTATTTATTTATTTATTTATTTGTTTGTTTGTTTATTTATTTATTTATTTATTTATTTATTTATTTATTTATTTATTTATTTATTTATTTATTTATTTATTTATTTATTTATTTATTTATTTATTTATTTGTTTGTTTATTTGTTTATTTATTTATTCATTCATTCATTCATTTATTTATTTATGTATTTATTTATTCACTCATTCATTCATTTATTTACTTACTTACTTGTTTACTTGTTTGTTTATATATTTAGTCATTCATTCATTCATTCATATATTTATTATCTGTCTGTTTGTTTGTTCTGTGTAAATTGTATCCTCAGCTTTTCTCGGAAGCTATTGTTCCGAAAATTACCAAACTTGGCGTGGTAATGAACCTAGAAGTGACAAAATACCAAATGGGGACACTTGAACAAATTAAATGAGGTAGAGGTGTCCATTCCTTTAATTCTTAGGCACGTTGCATCAATTAATTGAGCCTGTACAATTAATTCATTCTTTATTCCAAGTGTAGTTATAACCATGACATTGAACCTTTAAAAGAGCACTGGTGTCATTCTCACATATTTTGCTGCAGGTGCAGCCTGCATGGACACAACAAGTCAAGAATAAGTCAAGATTGTAGAATTTTAATTTATGCAAGTTTTGAACGTACACAGACTGATTTGCTTTTGAAGCAAATATTTTCTAGTTAATTTTCTTTTTTTTTTCATGTGTATCGGTTTTTTTCACTGCCTCTTCATGCTTGTATTTTAGACACTAATCACATAAACTGTTTATTTTTTGTTATTTTTCATAAATGATGATGGTTTTTGACGCAACGTATCACCACGCTTATGTTTAAGTCCAAGCGCATGAAAAGTAATGCAACATCCGTTGCTACTTTCACCATAAGCAGTAAAAAATTACAGAGAGCACACATACTTTACTGACATCTGGTGCCAGTTGTATTAATCAATTCTGGTTTTCTGGCTCAAAGCAACTGTTTTGGTACATCCACGAAAAAGCCGTGGAATCACACAGAGGCACCCAAAATCATTATCGTTATCGAGGAAATCGATTCGTGTGATAAAACAATTTTGCAAACAATGATAATTTATCTCTTCTTTTCTTTTTACCACCAGATAAAGACAAAGATTGCATTTGTTTTTCCTCGGATGCAGAACTGACAGACGCAATCAACCACAAGCAAGATGACACATTCCACGTACAAGTTGAATGTGAGTACAACATGCTTTTTTTACCTGAACACACACAGTTGATTCTGTAGCGTGTTCTCAATAATCCAAAGCGTCATGTATTTTGCTGGACGAGTCAATCTCAGTGACAAGCATGAATGCATGCATCGCGGGGGGGGGGGGTATTTTAATTTCTCCTGTCAGCAAGAAGTAAATATTATCACCATCATTGGGCTTATATCATAATCAGGTCCGCACAACAGAGACCACCTATAGTACTGACGTGACCAAGGTCCTCCGGGGCTGAGTACATGCGCCGCGGAAGGAAACTATTGATGACTAAAGACACGTTGTCGTGGCAGGTTTCCTTTGACAGACTGGACTACTTTTAATCAAAACTTTGGTAAAATAACCACACCAAAGGGAAAAAACCCCGAAAGTTTGCAATATGGAGACTAAAAAGGCCTCTATCGATTGGTTTTGGCAGGGAGATGTGTGAAATCGTGCAATGAATTTAAAGCACAAGGGGAACAACATTTTTGAAGCAACTTGTCTATTTTGTACTTCAGATAGACCTTCCATACGCTACGGCGATGCATAATTAGCATCTACAAATTAACATGGGTAATGACTACTAGGAAGTGTTTCTGGACAAAAAGACACAGATACAAAAATGTTATACACTGTAAGTGTTGCATATGCTGAGGTATGATTCATCACTTCAAAAATCGTTAGAGGGCAGGGAGTGCATGCATAGTTCTACACATTTTTCAAAACTCATATAAATTATCTTCTTTGTGTCATCAGGTATTGAATAATTAGGGTGGTTTTCCATTGCATCCGATCCGTCCGATCCGATGCGTTGCGCTAAACGGTTGCGTTTGCGTTAGTAATGAAATAGTAGAAATCCAACCATCAAAATTTATTGCATTTTTGCCTCCCTTTCTGCTCGCGTTTTCAGATGTGATGACATCCATTTTTTAATTAATTTCCAATGCTTGGGACCGAATTCGCATCTGTCGTCATGATTGCTATTGGATGTTACATATTTTCTATTATGTTTATAAATAAAGAGGCATAAGAAAGAACATTTCCAGTAAAATTGTCTAATATTTTCAGAATTAAACCTAATCGCTTCCAAAACGGAATGTAAAACGCAGTGAAAGACGGATCCAGTGAGTTTTACCTGCATCCAAATCGCGTACGAAAACGGTGAGCGAAGCGCAACCATACCCGTAACGGATCCGATCCGTTGAAAAACGAACAAACGGATGCCATCGCAACTGAATACGCAAGCAGAACCGGAGGCAAAAACGTCATGAGTTTTGAAGGTTGGATTTCTCCTGGGGGGTTTCATACTACAGCCAGTCCGTAATGTTACGTTTTTCACTTTGCACACACCGGAACATTTTTGGAAATCCGGAAGAGTGTACAACGACGCAATTCCGATTCCGCGCGTTCATATTAGCAGCGATAAAGATTCACCTACTGGTGCTGTTTTGCCATAATATGAACGCACCGAAAAGTTATCTCAACTTGCGAATGTTCTTTATAGTCCGCGGGTGTATATTTTCTTTGGCCAAAATTTATATTAATGCTAATGTTTCTTCGTGGGACCACATGCG
Source organism: Hermodice carunculata (assembly GCA_964020975.1). Lineage (NCBI taxonomy): Eukaryota > Metazoa > Annelida > Polychaeta > Eunicida > Amphinomidae > Hermodice > Hermodice carunculata. The sequence continues at coordinate 55,478,120 of OZ026619.1, forward strand.
ACCTGTCATTTTGTCAGATCATGTAGGTCAATGTTGATTAATGCGCACATTCGGAAAATGCCTCTTCTGCCTTGGCCCAAAACCATAAAGTGTCTATCATTACATATATATATTATACTGTGGCCACGTGTGAGTTGAAACACGTGGGTTTGTTTGCAAGCAGAGTGCCATTTAATGGCCAATCAGCGCATGAGCTAATAAATGAATAGCACAAATGAGGTTGGCATTAGACCGTTCCGTTTGGCCTGTTCATATTGGCTGATGATTCCGTTACCGTAACGTGTAGGCATACCAAAATCAAACTACCCATGGAGTAGGTTTTGCTTTTGATTTACAAAACGCTGAGCATAACGGTTCTGTACCATTTTGACCGATTGTAATATGACGAGTCCAGACCGATGTTTGCAAAAATTGGCTAAATACCGTTACCGTTCCGATAGTTTGGTGTAGTATGAAAGCCCACACTGTTTCATTATTAACACAAGCGGATCCGCTACCGAAACGGAACGGATAAGATCCAGTGGAAAACTACCCTTATCAGGTAGAGTACCACGCACGAGTTCTTTATATGCGACATTTCATTTTCTACCCAGTAGGCTATTGTTGAAAAAAAGACTCCCCCCCCCAAAAAAAAAAAATTAAATAAAATATTATTAGTAGGAAAGGGGAAAAAAAGAAAATTTAAACGAAGAAAATGGTTAACAAAACAAAAAGTCTATGGAGGTGGTTTCAATAGGATTCAGTGTATCACATCACCTGTCAGGTGACGCTGCTTTCCATTTAGACTAAATCACCACAAAAGCATTACATTTATTTTGTTATATTTTACTCATTTCCCCCCTGTTTGAAGGCAGGCGTACTGACCCATATGTTTTGTTGTTCGTTTCTATGTTGCAACAATGCAGTAAAACAAACTCATAATTAGCACACTGATATGAACATGTCATGTTTGACAGTTATCGTTTTATAGAAAAAAAAAACAAGAGACCCATGGAGAACCCTAAAAACGTCGGTAAATTAAATTTGGATGGGGAGGTGGTCCATGAACCAAAAAGAGTAGCAAACTACATAAATCATTTTTATACTAAACTGACAACTATTCTGATACAAAGTTTGCCTGCCCCCAACGGACTTTACAGCACTTCTTCAGATAATTTTTTACAGAAACAAAGGCGTCTCTGAAGATGCTTTTCATTTACAGCCAATGACCAAAGATTGTCATGACAGATTTTAAAATCCTAAATATATCTAAAAGCACTAGTTTGGACTCAATGTCAGCGAACTTCTTGAAGGCCGGCTATCTGCACTGAACTGTACCTATCACTTTTACTATGAATTAATCATTATAGACAGAAACAGCTCCAAACAAATTGAGAGACGTCCGAATAAAACCTCTCTTTAAAAAGAACTCTAGACAGAGCGTGGGGAGCTATAGACCATTTGCTATTTTAAACATTGTGTCTGAAGTTCTCGAACGTGCCTTTAATAACCAATTTAGTACATACCTTAAAGAGCATGACTTACACTGCGAACTTCAGTCAGGTTGAGAGAAGAATATTCTGCCGATAACGATGTGACCTACCTCACAGATTACATAAAGAGTCAGACTGCCATGAGTAACTACACAGTCATGATCTTAATAGATATGCAGAAGGTGTTTGACACAATAAACCATGACATGATGTGTAAGAAACTAAGTCATCGGTGTACAATCATTCAAATGGTTTCAGTCTTACCTCTCCGACAGAAAGTAGTCTCAGTAAATGGTACATCATCGGGGTGCAAGAATGTATCCTGCGGCGTCCATAAGGGAAGCATTCTTGGACCCTTGCTCTATCTGTCCTATGTAAACGATTTGACAATTAGTGTCACATGCAGAATCATACTTTCTGCAGACGGCTCGGCTCTCCTTGTGTCTGGTAACAATTAAGAATGGGTGTCCTCTGCCCTGAGCAAAGAACTCGAAAACTGTAACAAGTGGTTAGTTGATAACCAGTTTTTGATACATTTAGGCAAAACGAAATTCATTCTTTTTGGACTGAAACCCAATGAGAAAAGTTAAAAGAATGCGTTAAATATCAAAATCAAGAGATACTTTCTCAAGATTGCGTTAAGAACTTGGGTAAAACACTTGACCAATGCCTCACAGGCGAAAGAACTGTAAATAACATTATTAAAAAATCTTGTGACAGGTTAAAGTTCCTATATAGACAGGGCAACGCATTGGACTATGAAACAAGAAAGCTGCTCTGCAATGCACTGATACAGCCATTCTTTGACTACTGTGTTACATCTTGGTATATAAACATCTCAAGAAAATAAAACAGCAATTACAGTTTATGAAAAACAAAATTATTTGCTTTATTCGTGATCTTATCCCAAGGAGCCACATTGGCCCATCAAACCTCAACAAAACAGGAATGTTGGACGTTCAGTCAAAAGTAAAACAAATGAGATTAAATCATGTTTCTAACATCAACCATGATCAGTGCCCAAAATACTTACAGGATGATTTTTTGAGGACTCCTGACCTGCATGACTACAATACCCGAAGCAGTGAGTTTAACTTTGTGGTCCGTAGGGGTGTTTGGGGCTAGAGTACACTCCTTTTCTCCGCTGAAACTCATTACCAAATAAAATTAAAAACCTTCAAATCAAAAGACCAACAAATTGAAAGTCGAAAAACATCGCAGCAAAGAAATGTCAAAATAAATGCATTTTTCATATCTCCTGTCCTAAAATACTCACTATTCAGTCTTCTGTTGGATGCAGAGGGAACTGTGCGATCTGCCCTTCTTTCATAAGAGACTTCCTAAAAGAGGCACTTTATCTTTTATGCTTATAAGTCCTCTATTCCCCATGTGCATTTTATCAGATACCCACCTCATATCTTCATATTTGAAATATGATTTCCATTTCAGTATTTATTCGCTTTATTGTATTCTTATACATTTTATGTTTTATTTTCTGTATCTTGTTATTTTATTTGTCATGAACGTATTGTTTAATGTCTTCCCATTATGTATAAGGGCCCTACTGCGAATAAGTCCTTGGACTTTCGTGGGCCATCCTTAGCACCAGGGACTATGTATTTTAGGTACCCTTTTATACTTTTGTATACTTTATTAGTTCTGAGTAAATCAAATCAAATCATTAAGTCATCTGTTAGCGTTTAGTTTGTGCCATATTTTGCAGGTCAGCCTGTGCATTCTGACATGCGCGGGTGCGTCAGGAACGAGGGCTTGCATCGGCGCTGGTGGCACCATGGCATGGGTCATCGTGGTATGGGACATAATGGTATGGGGCACCGTGGTATGGGACACCATGGCATGGGATATCATCGTGTGGGGCACCGTGGTATGAGACACCATGGTGGTATGGGATGTGCAGCATTTGCCACTCCGGGAATCCGAGAATGGCCGAAGTACTGCCATAGAGACTGGACAGGACAACGCCAGAAATCATCCAAAGAAAATGATGCTGAAGCATTTACCACTTTGGACAACCAAGAATGGTCAAAATACTGGTCCAGAGACTGGAGAGGACGCTACCGTAAATCATCCAAAGAAAATGATGTCATAGAAAAGGGTACAAACCAGGAGGCTACGCTCAAGGATACAGGAATGACAGACACAACGTCTAACCTTCCTAGAAATGACTGATCAAAAGCCGCTGTGAAAACAACTAATCAGAACTTCTAACGTTTCTAGAAACAACTGATCAGAGACCCGCTAACACAGAACATTGTACGACACATATTTTTAGCTCATTGACGAAGATGTGGATGAGATCAACAAGATATAAAATGGTTCATAGGGGATAAGGGACATTTTATTGCAGACGCTACAAAGTTCATTGTTCATATACATAAACATACATACATATTGCCAATGGAGCTGATAAAGGTGATGTTGACGTACACATGCATTAAACGATACAACCGTTTCGACGCACCTGACGGTAACATATAAGAAGTGAGTCACCTGATGGTTTTATACCTTGCATGTTAAAGTGGAGTCCACGTGTTCCACATGCTAGAGCACAATTAGTTGAGCAGGGCTGCAATCAAAATTCGCAGTTGAATTCAGTTTGTTACCAAAATTACAACATACCAATTCTTCTGGAGAGATTCAACCCTGTTCCGAGCAAGAGGCAACAGATTTATTTTATATGTACTTAACGGTGTGTTGTACGGTCTGTGTTAGAACACAATAAAAAGAGCATGTAAATTTGCTCACGCGAAAGACACAGTATTATACATGGATATCAAATCACAATGGCTGTTAACCTGAAATATGGCTGGCCACATAATCACCCTTTTGTTGCCAGCAGCGTGCGGCGCCTATGCATTTTTAATCCGGCGCGGTATTAATCATATATTAACACAGTTTACAGATAGAAATAAAATAATAATGTGGCAAAGGATGAAAACAGAGCATAAAGTTTAGCAGTCTTTAAAATTATTTAGAGGATAGTTTCTGTAGATATGGTACTGGTGAAAGTTAATACGGCTTATCAAGTAATGCCTGTGACTTAACAGGCAGCTGCTTAAAGTAATGTCCAACATGGAAAAGTGACTTCACTTTAAAGCCAAATATCACAGAAACACACATTCCTGACATAATAAACCTATATACTCAACTGGCAGCTTTGCAAAATCTGCCTGCACTAAAGATGGAACTCAAAATGCAAAGTTGTTGTGTAAACACCAGCATTTTGGGTAACATATGATTTTTGCACACGTTTGAAGGTTACTCGAAAAAATAGTCAATCTTTTTAGACTACTTCTTATGCGCCATAGAAGGTCGCTGCGATCTCTGAAAACTAACTTCTGATATTAACCAAGCTACAAACTTACGTCTATTAAAAAACCTAATCTACAGGTGTCTCAGTCCATCCTGCTGGTGTTCTGTTTGTGTTCCATGTGAGTAGAGAAATAAAGGTGATTCCTTCATGAACTTGGTTTCTGTCAACTGGGTGTATATATTTTTATTGTGGGCTCATTGTATATACTATTCTCTATCTGGTTTTCCACTTTTCAGTGTCGAGAAAAATGCCTTGGCGCGAATGTTGTCTTTGGATTTTAACTCCACCTAATACAAAGGTTATATATTATAATGGTAAATCCCGTGTGCAGCACTGTATGATGTAAATATTTCAGCTAAAACTGTGAACACCTTGTATTTGTCTATGTGTGAAAGAATGCAAACTTACCTGAGACAATAAAGTAATATACATTTTACACAGCTTGAGTTGCTTTCAATCATTTTATTAAAGTGAGTTTTTTTAGGCCGTTACCTTCTCAACTACAGGTTTCTATTTTCAGTGATCCTGTTAATGATGTTCAACAGACCTCTTTCAGAAATATAAAAGGATGCCAATGTGATAATTGGCAGGACTTTTATATTGGACTCACATGCATACTTAACCAGTTCATGGTCAAAGTAAGACTGAGCCAATAGCTTTCCTTGGCTCAGGTTTGGCGCATGCAACTCTCAGTAAAAGTGTTTTCCAGTAATGAGAAAGGAAGCAGAAACGTTAGGGCAGACGAGAATTTACATCCACGGGCGCATTTCTTGAAATTTGAGAGGGGCAGGCTTAAATGGACTATGCAGATCAGTGGTCAACCACTTTTCTCCTGAAGTCCACCGTCCACGGTTATGTCATGTCACGGACATCATAAGGACTGTATATATATATATATATATATATATATATATATATATATATATATATATATATATATATATATATATATATATATATATATATATATATATATATATATATATATATATATATACTGAACAAAAAAAGAAACGCAACTGCAAATCTCCAACCATAATTTTCACATTTAGAAGTATTTTATAAAAAAAAAAATAGTTGACATGGCCTGACGTTCCTGGCTGGGACCAGGATATTGCATAACGTGGTTCTGTACTGGACAGCTGGCCCCAATACTGACCAATGGCAGTTGCTATTGTTAAAGCGAGCGTGTCACTTTTGGCCCAATTTTTGGAATCCTGTGATGTCCAGTTTCTGTGTCTTGATCCTTCTCAATAAAAAGCCACACTGACCCACTCCAAAATCATACCCAGTTTGACTTGAACAGCGTGATAGTCAATGCCAGTCATGGGGCGTCTCTCAAAAGCTCAGCGAGAAAGGGCTGTGGGCATGCTGATGGGAGGCATGGCAGCCAGTGATGTTGCAGAGCATATGCAGGTCCACAAGTCAACCATATCCCGTCTGAGAACCCGCCTGCATGAGACTGGATCAACCGATGATAGACCACAAAGTGGTCGACCGAGGGTTACCACCCCAGACCAAGACAGACATATTCGTTTGATTCACCTGAGAAATCGCAGAACACCTGCTACTCAAACTGCTCAAGCCACACCAGGAACGCACAACAACCACATTTCAAGGCAGACTGTGCGAAACAGATTACGAGAAAGCAAGCTTCATGCCAGAAGACCATACCGTGGCCCTCTTCTCACAGATGCCAGACGACAAGCTCGTCTTCACTGGGCAAATAACCATGTTCGTTGGACTCAACATCATTGGCATGACATTTTGTTTACTGATGAATCTCGCTTTTGAGTCTTTAACGCAAATGGGAGGACCAGAGTGTGGCGTCGCAAGGGAGAAAGTTTTGCTGATGCCTGTGTGATTCAGACTGACAGATTTGGTGGTCCAAGTACCATGGTATGGGCTGGGATATCATACAGGGCCAAGACACAGCTAATGTTTATTGAAGGGAACATGACTGCCGCCAGGTACAGGGACGAGATTCTTCGTCCCGTGGCTGTGCCATTCCTGCAACAAAATGCATTAACATTGCAACAAGACAATGCAAGACCACATTCGGCAAGACTGACTCAAACATTTCTCAGAGAAGGAGTGACTGTACTGCCATTGCCAGCCTTCAGTCCAGACCTTTCTCCCATAGAGCACCTGTGGGATATTCTGGACAGGCAAATCAGAAGCCGTGAACCTGTGCCCACAACTCATCAACAGCTGCAAAAAGCTCTTCAGGAAGAGTGGAACCAGGTTTCCCAGGCCACCATCCAAAAGCTTATCAAGTCCATGCGTCGCAGATGTGTTGTTGTGCAACGAGCACAGCAACACATCTGCGACGCAGGGGTATCACAAGGTGGACACACGCGTTATTAACTTCACACCAAAATGTGAACTTTGAGATTTGACTTTAACCTCTTTTAAAGTCTGTAGAAAATGACATGCTTAACCAATATCTTTGATTCTTTTCGGATTGCTCGACACGAGCTTAACAAGCAAGTTTCTACCAATATATAGGAATAAAATGTTAATATGATCTTAAAATTAATGTCCAATGACGAGTTGTGTTTCTTTTTTTGTTGAGTATAAAAAAAATATAGTTTCAAAAAGCCAAAGGTTTGTTGTGTTGGAAAATTTAGGAGTCCACTTTGCTTTGTTCCGTTGGGATGAAGTCGAATTTCCACACTGTTTCAAAGATATTCAATAATTTTGGTTCAAAAGAAAAATAAAATAAAATTTCTAGAAAGAAACCTATAGTTTAGTTTGAACAAATTACTTCAAGCGAAGGAAGACAGCTGTGTGCAATCTAGATTTATCATTTCACTTTACGCCAGTATCATCCACACAAGAAGGCTATTTGAAGGAAACAACAAAGTGTAGACCAACCAGGACAGAGCATTTTGCTATAAAACCAGTAACATGTTACCCCGGTCAAAAGTTATATAAATATAAAAAAACAAAAAAACAAAACAAAAGCATCATGATGATCAGCTCAACACCGGGTTTCTCACAACGATCAATATGTCCAAAACTTTCTGCGTTATCGTGTACAAGTTCTTGCAAATTCAACGAAAAGGAAGGCCATATTTTCTAAATGCTATCTGGTCTTGAAGTTATTATTCTTTAATTTCAGAAATGTTAGTGCTGTGAGCACCTGAACAGACGCTTCGGGAATATAAATTGGTTTGTTAATTGTTAATTGTCAAATAACATATAAATAAATGTATGTGCATACATACATACATACATACAACCATACATACATACATACATACATACATACATACATACATACATACATACATACATGACGAATTGGGAAATGCAAAGGAAAAATGTGACAGGGACTGAAACGTATACACGCTCATGCGTCCCCTCAAGATAACGCAATTAAGATAAATTTTAGTGATACTGTACAGTAATTAATTCAAGATAAAACAACAAAATTTACCACAATTTATTCGTTAGAACTGTTCAAGGGTAATCATATACATCTTTCAAAGTGAACTGAAAAAAGCGTATTTTTATGACTGTTTGATTAGGAAAAACTCCTGTAATGATTTTTTTAAAGTTCTTAGTATGTTGGCGTGGCATATCTACGGAGATGAAACGTTCCACACTTTAACTCCTTGAATTCACCAAGGAAATGTTCCCGAATGATTTCTATGCAACTGTTATTGAACCAAATCAGCTTGTCTGGTGTTGTAATTATGAACAGGGGATGACAAAGTAAATCACACATGAAACACTGTAGGCAAGATGCCCTTTGTATTTCTACATAAAACTTGTATATTCTCAATTCATATAAGTTAAAAAAAACAAACTGCATTAGTTTTACTCTATTGAACAAGGGGAACTGTGGATACTGGGGGAGAAAAGTTTATGATTCTAACAATTTTCTTTCGCAGTGTTACTAATCTTTCTTAGATTTGTAGGATGGTTTAAGGCCCACAGAAAATTGCAATATGTAAGCCTACAATATACAAATGTTTGGTGCAGGTTTCGTAGAAACGTTTAGGCAAAAACTCTAGAACAGTTATAAATATAATGATTAGAGTCTTTGGAATCTTACAATTATATTTCAGCGAATATTAGTTTATTTGTACCTAGGAGGCCAGTGAATACTGTGGTCTAATCAAGTCTGGTTTAGGTTGTGGAGAGAATTTGGCAATGTGCCCCGCGTCTGCCTGTAGTCAACGAGTTGGTGTGAAGATAGTCTGCGCATGACTGATCACATCGTTGCGCCTCTGCACCTGTTGCTTGGCAGGCCAAGTTTGACCCTCTTGTTGGGGTGACCATGAAAAGTTAACCCTTGCATCCATGGGCATTTTGTTAGTTTGACTAGTTTCTCAGTGGCTACAAGGCAGCTTAGAATCTTGCAGTTTCGCACACGCACTTTGAAAGCATGTACCTGCCTAAAACCAAGAAAAATAAAACCGCATGACTTGACTAATATTTCCGTATTCAGCTCACAAGCTACAATAGGCTAATGGCCTGTCCAAAATGTGTCTGAATAATAAATGATATCTCAACATTGACAAAGTAGTTTCTTTACACGGTTGAGGTAAAGTATGAAAGATTTAAAATTAGCAAGTCGATAAAGTATACATTGCTCTCCATACTCTCAAATCCAAACTCCTTTGCTGCACAAGATATTTGACATACTACTTGTCATTTTCTAGATAAACCATTGTTTCACGAATATCATACATTGCTCTCCATACTCTCAAATCCAAACTCCTTTGCTGCACAAGATATTTGACATACTACTTGTCATTTTCTAGATAAACCATTGTTTCACGAATATCATACATTGCTCTCCATACTCTCAAATCCAAACTCCTTTGCTGCACAAGATATTTGACACAGTACTTGTCATTTTCTGGATAAACCATTGTTTCACGAATATCATGCCATTTCAAATATTATAGAAAATCATACAGGCATTGCTTAAAGTTACTGGGGATACTTTGCGCTATTTTGGTATACATGGATACGCCTCAATAATGCCCCACGCTTCGTTTGCATTGAGACCCAAATGACTGAAAAAGCATACCAGCAGATGATTTATCATTTTGCTAACAATATATCAGGTGCTTCTCTGCTTTACTTGCCTGTTGGTTCTCAACATAAAAACACCGCATGGTACAGACCATAAACTTCCATCTGGTGTTACGTGCCAATGCATCTAATGTTAAAGGTGCGTGCGTACATAGGTATGTATGCATGCATGTATGTGTCTGTCTGTGTGTGTGTTTGGATGATTCAGTTTCCAGCAAATGTTCCATCTTCGCGAAGAAAAACCTCTTGATTCTCCTGATGAAATGTCATATTTTATAAATCAGTTTTAAGAAAATCAAAATGGAGGCAGACACAACTTTTAAAATTATTTTTGCTTTCTTTTGCTGTTCGACGACACTGTTAATGGTCTTTCAAAACGACGTCGCAGTTAAACTTAAGATGCGTTAATACGCCTACACAGCCTGCCAAACACTGTGTTTTACATCAGCTTTTAAAATGTTTAACGAAAAATTCTTGTCATATAAGATCAATTGTCAACCAACCATGAAATTCCTCAGAACTCCCAGTTAGAGTCGTCGTGTATTATGTTAGTACATTTTGTACCAAGTATGTGGCGCATCTGATAGAGAGAATGTCCTCATTTCCTTGGCATATCTTGCTGCGCGCCGCTAGAATAAAGCTGGTATTTTTTTTCTTCCAAATGTGCAGGGAGAGCTTCTCGTATTTTGTCCTTGGAGTCATTCATTGTTGCACATTAAAATAATTGCAACACTATATCTTTTTGTCTGTGTGGTCTGTTTGTTCACAATCTGCATTCATCATGTCCTAGAGACAGTTGCTGTGTCTCAAAAGTAAAATACACACTTGTGCCCATGATAAGCTTTCAATATTCCCAGAAAGAAATTGATTTGTTACTTTTGGGCAAGTACTTGAAAGATCTGTGCTGGCTTTGGGGGTCTTATAGAATGATAATCCTATCAAGCCCTTTTGTGTTACATTTGCAGAGTTTTGTGTAAAACGCAATTTTACTTGTTTACACTTATTTCGGTATTGGAATGGTGTGACTTTCCAGGCATGTAGACACACATTTGTTTCTTTTCCTTTTCTATCATACCGACATTAAACCTGCAATAACGTTGTGTAGAGACCGCACTCTGTTTTTGCTTTGATAGCAACAATCTCCATCCATGCGAAAGTTTCGCCATTTAGAAGAAAATCGACCACTTTCTTAAAGTATAAACTTTAAAATTGGACGTTGAAATACATGATGGAGATATATATAGTTGTTACAGTGGTAGGTTTCTGATTATTTTGCTCCTTGGCCATGGTGTCATTGAAATTTCCAATCAACAGCTTGGTGATATCACTGATGACCTATCACATTCCATCTTAGCAGCCATTATTTCCTACACCGGACTTTAAAAACACAAATTTCTACTTAAAAGAGAGTGACGGTGGTACGCTGCTGTATGCATAATGGCCAATGCAGCCAAAGGTTTTGCTGCCAGGGCGAGATGATTTTATCTATCACTGGATTTAACTGCTTTACGTAACGTATCCTAAGAAGAACAGTTGCACATTTAAATGATGGCAGTACAAGACGTTTTTCTACACGGTTGTGCTTTTTCAGAATTTGCCTTGATATATTAAAAATGATCATATTAAAACTGCAACGCGTCATTTACGAATTCCAGTTTTCCATATTGTTCAATTGTGGAATGAAATTATGTTTCTGCAAATAAATGCTGTCTGTAGAATTAAAGAACAAGCCCAAATGATAAGCTGTCAACATTCCTAAGAAAAGGAAAAAATATTAGTTAATTGCTCTGGTCCACATTAGGCTAAAGTTAGCCTGATTGTAGGTATAATAGATATCTAGACTGCAGTAATGGTGGAGCCTGATTCGATCCAATTTGTGGTATTTGAAGTGAAGCAACGCCTCAGATGCAACCCTAAATCGCCAATGTCTTGTCTCAAAGGTATGCTTGTAGATATTTTTATTAGCACTGCTTTGCTAATATCTTAATATTAGACTGTTTGAATGCTCTAAAATTAACGCTTTCAGTGCATTGGTTACGTAACGTTACCTCTCGACCACCATTGCCTAGACTTCCGTGTCTGGGCCACAACGCCTGAAACAATTGAGTTGGGATTCAATTGTTTTGAAAAGACATGGCGGTCCCCGTGCCATCACCACTCGGTTCCTGTGGAACCGGGGAGTGACTTTCGGTGCGCATGCACCCCTATTCTCCCTTCCTCCTGGGGCAGCATTTCTGGCTTGCTCCAGAAGGTGGCAGCTCCATTGACTCTGATCAGGAGAAACTCTTTTAGTGCTGAGTTCACTACCTCTACTGCAGAATTCGTTTTTCTGAGCTCGCCTGGTCTCTTGCGCGATATGGACCGCTTATATTTGAACTGCTGATCCTCTGGAAATTATGGAAGTAGGGCTGGTCTTGGTGCGAAACAGCTTTCCCAAGACAGCGTCTGGCGGGTTGAAACGCAGACAGAGTGAGGACAGTGGCATACCGGCGATCACTGCTTGGCAGCGTGTGAGGCTGAAGTGGTTGCTGCTTCTTCACCCGAACCCCCGCCCACCAAATTGGGGGATTAGGACGAAGAGGTGGCATAGTTGCAAGTTGGGCCACATAAGATCCGTTCGCAAGGGTCCAAAACACTCGACCCCACCTGAGGTGATGACTGGACGTTCCTTGGCTGCTTTCCCAAGAATGCCGACAGTCTTGGAGACGATGGGCAAGAACCAACATATTTTCTTTTAATAATATTAATTTCATCATTTTACAATATACGGCTGTATTTGTTCATACATCCCATGTGCCATATACAATGACAATAGATATTAAATATATACATTCTCCAGGTTGTTTGCGATCATTAACCAGTTCCAATGATAAATATGCTTTTTTGTCTTTTTTTTATCATAATATGTTTAATGACTTGTATCTTTCTTCTTATACCTTTACAAAAGCTTGAAAGCCTTTATACTGTTCTCTGTGTGGCTTAACATATATAAAAAGTTATGCTATTACAATAAATAGTTTAAATTTTATGGTCTACTTATATATCCTGATACAATATCTTTTTCATTTAACTGAATATCAACATTATAAAGACTGGACCACCAGTTCTGAAAAGAATCCCAAAACGATTGGGAACTGTGACACTCATAAAATCTATGTTCTATTGTATCAATATTCTCTATGCACCCGTATAATTTGTCAGAGTCTTTAATGTTCATATAACACAGACTTTTATAAATAGATGTTATTCTGTGAATAATTTTAAGCTGAAAAGTTTGTTGTTTTGTTTCCCTGCAGCTTGCATTGCGGTCGAGATTGCAGTTCTTTTAGTTTGAAACTCCCAAAAAAGTTTTTGTGTCTTACACATTTGACTAACACCAACTTGCGTTCTATGCATTTTTTTGTTGTTGCTGATTTGTTGGTGTTATATCTACAGTATTATTTTTTATTTTCTGTTTCCATGTACGTGGCAGTGCATCCAAGAGACTGTGATACAGTGGAAATTTGTATTCAAGTTAAATAATTCTTGCGACCTGTCCTAGGATAATGGTTCATCTGTTTCATCAAATAAGTCTTAAACATAAGTCACACCTTTCAAATCACAATCTTGTTTAAACACTGATTTATTGTCCACTTGAATAAAGTCATTGTAGCAAAGAGATTTTTACAATATGTCCCTGAATGAATTTGGTGAGAATAGCCTTTGGAATTTATTTCACTCACGTTGTAATTCATGGTAGAAATGTGGGATACACTCATCTTCATAGTTTTTTGCTCTTGTCCTTATTAAATTTACAAGTTTTATCTTTGTGGAATCATTATGAGCTATTACGTTTCTCTTAGAATTCTTTGAGTAAGTAGTATTGAATCCAGGCCAATATCAATGAACTGATTTGTAATTTGAAATTAAGAATCTTTCAGTATGCTTTTTCAATAACTAAAAACATCACCTCATTTCTAAGCTTAGGTATACTTTCATCCCAGATAAATTAATTTATTGTCTCCTTATCACCAAAGCCAAATATTGATAGAACTTTGTTTATGAATGACCATTCAAGCGGATCAAATCGTTTTTCAAAACCTATTAGAAATAGTAACTATGGGCCCTCTTTAACATGTATATATTTTAGTAGGTCAGCAATTAACATTGTGTTTTCATCCACGTATCTTCCTTTCATGTAAACAATTTGATCAGGATCAATTAGATCATTAAAGTATCACTTTAAACAGTTAGATATTTTTTTTCAGCTATTTCAAAATTTACATTAAGGAGTGAAATCGGTCTCCAGTTTTTTAACATAATTTATCTTTATTTTTCCTAGGGATTTAGCTTTCTTCCTCTTTTCAGATCAGTTGACATGTGTCCAGTTGCATAGCGTAGTTCAGGTAATTTAGAACTGTGTTTCCTATGTAAACCCAAAAGATTTTGTAAAACTCTGCCATACATCCATGTGTTCCTGGGGTTTTCCCATTGAAAGTCCTTAAAAGCGTTTTAGCTCCTCTAGTTTTCCCCTCATTGATTTCAATTTTACTTTCATTTTAATTCATTTTTAACCTGTGTAACTTCCTCCTCTAAGTTTCTACTTTCTCTGTTTTCGTTTATCTGTTTTGTCAATTCCTCTACTTTATTACTTATACTTTCTTCCTTTTCTCTGCTTCGTTTAGCTCTGTCAAAGGAATATTTCAATGTGATTCCACAGAAGAAACAACATTTGCCATTGGATCTGATCTGACAGCTGTTAAACGCCTGTATGCCGGTTCTGAGCGCTGGGACCTCCCCAGTCCAAACACTCGGAACACAAAGCAGCCTCAGTGAAGCCAGTAAGGGTGCCTATGGGCCCCCGTCCAGGCATCCCAGATTGCGGGTCAATTCCATGAGCTCCCAGGTCTGAGACCTCAGGTCAAAGGACTGGGTATCCCAGAGCACCAGAACCACAACTGATTCCTCAAGCTACCAGATACAGGACCTGGCGTCAAACATCTTGGTTTCTCTGAGCACCAGAGATGTTACGCAAGTCTGTGGTGGTGTCTAGCTGAAGTAAAGCTTCTATAGTTGTGGCCCCTACTGCAACCCAAGTGCCAACTTTGGAGACTCTAACCCCTGTGCCAGCAGTGCCGGCTACTCTCTCTCCCGGTCTGGCCTGCACCAAGTGGCTGGTGCTCCCATTGCACCCTTCCTTTATGAAGACTTTTGGATAGACAACAGAAATATATAAAATTCACAAATACACTGATTTTTAATCTGTGAAAATTTGATAAAAGATTCAATATGTTGAATATCTTCCATTTCTCTTTTTTTTAATTCCTATGTATGGTTTACTGTTCATTTGGTGACATTGGTATAAATACATTTTCCCTACTATACAACACAGAGACCAGATATTTTCATTTATAAATTCTGAACCCAGCAAAATTTCAGTTCTTGATAAATTTATATTAGTTCCTGAGACTTCTGACAACCAGTTAATGGCTTCAGCCTAAAATACCCTCAACACTTTGCATTCCCATTTTACAGAGTCGTTTATTTGTTAATATTATTCGCTGTAAAAACTTAATCTGAAAGACTCTTATATTTGATAAAATAGAACATTCATAAATATGGGAAAAACAATTTTGTAGGTACTCATCCTCAAGATTAACCCCTAAATCTTTCATCCATTTTTTTTTTTTTATAAGACTTTCAGGCCTTGGTACTTTTCTTAACAAATTTGAATAAAACGCTATGGACGAATTCTCTATTTAAAAAAAATTCTCATTCAAACACTTAAATTTCTCACTTTGTTGATAATTTCTGGTATTAAATTGTTAAACTTGTTGTTTCAAGTCATATTGGTATAGCATGTAACAGACCTTGAAAAATCAAAAAGATGTTTTTACATTTGGATACTTTTTACAGAATTGCTCAAAAGTCTAAAAATGATCCATCGTCTTTTAACAAATCTGCTATTGTCTGAAGTTAACTGTCAGACAAGTTTGTCAAGAAAAATGGTTTACTTTTAATCTTGTAAAACAGTTGTATCATTAAGTTGTTTTTAACTCTCCCACCTGTATTAGGATAGGAAAAGTGATGGCACACCATATTTTTATAGTTTTTTTCCAATAAGCACTATGATCTTAATCACATACATAACGTCCATCATTTTTTCTATATTACACTTCCATATATTATCACATATTCTAGGGAATTGTACATGCATTAACTTTTTCCATTTCCTGTCAACACCTGGCTGAACCAGCCTTTTCACCTAAAATAATTTTAATGCCAAGTTATGTGATAAAATATAAGTCATCTTAAGTCCCCCATTTTCATAAGATTGCATAAGTATCTTTTTTTTCTAAATTTTGTCCTGATTCATCCCATTCCATACAAACGAATATATTTTCTATACATTTGAACTTTTTTATTTAAATAATCAAACATTTCTCTCCTTTTTTGTATCCTTGAATCGTGTTTCATTAAATAACAATTTTTCTTTCGGTACCATGAATTCTGAATCCATGTTTAAGTCACATACATTTTATTTCAGGATTTCAGTATGGATATCGCAATAATAGACTGACTACTTAACATTAATACAAACACTGATAATGTATGTGAATGATTCACTACCTTTATATATACATTGACAAGACCTATCCCTGCATAACTGTTGCAGATTTTAACAGGACATTAACATCGTTTCCCAAATACATATAAATTGCTTGTTGTCAATTTTTTTGTGAGCAAACAAACAAAATGCATCCTTCTTTCAAGCTGGGTACCCTTCCTCCCTCCTTGGAGGGGCAGGCAGAACACGAGCTCAATGAAGAGCAGCAGTTATGGACAAAGACCTTGTCTTTGTCTGCCCTTGCTGGTACTCCTGCCATGTCACAATCAGCCACTGTGGATAAGCAGCTCCCTGCCTCCATTCTGAGCCAAGTGTCACTTGGCCCACAGGCTTAGCAGGTGCCCTGTAGCCAGTCTATCCCCAGGTTGTCAGATGTTATGGCTCCAGCCTTGAGCCTTCCAGACATTCCACTCTCTTACCCTATGTAGCAGGAGCAGGTGGGGGTGGCAGCAATGACTTCTGCAGAACTTGTCAATCCCCCAATATGAGGAGTGGTGACAGATGTGTTTTTGTAACAAGCAGCCTCCCCATCTGCCTTGGACAAGCAGTTGTTGGACAAGGCTTTGGCTGCTATGACTCCAATGCGTGGTGCTGAGTCTTCGGACATGAACACAGGGGAGGAGGAGCTGTTGCTTTTTGGATTCATCTGGTAGAAGGCTAAGGTCACTGTCTAGCAGCCATCACCCATGCTAAAGTCACTCTGTGTGACAGAGCCCTGTAGCATCTGTGGCACAGGTGGAACTTGCTTCCATCCCCATGGATGCTACTCTGGCACCAACCAAGAGCTTTGAACAGAGGCTATTGGGAAACCAAGCTGTGGTTTCTAAGCCAGAGGAGAGGAGAGCAGCCATTGTGACATGCTGCCAGGACTTGTCCTTGGAAGACACGAGACATAGGTCCCAGATTACTTTCTCTCCCTTTGTCACTGAGTTTTATAACCAGCTGATGGCCAGGACTCATGGCAGCTGGGTTTCCATGGAGCCACCAATGTCCAGCTACCTGAGGCAAGGGTGATTTCCTCCATGGCAGGATGTCCAGGGGAAGTGGTATTCCACCCCAAGTCAGATCTTTTCATCAAAGTTATTTCTGGTGGATTTAGATTGGAAAGAGTATACTGTGAAGGTGTCAAAGACGTTTACCACATCCTTGGAAGCCATCAGGAGATTAGAGGCTCTATCCTCATGACATCATAGACCAATCTCTCACTGTAGGTTCTAAGGGCCCTCTTGCATGACATTCAGCATTTGTCACAGATCTAGGAAGGGGTATGGACTGACTTGGTCAGGCAGTCTTGCTCACAACGTTGTTGTGGGTGATCCACCACCAGATCAGGATGACCTGCACTCCAGAGGCATACTTATGTTTTCTATGTGGGGATGGCCATGTCCAGGGTCAGAAGTTGTCTGGTCCAATTAACCTACTAGCAATCATACATGGGGCTCTACTGTCTAACAACCTGTTTGATGGAGAGATGCTGGACATTGTTTGACGAGTTGAGGACCTTTGGTCCTTCTCTGCTGAACAGGCCAGGACAAAGGCTTTGAGTGACTCTGTTCAGCCACTTTCCTCCCATGCCTATACCACCCTGATGCAAGACTCCCAGACTGGCCTAAGCCACAACCCAGGAATTGCAAGGGACTAGGAACAGCAGGAAGTGATCTGGGAAAGACAGAAAGCTGGTAAAGGCAAGAGGCCAGGGAAGCATCAGGGCTCTTGACACTTTACTTCCAGACCTCACAGTCTCAGGGTTACCCTCCTCCATTGCTATGCACATCTACAAGGCACCCTGTCGGTGTCTGCCTTTCCACCTTTTGCTCACAGTGGGAGTCTATCACAGATGATTCGTTCATCTTAAACACCCTGAGACACTGCTGTTTGCTGCCTTTCAGCAAGGACAAGCCTCTGTTATGCCACTAGTGGTTCACATACCCCGCAACGGAGCCCAAAGCTTTGGCATTCCTTGAGTGATAAAGCTACAGTTACGCCCGGCTAAAAGTTAACAGCCAAACGCTTTTTTCGCGCTTTGATGGTGTTTGGTTTGTGTTTGGAAACGTTTGAAAACGTTTGGAATGTGTTTCAAAAGTGTTTGGAATGTGTTTGGAATGTGTTTGGAAAGCGTTTGGAAAGCGTTTGGGAAAAATCTCAAACACTTTTACAAAACGTTTGAACACTTTCACAAAGCTACCGAACACTTATATTAAACACGATCCAAATACGTTTACCCAAGTGTCTATTTTAACTAAAATTAATTAAAGACTTAATTTAACATGTCATGAATACTTCATCTTTTAAAAACTGTTTTGGAGTAAATCCATAGGCAATATCATGATCAGATCATGATTCATGATCTGATCATGATATTGCCTATAAATTTACTCCGAAATAGTTCCTAATTTTCAATTAAAATATATATAATTTTAAGTGATACATGTACATACTGTTAGATAGAACTGATTTTTTTAAAAAAGCATAATTTCAACTTTATTATGAAATACACATAGTAGAGCTTTTTGGCTTATCCATAAATGAAGGCATGCACATGTTGTTGGGATTTTTAGGTGCTGATAAGCTTTTTAGACACTTGTTGAAAAATATTCCTGTCATTAGAATTATATTACTAAATGTACATGTACATGTATCACATACGTTTGGCGCAAAGTGAAAAGTGTTTGAAACCGTTTGGAAAAGTGTTTGAAAATGTTCGGCTTTCACCAAACGCTTTCGGCAAAGTGTTTGAAAGCATTTGGCAAAGTGTTTGTAAAGCGTTTGCTACGCGTTTGCAAAATGTTTGACTTTCACTGAAAGTGGTTGGGAAACGTTTGGGAAACGTTGGTGCGTTTGGCGTTTGTTAACTTGAACGCGAGCGTAACTGTATGGAGAGTGTTAAAGCTGCAGAGCAAGAATGCCATAGAATGGCTGGAAGATCCTGGGTCCCCCAGGTTCTACAATCTACTCTTCCTGGTCCCCAAGTGCCCAAGTGGGACAGAGGTTGGGGACCAGTTATAGACCTGGATGTGTTTGCAACAAGCAAAAGCGCAAAACTTCTGGTTCATGTGTCACCTGTGCTAATCCCCAGGCCCCAGCAATGGATGCTCTAGCCATGGACTGGAGCAACCTTTAGGCTTATGCCTTTTGGCCTCCACAGATCCTTCAGAGTGCTCAGTGGAGGGTTAGATCCCATGACTGCAATCAGAGCTTAGCGGTACAGTGGTGGTTGAGGCCAGATTGGTCCCTGGACCTTCTGGAATTAAGCACTGGGCCACCACTACATCTACCAGCATGGCCAAAAGTTCTGGTGCAACTGCAGATGAGTGTATTACACAGCAGCCCTCAAGCACCCCACCTACAGACTTGGTGGGTATCCCACAGCACATCTGCAACAGAGGTTTCTTGGAAGTGGTGACAGATAGAATTGCCAGTGGGGAGGGGGAGTGGCTTCGAGACTTGTCTCTTGCTGTATACTTGGCTTGATTGAGGGTGTTTTCTGATTGGTGAACATGTTGAAAAATCCATCCGTGGTCTCTGCTTATCACAGATAACATATAAAAGCTCAAGAACCATGGAGGCGTTTCAGCTTGCCATCTCCTCAACTGTGGCAAATAACCCACATATCCGCAGAGGGAGCAAATCTTATGTGTCAGTGCTCATGGCCTCCTTGCATATGGGCAGACCAGTTGATAGGCAGGTCCTACCGAGGTGGAACCTCCTGCTGGTATTAGTCATGCTGTAGATTTGGCCTTTTTAAGTGCCTGGATGACCCTGCAGGGTGGGTCTTTTTCATTACCACTTATACACAACTATTGAAACCTCTGGCGCTGCCAGCAGCAGAGAGCGAAACTTCAATGCGGGGTAAGGGTGGTCAATCACATTGGCTGATTTCATGGCCAGCAATGCTGAACACGTTCATCAATGTGGAGTCAAGTCGATTGATTTATGTGGTAAAATGGGAACTATTCCTATTATTTTTGCAGTTATGTGCCCCTAGTAAGTTTGCTTTAATGTCTGTAAAATTTTTAGAACATATAAAGTGAACTAGTTATGGACTTTTTGGGGTTAACTTTCACGTGCATTCCTCTCGGATGTTTGTTTATACAAGGTCATAGCAAGCCACAAATGTCGATATTTCACTACTTTATTTTGGCCCGTGTTTGGGATGGCATGTCTTCTAACTTGCTGAATCCATTAAACCATTGAATATTTCCTATATGGTCTGATTGTTTCCAATAAAAGGAGAATTAGCAATGCTGAAAGCTACGATGTATTTCTAAGATAAAGTTGACGATGGATTCGCTTGACATGCACAATCAGCTGATGGGTGGGGCTGGAAGGAAAAAGGTCACACACCAGGTCTTCAATATATGTTGACTGATGCGGCTGCGTGATGACTGTGCACATTTTGACAGCGAAAATATATTGTGCGCGTGCAAGAGGAAACTCCCGAAGATCTCTTTAAAATAAGGGACACTCAGGGATAATGTGAGGCAGCCGTTTATTTTTTTAACTAACTAAATACAAACATTTTAAATTAAAATGAAAGCTATTCCTGCACATCTTTGTGATATGCATTTGGAAACAGCCTGGCAAATCTAGGTAACTGAAGGTCAATTTGCCGTCATAGTTAGTAGCTTTGTATGTTCCATGCATCAGAGACTAACATTAGATAGCTTTTAGAAAAGTAAGTACCGTACTATTTATTTCAACCCTACAAGATTTATGAAGGTTGATAAGCTTTTAAATGAATTTTTTATTCGATCATATGACAGGTAATGGGGCCCAAAATCTAATATGGTGCCCCATTTTGCATGATATTTAGCATACAATGTCTATGATTTTACCTTCTGGGCACATTTTGCTCTTTACCGGTCTTCTTTGTGGTTTTGAGGCTTATGCCGCCCAGGTCCGGTCAAATCATAAGAAGAGACCATACAAAAAAGGAAACAAACCAGTCATGCAGACCCCAATCCTGAATGCTCATTGGTTTGAGCCTACGAGTCAGTTTAAATTGATGATAACATTAACCCAGTTTGAAAGTACGTGTTTCACCTTGTTCCGAGCATTAGGAGAACGATAGTCTGTGTTGTTGGGCTGGCTTTAACAAGCAGACTGCTACACCAGCAAGATCACGTTCGGGCTTTTCGATCGTTCCAAGTATCCAGGTAAAACCGCATCTGACGTTTCTTTGCATCATAATTTTGATATTATCGTTTTCATCAAATGCAATATTTTCGTAACTTTTTTACACTACAAATACTTGTATACAGACGAAAAAAATTAGGAACATTTTATTGTTTTTTTCTGCATGTATTCTTCATCGCCAATTTTAGGTACGTTGTCTTTCCTTGCATGTTAACAAAGTGCATCATCTGGTTTTCTGTTTGTGCATAGGTCCATTGACGCTGATTTTGCGGAGGGACAGAATATATTGAACAGTTAAATACAGGTATTTTCACTGGCAAAATCACACAGAACGATGGAGCAAACATGTGCAAGGATGAAGCCTGTCCTGAGCGTATTGGACAGGGTTAAAAACACGGAAAGTCCTCATGGCACTCATGCCGCAAGAAGTTTACTTAATCAGGTCACCAAACAATTGTTTTCACATTTCCGTAAAGCCGATGACAGACACGAGGATACGGCTGAAGAAATCTATACTCTGGACCCGCACGAAATTTTTTCTCTTTACCATGAAGCCCATGCAACGAAAGCAGAAGATATTGTGGCATACCTTTTCAGCTTACCTCTAAATGAATTCTTCAAGTGGCTGGATGACCTGTCAAGTGACCGCATCAAGAAAAGTAACCAGTCTTTGCTGCTGTACGTCATGTATTCGGCATTGATCCGCCGTCCCGACACAATCACGGAGCACGTACCCCCCATTTGGCAGTTTTCCGTACGGAACTTTTTCCACATGGATGTACTGATGACGCTATTGAGAAATGAAAGCGGCCAGCCTGTTGCTGTAGAGCCAGGAGCGACCGGGACGATTGTAGATCCCGAGCAAAAAGTTGCATATTTTAGAGAAGATCTCGGCATGAATTCTCATCACTATCATTGGAACATGGTCCACCCATGGATGGGTACAAGAGGTAAGATTTTGTATGTGATCGCATTCGTCATCCTCAGTGAAATATATAGCAGCAGGTCAATCAAGAAATAGCAAAAGGTTTTCAATTCACCTAAACAACAGGCGATATTCCAAGGTATTTGTTATAGTCTACATATCTATTTTAAGCTAGCAAAAAAAATCTCAAATGAATGTATGGGCAGACATACGGCCAGGTAGATGGATGGATGGATGGATGGATGGATGGATGGATGGATGGATAGATAGATAGATAGACAGACAGACAGACAGATAGATAGATAGATAGATAGATAGATAGATAGATAGATAGATAGATAGATAGATAGATAGATAGATAGATAGATAGATAGATAGATAGATAGATAGATAGATAGATAGAATTGACTTGAAGTACTTTGGAGGGCTGGCAAAAAAGGGCTGAATTACTGGTAATCGGGAAAAGCGAGATATTATTCTTGGAATTAAGAAAGAAATAATTTATATGAACTGGAAGTTCAAAATATTATTTCATATGATTTGCAAAGTGATCCTCCGTTTTTGTAATTTGTTAAAATAACAAATGGTTTCGAACTAGGAAAGCACCATTTATAATTCGCGGGAAATATGTGTTTCTGACTAGAAGTTTTTGGTTTTGCAAGCTTATGAAACTTGAGTAATCATTCCGACTTCATCACAGGCATGAAACATAAACTACGATAAGAATGTAACTGTAGTACCTCCAGGTATATTTGAGAATTGGGAAATTGAATTTTATTTCGAAATAGTAATGAGTTATGCGAACCCACGTGGACCTGTGAAAAGGACGACCGGTTCATGTTGATGTAGTGGTCAACATCCTCAGCAATCTGTCCTTAAAAAACGAGTACAAACCGAAGGGTCGTACTCTTTTTTCAAATACAGATCACTGCGGGAATTAGCTACATGTGACTTTTGTGAAAGACAAATTCGGAGATCTTTTCAAGAAAAATAAGTTCGCTTATGACGAAGAAAGTGGACTGACAGGGAGTTCAGTCATCCTCAGAATACCCACACATGACCAAGAGAGGAGTCCAATCACCCTCAGAATACCCACACATCACCAAGAGAGGAGTCCAATCACCCTCAGAATACCCACACATCACCAAGAGAGGAGTCCAATCACCCGCAGAATACCCACACATCACCAAGAGAGGAGTCCAATCACCCGCAGAATACCCACACATTACCAAGAGAGGAGTCCAATCACCCGCAGAATACCCACACATCACCAAGAGAGGAGTCCAATCACCCGCAGAATACCCACACATTACCAAGAGAGTCTTTTAGAGCAGTGTTTCTCAAACACGCCCCTGGGGCCTGTTGTCCCTCGATACTTCCCTGCGGTACTTATGACCCCATTTAGATTACGTGAGTTGAAATGACTTTGCTTTTTTACACGACTTTAGTTACACTTTATCAGAGAAAAAAGTTATTGTGTCGACGGGTGGACTTGACCACACGCATTCTGCATCTCCAGTCCAGCACTTTCAACACTTGGCCACTAATAGTGCGACCAGCAAGACTACACTTTTCCCGTTTTTATAAATAAAGTATCTCGTTACCTCACTGCCTTAAAACGTCACGGAGGTCAAGTCAAGCGTGTCAGAACACTGAGCTTGAACAATGGATACAGTGAAAAAAAAAACAGATTTCCTTTTCTTTTCACTAAGATTCAGTCTATTCTTGTCATCAATAACTATGATTTGACGACACATTTATAGTATATCGGAGACTTACTTCATAGCATCCTTGTCGATCTGTCTTTGAAAAAAAAAAAACAGTACTCGTCTTGGGCCCGTATTTTCACAGCAAAATCGATGCGAGGTTAACTACTTCGTCCTTTGTCTGCTTAATAGGAAGATTCGCAAATTGTTTGCGAGTTGCCGGTGGGCAGAGTTCACATTATTTTCAGTCTCTTCTGTATATGACAACAGCGTCTTGATCAAACGGAGGTTAACTGCTGCATCATTTGTCTTCTAAATGGCAATATGACTCCCGAGTCTTGATCATGTATGGATTGTCCGAGTCAAGAGGCGCAACAAGTTTATTTTTTAGGAATGAGCAGAATTTTTCCGTCCCTACATCCACTGAATTATCTCTGATTGCAGTTTCAGTGGATAGTGAGCCAACATTAAAAGATCGCGAGGGAGAGCTTTTCTATTACCTGTACCAGCAGATGCTGGCACGTTACGATGCAGAGCGCCTGTCCAATGGACTGGAAAGGGTTGTACCTCTGGACAATTTTCATTCTCCAGTTCAAGTAAGATAATAGCATTCACCACCCAATAATACATACATACATGCATGCATGCATACATACATACATACATACATACATACATACATACATACATACATACATGCATGCATGCATGCATGCATGCATGCATACATACATACATACAAAATTTGACATGGATTGAAATGCTATAAAGGGAGTATTGTTAATTGCATTTAATGAACGAGGACTTCAATATGGATTACATGTGTAGCTTCATGTATTACTTAAAACTTTCTCATATTTTATTATATCCTTGTGGTGTTATTCTCGTTGTGTAAAATCAATTAATAAAATATTTACTCCACGATTGGTTGCGATGTTTCTATATTGTTCAGATAGCGAAAGTACAAAATACGCAGCGCATGTATCTTGCCCAAACCCAACTCTGACCAGAAACCCCAAGACAGGGATAGACATAGGATGTGAAGCTCACGTGAAAGACACAGGTCATAGAGACACATGTCATAAAACTAATGAGAAAAAAAAACATGTAAGTAACAGAAAATTAACAGATTCCAAACACTTACAGTAAAGATTTGGGTTCCTAAAAATAGTGAAATTTTAGGGTGGGACCTGTCAGAGCATTGCCATGGGTTGGACATACATGAACAGAACACACCAGATGTGAACCAAATACAATGGGAATACAAGATTAATCAAATGAAATTAACAAAGCCAATTAAGCTTAGAGGTGAAAATTAACTTGCCAAAACGGCACATTGTTACATTATGTATAACAAATCGTGCCCAGGGTTTTGAAGTGCGGGCACCAGATTGCGTTAAGAATTCCCTCTCGGTTTCACACAAAACGCAGCATCTGGGACAGCGTGATGCCGGGCACATAGCCCTGGCGGGGACGTGTATCCGAATCAGCAGGCGCGACAACATGCTTTATGAGATTTCAGTTTTGATAACATGTCATTGTGTGAGGAACAACTTGCCCATTGGCGTATAGAACAGTAATATATTTTAAAAAATTGAATGTCTTTCTCACTACAATCCCAACATACAGCCATGAAAAGGAGGAAAAGGGAAAATGATTAAATTTAAAGTCTACTGAGATGACTCCGTGACATAGATATGAAACACAAAATAAAAATGTGTGAAATAAATATTTATGTATTCATTTGTAAATTTATTTATTCATTAATCCATTCGTTCATTCATAATGAATTGTTGACTGAAAAAGGGGAATGAATTTCGGTCATATTACGATTTTGAAGTTTCTACCTGCTGAGTATGTCTCTCCCTGGTGATGAAGAAAAAGATATAATCCAAACAGCCTTGCCGGAAAAATGACTGGTAAAGGACATTACTGGAAGAAACACCGTTTGGCTCGCCAAGTGGCGAAATAACCCTTATCGGGATTATAATCGCTCTTGTCCACTATTTAAGCCCATGGACATAAATTTACAGATTATTTCTTCCTCTTGCATTTCAGAAAGCAAACGGTTATATGTGATATTTTTTCCCGTTTCCTTTAGTCTGTAAATAACTGTGGTCAGATTCATTTGACCCCAAAAGCGAATTCAGTAGACCATATTATTTAACCCATGTGAATAAATATAACAAAACATGATATAAATAAATACAACAATCAGAATAAATATGAAAAAACAGCTGATGAACTAGTTAATTAAAATGCGATATAAATATATAACAAAGTAAAATATATTTTCTGTATTTTCAGTTTATTATATAGGGTATATCTCTGCCTTGTACGCCAATACAACTTTATTTTGTGTTATTTCTCAACGTGGAGGCATGTCAACAGACTGTTGTTTGTATCATTTTTCTCCTGGAACATGTTATTGACACACGACAAAAACCTGAGCTTTTATAAAGCGTTTTATCATGCGTGCTGATTTGTTGACGCACCCTGGCGACTGCTACGTGCCACAGATCACGTTGTCCCAGATTCAATGTCTTAAAGAGTCTTCAAAAGTTACCTGGGGCATAGGGTCGTTAAACAGACCCAAGTAAAAGAAAAAAAACTTTCTGCATACTGAAATAAAAAACATACGATAAGTACGGCCTTAACAAGGCGTTAAGACCCTAACTATCGTATGTTTATATGTCTTGAACACGGCCTAGATCCCAATTCGGTTCCCTCTGTGATACTATGTGCTTGGCAAAGTGGGGGAAAATGCCCTGCGTAGCCACCAACTAAGTGAGCACAATCTGTGCCTCTTTGTATCATTCATTTGTCTCTGTGGAATATCTCACACACAGGTCACATGAACTTGTTGCAGATTGATTACAATTCTCAAAGATACTATCTCATCTGAATTATATTTTGTTACTACAAAGACCGGTTGTGATGATGAGGATGAGGATGAGGATGATGACGACGACGACGACGACGACGATGATGACGATGATGATGATGATGATGATGATGATGATGATGATGATGATGATGATGATGATGATGATGATGATGGTGATGGTGGTGGTGGTGGTGGTGGTGGTGGTGGTGGTGATGATGATGATGATGATGAATACGTATGCAGAATTCACCATTAAACCCGTTGACAGTGTGACCGTTGGTAGGAATTTTAAGGCTGAATTCTTTTGGCTTTCCACTCTGAACACTCTGTTGCCCGATGGAAAGCGCTACATGAAATTTTTGGGCCGGCGTGAAATCAATAAATCCATGGTTGAGAAACTTAAAGCTGCCTCTAATTAGTCAAAAATCATAGACGGACGTTTTTAAGGATCCAAACATTTTTAATGTTGTCATTAAAGATCCTAAAGTTTTAAGGCAATTTTTAAAGAGTGCAAAAGCTTTAAGGCTATCTTAGAGACGACTTAGTTCTTAAGGAGTTTTCAACATATTGCACCTTTTTAGTTTGCGGATTTCCTTCAAGGAGACACATTCCTGGCCTGTGATAAACGCGTCTGTCCACAAGATCCCGCTAAAGGTATATCTAATGTTTCGCATGAAGTCCCACAAGACGGCAGTTGAAAAAAATGAGGTCGGTACTCCTGCAAGATCCAAATGACCATCGGACAGGCCGGTGCCGCTTTTAATTAAGACGTTGGCGCCCCAGAGCCTGAAAATTGCGTGTAGTTTTAAGACATACATTGCCCAGAGAGTGAAATGTTCGTCCGGGCGTGAAGGCATAGAATCCTTGAAGGATGATCTTACAGGGTGGAATCTTTTTTAAAAACTGTCTTTAAGGTAGTTTTGGACGCCTTTTTCACTCTGCAGAAAGTTGCCTTAACTCATGTGGCATGCATGGCGCATCGGTACTGTATAGGCCTACCATAAACGTTTTCTGGTAACAATCTGAAACATGTTGATATATGATGCAATGCTTTCAATTGTACTTATTGTAAGTTTTTAATGGCAGCACGGTTTTGCAATACAGATACACAGAATGATGAGAAAATCAACTGATACTCCGGAGGACCACAAAAGGACGCCTTTGCTTGGCATTACTCGTAGAAATTTAACAGTTGCCCAAGCATGCGGAGTATTAACTAATATCAGGAATAGAACGAAAGCAATGTACAAGTTATGCATTCGGTTTACAAAAGCAATGTACAAGTTATGCATTCGGTTTACAAAAGCAATGGACAAATTATGCATTCGGTTTACAAAAGCAATGTACAAATTATGCATGCGGCTCGCAAAGAACAACAGAAAAACATGTAATTCCAAGAAATTAGTGGATAATTTTTCGATCAACAGACAATGATAAACTTGGAATACAATAAAAGCAAAACTGCATATATAAGCAACTGGTACTTCCATGTAATTGGTCCAGTTCACAGGATAAAACAGTTTTTTTGGCTACCAAGTATTAGCCTTATTGTAATTCATTATCATTTATCCAAAAAGAAACGTTACTAAAAAGCACATCGGGGCCTTTTATTGTAAAGAAAATAAATGCTTTTCACTCTCATGATATTACCGTGAGCAAGTGTGAAAGACTGGCAACGCAAAAGTGAAGAAATGCGGTCAAGTAGTTGCTGTTGTCAATATGTCTCATATGCAAGTTGTGATGATCGATCTTTTTAAGGAGGGCTATTCACCAAATTTACTGGGATTGGATGGCCGGCCGTACGCAATGAGACCAGCAGGACTTGTTCTTGGTGACACCAATGATGTTACCGTCACCATGATGGAAGACTGGCAGGAGAATCTGTCACAGGCAATAAAGGAGGGTTTCTTTCTCAAGGTATGCTGGGTATCTGCTCAGTATGAAGTAAAAATAGGTTTAATTTGCATAGGTTTCATCTTATTGTTGTTTTTATTGTATTGTCAATATACTGTTTGGAAGGCTTCTGAAATTGTAGAACGTACACTAAAAATATATATACTGCCAGAGAGTAATAGTTTTTCCCCTCACAGTCCCAAGTGATCAATAAACATACCCCTTTGGGAAAACCAAAATTCTAGATCAGACATGTACGATTTTGTTGACTGTATGTCGGTTTACACAATATGCACTGGACACTTAATAATTTAAGTCCAGTCAGCATTGATGGGCCCCAAGTGCCATGTTTGATTACGATGATTCGTAGTTTTGAGCGTCTTGGTTCACAGAACATGTATTATCGCTTGCATGCATGCTCTTGATCTTGAAAGACTCGCACATAAAATCATCGTGACTGGTGGGTAACAGTAACTGAATAGCCAGGAGATTTAAGGAAAAATGCCATTTAGGAAATTTCTTCACCAAAATAGTAATTCTCTTCCCAGCGTTGAAGAAGTGCTGTGGATAAATTGACGATATGTTACTTTCATGATAGACAATAGGTGCAACCCAAAGGAGCTGCCAAGTCATTCTTAATGCCTAATTATTGCTCTGAATATAAAGATGTGAATAAATTAAGAAAAACTACTTTTCTAATATAACATGTTACAAGATGGGGAACACAAAAGTGATGAATGTTTGTTTGCGGAACTTCCAGAGTTGTCACCCAATCTTTACCATATCCACTGGCAGGATTACCACTCCTTTTCCCTGATTATTATTATTTTTTTTTTTTTTTTGGCGGGTGGGGGTGGGCGTGAGGGTTGTGAGAGGGCTTACACATCATGCAGAGGAGATTATCTTGAATGCATATATAGTGAGATTCGTGTCATTACATGTAAATATGTATGTATGCGTGTATGTATATGTACATGTCTCCTATGTAAATTTATATATATATATATATATATATATATATATATATATATATATACATCCACCAGTCCATCCATTTCTTGTTATCTGATCTGGTAAGCTGTGTCGTGTCCACAGCCTGGATTAACAAAAACAATGACTGAAAAGGCAGCTCACGCAGGTGTTGTACCCTCAACCAAGGTTTTAACGATATCACTTGTGTTTTGATATAAGATAGGTCCTTTTATTCATGGTTTATAAAAACTAATGCTGGATAGATATAAAGACATGCAACATTTTTTTTTTTTTTTTTTTTTTTTTTTTTTTTTTTGTTTTGTTTTTGTTCGACGTAGTCTGACGGATCAAGAGAGGAAGTAAATATATTGACCTTAGCAGATGCCGTGCGGCCTTCCTATGCTAGTCCAAACCGCAGTTTGTATGGCAGCCTTCATAACGCTGGACATGACATGATTGCGCGGATCCACGACCCAGACAACCGATACCAGACTTACCTCGGTAAAAGCACTTCATCCTCAAAAGATCTTCTTATTTACCTTTACGATATGAATTGATGTGTATAAATTTGCGTTTAGTCGATGTGTAATATCTATCTATGAAAAAATGCAACTTTCTTGGCGATGTATTAAGTTGGAAATTCCATATTGTCGCACAATTGGAATGGGCTCATTAACTTACGACATTTTTGACTGAGTCAACACCTTTCCTCGGCGCGCTTTGGGTGCGATGCGGCCAAATCGCGCCGAGGAAAGGTGTTGACCTGGCCTGTTATATTCTATGTAATTGTATGCATGCTGGTATTGAATGAAAGGGCTGTCTACAAGGAACGGGAATCCAACACCCTCATAATAATTCAGAGCAGTTCCTTTTAAGTAGTTTGAGTTTAGTGGCAGTTGGTACTGAAACAGTAAACTTCAGTGAAATTTTAGAAAGATTAAATTGACTTTTGGACAAAATACTTAAACAAATCGGTGTATTCTCATTTGCCCCTAGTTGCGTAATTTCTGTATTTTTGTGCTGTCAAGAACGCTTCGGTGACGGGTTCGTAAAACTTTAGAACAAATTAATGTATGTTACAAATAACTCGACAGAATGTAAAAGCTATGCAGATCCTATTATACAAGACCAAAATGAGTTAGGATTTGAATCTTGACATTCAAAATACATGTCACAAGGTTTTCAGTGCAAAACACTTGGTGATTCTATGTCAAATATTGTGAATTCATTTAGCATGTCTCGATCACTGCAGCTCCAAACATGGAACAATCATGTGTATATTTTCAGTGTTCCCTTTGTCATTCGTGTTGTTATTTACCATCAGTATATCTATTTAGGAAAGAAATGAAACATTCGGAATTTGCCATCCTTACAAAAATTACAGATATATATCTTTTATAAATGGCAACTGAAGATTTGTTTACTTTTTTGTCTTTCAAATCTGTAACCTGGCTTCTCCACATAAATTGGGCACTCGAGTGGACCAAATATGAATTTACTTCTTGCATTTGTGCAACGCAGTGCACCAATTCAGAAAAGCCATATTATTAAATGGTCAATAGTGCAGCCGTCATGCGGATCGTGCTGGTGATGGTGGTATGCACAGTGATGGACATTGAAGGCAGTTGAACTTCAGACATTTAGTATTGCTAACGTGCCAAACCATTAAAAGGCAATGCGTCAGAATCAATCGCCAAACAAAAATTGTCTAAAGAACTACACCAAATAATTTCGAGCCTGTCACTGACTACAATACATAACGCAAAGGTGGACCCATGCCACCTCGACCCAAACCCATCCACACACAGAAAGAAACGAACATAGACAAACTTGGCCGACCAAGTTCACAATTGTACTATTAAGGGAACCAAGCATCGGAATCTGAATTTAAGTTGACCCGAACCCGTGCAAAACGCCATGACCGCGTAATTTCGGCTACGGTTAGCATTGTAGGTTGTGTTGGAAGCATTTATACTGTATGTAATAGAATATGTAACAACGAATTTATATCGCAATCTTGAAATATCATTACGCTCCTTTGTAAAATGTCCTCTTGGGCACAATTCCAGAGAATGACACAATTTTTTTGTCATAACCAGTCCGGAACAGAAACCCTAATGTTCGAGAGGGATACATAATCCAAACTAAATGGGTATATTTTTATTTCGTTCACGTAAAATAAATATTTCGAGGTAAGAGAATTATAATTGTTTTCACTCCATGTTGGCTTTTGAGGTTCCATATGTCGCTGCAGTATAGGTATCCTATCAAATCGACTCATCTGTGTCTCTGACCACCAGTGGTTTTTCAAATAGAAATATATGCATTTTTTTCATGAGGCATCTTTAATCTGTACTATGAATGTGCACACTGGAATGCCCCTTGTTTGTGTACTATCTCAATTTCACGTCGAATTACTGGACGATTTGCATTGATAACCACGGTCACAGTATAGACATTCTGTGGTATATTGTTTACAGGAGCAATGGGCACACTTTCAACCGCAGCCAGAGATCCGGTTTTCTATCGTTGGCACAAGTTCCTTGATGATATTTTCGTCCCACACAAATTGACACTACCCCCTTACGACGAAAATGAGCTTAAATGGGAAGGCATGTCAATAATGAGCATTGCCATTGGCGAGATAAACTCCAGCAACACTCTTCATACTTTCTGGAACTCACGGGAGATTCCTTTGAAGAATGCAGTTGACTTTCCATTGCCCAAGAATGCGAAGGTCAGTCACACTTTCGCCTTTTCATTACGCAGACATCCGAGTGATATAGAGTTTATTTATAAAATAACATAAAGAAGTACCAGCAATAATTTGAAGGCTGTGCTTCTGACAAAAGGCCACGAATAGCTTGCACCCCCATCCCCAACCCCAGCCCAGCCAAGTTATATCTTATGTCTGTGTGCCAGCACAAACATTCTATTTTTGTTGAGTCTCTTCTTCTTCTTCTTCTTCTTCTTCTTCCTGTTCTTCTTCTTCTTCTGCCTCTTCTTCCTCCTCCTCCTTGCGATTCTTTTGTCTACGAGCAATTTTGTCCGATAATTTTCTCGGACACTACTAGACTTTGAAACTCCAAACTTTGTACGGTGATAGATCCATACATGAAGTCGTAAGCTTTTACAAAGACGTTGAGGTCATTTAAAAATTATGCAAATCAGGGGCATTTGGAATCTTAAATCTTGGAATATTTTCAAAAATGCTATAGGTAGAGATGCCATTCCAACTTCAATTTGTAAGTTTGAGATGTAAGGGCATCCAATATACCACAAACAAAGGTTGCAGAATTTTAATTTATGAAACTGTTGAATATCGTCAAAACGATTATAAGTAGAGCTGCCATTCCAACCTCTATTTATAAATTTATGCCATGGGCACATTCAAGAACCACAAGTAAAAAGTGAAAAATTCTAATTTTACTCCCCGGAACGGCCGAAACTAAGATACTGTTCTAGCAGAATCTGTGCACATGACCACAGGACTTGGGATAGTAGAGACGTGTATTCCTAGAACCTTCCAAGTCGTCTGTCATATCTAGCATGATATCACTGTGGGCATAATGTAAGCTGATGTACATGACTCAATTTACAACACTTAATCAGTGTCCATGCCAAGCATGAACCCTGAAAAAAATAAGTGAATTAAATTCCAAAAATATATTGCTTTTTTAACCTGTAATAGGTTTCTTGTATCCTGCACTCTTGTCATTACGACACGTACTCCCTGAAATAAAAACTGTTGAGTGGGAATACTGCCCAATTTATTTAAATTTGTCATTTTGCTTTCCACCACCTTGTCTTCCTGCTGGCATATAAGTAAGTGGAAAATTCACGAGCAAGCAGTCAAACTTGACTGTGCATGTGACAACTTACGTACGCGGCATACTACACCATGCACAAAAGGAAGGGGAAAATGTCATGCACCAAGGAATATCTTGGTTAGTTCCTACCACCCTTGTTACAAGTCATTTATAACATGTCACAATGACCATTGTGCCATCATAATCAACTCGTCTCCGACCTCCTTGATTATGTGGCACAATGGTCATGTGACATGTTATAACCAGCACTTAAGGCATCAACATCAATCAAATATATTCAAATCCAGACTAAAAGCACATTACTGTTGAATGAATGTCGACCACTTTGATAGTTTTAACACCTGTCACATGGATAGACATATGTTTCTGTCCCAGATGCAGATCAAAAAGGTGTGCTATCACTAAAAGGTTGCATTGCATTGAACGGATTCCAGAGCCATCGCTTCCTTCCTGGTGGTGACACTTTACACAACACTGCCGTATTCAAAAGGGCCATGCACCGTAGCAGTAAACAAACTCTGAAATCAAGGTCACGGTTTTTCTTAGCGCAACACTTCTGCAAAAAGTTTTGACTTGTTCAGGAGATGGTGTAATTCAAAGCCTAGATCGTTTTGCATAATGATAAATAGAACAATTTCAAGTCTGGATCCGCTTAAGGGCAGACCCCTGTCAAGTTACATTGCCGTCGGGCTCTGCGAACACATCAATATCGAGTTGATTATTAAAATGATGTGTGTCTTTTCACCACATGAGTAGCTATTAATATATATTCAGTAGAAATCGCACATTTCAAACAAACATCAGATGAAATTTGTCAAGCGGGCTTGCATCAATGATGCCTCAACATTTTGGATGATTTGATGATTTCCAATATGTAAAGAGTTGATGTACATATTATTTCCACATTTACCGTCATTTGTGGCCTTTCTTCATGACCAATATATACTTTTATTATACAATACATATCTTACATTTCCACTCTAAAGGTACAACTAGTCAATGGACAAACATCAGCCGTATTATGAGTTGTTCTTTATATTAAACATTGAAATGAGTTGGTTTAATCTTCGCCACCTTTCCCTCTGACTTAAAGTTCAATATATGTGTGCTTAGCCCACTGTAATCAGGTAAACGATTAGAATCAGGCTTTTTATTATATTCATAAATAAAATTATCCTGCTGCCCATCATTAAATGATCAGCAAGTTGATCTTTGATGACACTGCACTAGCAAGGCTGTACACCAACTAGACACTTTATAAAAGTGAATTTCTTGCTTCCTTATCTTGTTCTCTCCAATTCCAAGGACAATGCATAATTTTTTTATTTGTAGATATCTGTCAAATACTTGGACCACAATGAATTCCAGTACAACATTGTTATAAACAACACAACGATGGAAAGGCAGATAGCCACAGTGCGTATTTTCTGTGCTCCACGCACGTGGAGTGCTGATGAGAGCTTGCATGGCGATTTTAACCAACAAAGGCGACTCTTCATTGAAATGGACAAGTTTGTTGTGGACGGTACAGTACACATCATGCTTTATTAAATCTGTTTATACTATCAAAAAAAATTAACATGCACGAAATTGGGATAGGAATTGCACACATATATATTGTTATAAAATCTATTTTTCATGGCAGAAATTCACAGAAGAGCAACTAGTTTAACTCTGTCTTGTGTGGTATTGAATACGTCTCCGTCCACCTTTTGCCATCTCTGGAATCAACGACGAGATGCTGAATCCATCACCCGGTTCACCTGGGCTGACCAACTAAACAGACTGCCGACTCCGACGCTATAATATACAATCAGCCAAGTGGGGCATCGTTGGCCCAAACACTCCTCTCATCATTACACAATTGAGCATAAATCCTTTGGACCAGTGAAAAACAGGGCGGCTGCAATAAAGAATAAATCGATCTATACGTGCAAGAAGTCGTGCAGTTGGCCTTAAAACTCAATATTCAAAGAGGGAGTCATAACCATTTGAAGGCCAGGGAAAATGCTATTGCAGCAAAACTTTTAGAAATGATGTAAAGTATTTATTTTGACTGATTACAGACTCTATTGAAGACTAATGAATTCGATTTGGGAGATGAATAATTACTGAAAACATTAAATACAATGCCCAAATTATAAGGCCTGCAACTAGTCTAATTACTTTTTGTTATACTTGGCACACTTGGCTTGATTTGCAGAAAGTCGCTGTCCATTCAAACAAACTGACAGATTTTCCGACCCTATATACATGCTCATGTACACGGTAAACCTCATGAGGTCAGTCAGACTTGATATTGTTGTGCTTGTACAGGGCTGTGTGGAATTGATAAAATTAAACAATGGAAAACTAGAGAAAAATTTGAGGATGACACAACAGGTTGTCCGAGTGCCTTATCCTGTTTCAAATTATATATCGAGGAACGTCCCGTGCAAACATATACTAAAGTCATAATACCAGGCGCGCAGCATGCACGTCATGGCTGGTAGCTGTTGGTGGTGATCCACTTGAAGCTGGCAGCGTGGCTGTTTCCATAACTATGAACGTCATGGATACATGTTACATGGTCATATCACTGCTTCAGTTAATGATCTCCAGCAACAAAGAACACCTTTCAGAGCAAAAATTTATTGTTAAGAAACACACATTTAATGAATGTTTCCCAGCACATTTGTACACAAACATGTGAGTGAAAATTGCAAACAAAAGGCTCGGGACAAATCTTTATAATTGCAGAGTTGTCATGAAACCGCTGCAATAAAACATGATAAACACAAACAGATTCAAAATAACATCATGCCAATGCAAAATTCCAAGCAGTAAAAATGAAAGTGTCCATTACGCAAAATACAGAAATAAGAATAAAAGCAGAGCAATAAGTGTAGATTATCATATGGTTTTCTTTGTTTATTGATTTTACCAACGAGCAGGATATTGTGTTCCTGCAAGAATGAGCAATAGCAAACGAGTGCAGTAACACGATATCATATCATATGATGATTTTTTTTTATTATATTTTTCTTCTCTGGATTATAATTAGGAGTAGCGTAATCAGAAGTAGACATAGCAGAGGACATATTTGTGTCTTGTTGATCTGCCGCTGATACCCCTAGCGGCAGATCGAGACATTTTCAAGCGTGCACAGACCAGCGTATACGTGCAGAAGCATCCCAATCGTTCATTGATATCGTATCAATGCAGACGTTTCAATATATTTCAAAAATCACTTATATTGTACTGAAATAAACTTAACCATGGGATGAACATAATAAATGAGACCAAAGTAATCATATCTGGACTACAATTAATGCTTAAGAAAGAAAACAAGGACGGGGGGGGGGTCATGCTGCTGGTGCTGAAGCTGAACTGTGGGGACAGATTTACTGATCAAGGATGAACGACCCACCAGATCTCACGCCTGTGAGCCCCGCTTGTGTTGTGTGCTAATAACGTGCCTATCACACCAAATGGTATGTTAAAAAGCCATGTCTTCACCTCTACCTTCACCACACTAGCCCAACTGGGGCAAATGTGGAATTTAAAGCATAACCAAAAGGTATAGTGTGCATTTGGGGAGTATGCTTGTATTTCAAATGCATGGCTGGATTAGACAATGAATAAGAAGGGGATCTAGGGCATTAGACGCTTGAGGGGGAGTTTATGCTCTTCATCTCAAGTAGCTGCTAGATTGGCCTAGTCTCACTTGCAATAAGTCACAAATACTTATAGGGCTGGAGGGGGCACCAGCAGTAGGACAATGCTGAAAGTACTGATGGTGAGGCATGGAAGCTGGTGAACAAGACTTGTTGATTTCACAGAGTTTTAGGCACAGTTGACAGGTGAAGCACACCAGAGGAAACACTGAGGTCAGCCTCCAGAGTAGATCAGCCAATCAAGAGACACGTCATGATTTAACACCCATGTCCCCTAGACACACTGCTTTAAGTGTTTAAGACAAAAGAAGAGCAACTTGTTCCTCATGAACACGACCAGTGGTGATACAATCACAACAATGATTCGGGGGTTCTCACTAAAGCACCCACTTTTCACCCAGTGCAGCACAAACAGTGCTGCAATGTACATAAGTGATTTGCCTGCACCAGTATGTAGAAAGGCAGACATGTCTACACTCTTGACAACAAACTCCACATTAGAACGTCTAATGTTCAGGTTCATTAGACATACCCGGTGGTCCAA
The DNA here is from genome assembly GCA_964020975.1 of Hermodice carunculata. Lineage (NCBI taxonomy): Eukaryota > Metazoa > Annelida > Polychaeta > Eunicida > Amphinomidae > Hermodice > Hermodice carunculata. The sequence continues at coordinate 55,516,134 of OZ026619.1, forward strand.
TTTTTGCCCCAAGGGTGCTTGTAATTGTAGTCAACAGGCTCCTTTTATCAAACACCATGCTGCCTTGTTGTTCATGAATAAGGGTCAAAGTATGACCCATCTCTTGATTGGCTGGTCAATCGTAAAGGCTGACTATAAAGTTTTTCCTATAGTGGGTGCCACCTGCCCACTGGTGCTAGGACCCTGTGAATGCAATCAGTCCCATTTGCCAGCTGCACTGGTTCACCATCAGTACTTTCAACATTGTCCTAGTACCACTGACCCCTCAACTCCTATATGTTTTTGTGACTAAGTGTGAGTGAGACTGGGCCAGTCTATGTAGTTGCCTGTGGAATAAGAGTACTGAGGTCAGGCTGCATCCTTATGTTCAGTTCATGGGCATGATGCAAGCTGCTCAACACCCTTCTATAGCCCTTCATAGCTTCACAATTAATAATCATACTGATACATCTACCTGTCCAGCTCTGGATGGGGATCAGTTCAAGTGTCAGCTAGTAGTGATTTCCATCATATCTATACCCCCCCAGTCATTTCCTTGGCACATCTCTACAGTGGTACATGGGTAATGCATATACTAGTGACATAAATTTGGCATTTGGAGTAATTCCCTTATTTATTACCATTACGTCCACATACATCCACTCGAAATCTCATCCTGCCATCCCGACTGTGTGTGTGTGTTTTATTCTGTTGGCAAAGTAAAGTTCAAGGAAGTGACGTAAGCTACATGTTGGTCAGAAAGTGCAAACGGCCATCTGGAAACTCCCAATTAGTTTATTTCTCTTGATTCTACAATCCCGTACAGGGAATGTCCAGTGGTAGTGTATGGGTAAATGGTGTTTATAAATAAGGGAGTTGCTCTATATTACTGTTGTTTATGTGTCAGAGTAACTCTTTCAGTGCCACATTTTGGACTGCGTCAACAGGTTTCCTTGGTACACTTCGGGCACAATGCACCGAAAGGTCACTGAAGAAAACTGTTGATGCGGACCCTTATATCCTATGGGACTACAGGGATGCTGGCACTTGAATGAGAGGCCCTTTTACAATGAATATACATTTTGTATCCATTTCATTATTCAGAGAAGTTCTTCTTAAGTTCCTGGACTTTAGTTGCAGTTGACGGTGAAAGAGTCAGTGTAAATTTTTTAAACATTTTCAGTCGACGCTCTGTAATGGTATTTTCCCAGTGTTTCAAATTTATGTGGGCTACATTGATGACAAATTATTCAAAGCTTGTGGATATAAACACCACAAACTTACAGGATGATGAACGCTACTGACTTGCACTATGCCAGCCTAAGGTGAACGGAGAGACTCCACTAACTGTTTTATTCAGCTTCCAGAAAAGCAGAGTGCACCAAGCAAGTTAACATTTCTAGTACCCAAGAATAACAGAAAGAAATGTATGTGCGCACCATAATTTTTAAAGCTTGCACTGAAAACTTGATGTGCTGGTTGTCAACTAAAGTTATACAGAGAAAGATTCATATTAACATGGGCTTTGTTATTTGATATGTCACAGTTTTAACTTTTAGAAATGCATTCTATACCCATGACACCACTTTCATCGTAAATTAGCAACTCCCATTGGGTATATCTTTACATCGTCTAATCTCTCTGATACCCTGAGGCACTCCCACATTTTTTATGTTGAATATGACCACCGAAATGCAATTTCACTGCCGAGATGTTAGTGACCACTAGATGGCATTATTTTTTCTTTAAATGGCCGCAGATACCATCACCAATTGTGTGCATTTATGAGATAGATGTCAAAGTTTCCCTGATTAGATATCATAGGTGTATTGCTTCATGTTAATACACCCATAAATTCAACAGAAAGCTTACAACTTGCTTTTCAGGGTTTTTTTTTGTTTGTTTGTTTTTTTTTTGTTTTTTTTTTTTTTTTTTTGTTTTTTTTTTTTTTTTGTTTTGTTTTGTTTTGTTTTTTTGTTTTTTTTTTTTTTTGTTTTGAGACATCTTCCCCGAAACGCCTGACCAACTGCTTTGAAATTGCATATGGACACTTCTGGGGACCCCAAGACCTTCATTTGTTGCAGAGGTTATCGCTGTAATTTTTTTCAATTGTTGCTATTTTCAACTTCTGTAAAACAGTTACTCAGATTATTCTAAAACTGGTACGCTTGTGGGAGGCTTCACCAAAGATGTTCTTTTAGTAGTGATACTCTATATCCCTAATTTTTAACGATTTTTTTCAATTCGTGTACCTGCATGTATTCCTATTGATATTCATGCAAGTCAATGGGGATTGCATTGCAATGGGAATACACATTTTTGAGTTCTTCTCCAAAACTATCAACTACATCCACATCAAACTTGGTGAGGATGTACCTCAGGTTAGTCTCTGCCAGTTTGTTAAAATGGTCACCCTTCAATGGTTTTTAATCTTTTAACGAATTTTCTTGTTAACTTTTCAGTACGTTCTTTATAAAAAAAATTGACCAAAACTGCGTGGCCAATAGGGGTGATTTGGGTTGGTTTAATTTCTTGACACACAGCCTTTTGTTCCCATGATGCATGTTTGTGACACCTAGCAACCCATGCCATTTGAGGTCAGGTGGGTCAGCAAAGCACATTACATTAGAGTGAACCTAAAGGTTTCACCCCGCATGTGAGGACCATTTTTGGAATTATCATCTTCTAATCTACCTGAAGTGCACATTATTATCTTTCAAATACACCCAGGTGTGATAAAATGCAAGTTTGATGCTTCTTTGGCAACATATAGAGAGGCTAAATTCATGTCTGCTAGTTCCCCATTTTAAACTTTGGAGAAAAAGTGAGGGTCATGGAAAGTGACCCCACGCTGTGGGCGGTCACCCCTGAGCAGGATGGGCAGCACCACCTTTAGGCAAATTTGAAACTAACCCAAATATAGACTATTGCTTTAGATTGTATATGGACACTTCTCGGGACCTGTAGACCTTCATTTGTGCAACAGGTGAAGCAACAATTAGGATAGGATCGTATTCAAAACTATGTGGAATGACTTGATCTCCACCACAATTGTTCATTACATAGTCATGTCATTATTTTCTGATTTTTAACAAATTATAAAAACAAGAAAACTCGGTTAGGGAATATATTCATATTGGCAACAGAATGTTCATTCTAAAGTTCGCTGAAGCACTTCAGTCTGTGCATGTAAGGTCAGCTGAGCACAGGCCTGTCACAGTCTCTTGTTGCCCCCCCCCCCTTTTTTTTTTTTTTTTTTTTTTTTTTTTTTTTGCTCTGCCTATTGATTTCCTATTAATATGGAGATTATGGGTGCTTGTGATAATTTATTGATCTACCGGTACACAAAGCCCCTTGTTTGAAAAATGAAATGGCTACAGGTCAATTCAAATTCTATTCTTTGCTGCAGACGGATGATAACTGGTGTTATTTTTTTTTTATTCAGTTGAACCTGACCAGTCTACAATAACGAGAAAGTCTACTGAATCAAGTGTAACCTCTCCAGTTCCAACAGCGTTTGAACATAAATGCGAAATGGAAAAGCAAACAGCAGATCAAGATTACTACTGGGCTTGTGGCTGGCCCCAAAACTTGCTGATACCCAAAGGAACAGCTGAGGGCCTAGAGGTGGATTTTTTTGTCATGCTGACGGATTGGAAGGATGACATGGTGAATAGAATATTTTATTCCTTTGAGAGTAACGTGATAATTGCCTCACTTTTCAGGTGCTTATATTTACTCAATCAGAAAGAAGAAAATCAACAGAATTAAAATGAAAGAAATGCATTTCATTCAGTGTGCACATTGTTTACTGTCAAACTCTCTCAATACACCATAAGGTATATAAAATATTGCACACTTAAACCAAAATACCCGATGAATAATTTTTGAAGGAGTAGCAGTAGTAGTAGTAGTAGTAGTAGTAGTAGTAGTAGTGTAGTAGTAGTAGTAGTGTAGTAGTAGTAGTAGTAGTGTAGTAGTAGTAGTAGTAGTGTAGTAGTAGTAGTAGTAGTAGTAGTAGTAGTAGTAGTAGTATTAGTGGTACCATCACCCTCACAAAGGCTATACATGTCAACCACAACATGTTCAGGGTGAAAACATGTGAATTAATTAATATCATGGCTGCCATATTTAATTTGTCAAGCTTGGTGACGTCACAGCCTAAGGCTTAGGTTGCAACCGAGACTTGCTGATAACCAATTAATCTCCTTCATGTCTCAGCTTTTCGACTGGTAGAGTCTCCACCAGTTACACTTGGCTACATACTTTTACCGGCCACAGAGGTAGCTTGCCACTACCGTTTCAGTAAACGTTTAGCGCACTGCATTGTCAAGTTGCTTTTTCTTTGTAGCGACAGCCTCCCATATATAAATCGGCTTGCACTTCATTGTGATTAGCGTTTACAAATGTTGATACTGAGGTTCTGTTTGTCTTATATATATATATATGTATATATACCACTAAGGAGTATGTGAGATATTTTAATTTGTCAAATTGCAAGTTATTGTAAAGATGCAGATAAAACTTTTTCGCTGGTACATGTGTATGTTTCGTAAAAAAAAAATGTAAAAACTTATTCCCGATCTATCTTACAGCAAATTTGGAATAAATAATGTGAAGTAAAGGCTATGAGTGTTTCTCAGTTATTTTGGTCTTTAAGGCATAGACAAATCACGCTGGATGCTCGTATGTACAATAATATTATTGTTATTTGCGCTCCTCTTTTTTTGGAGTATAATTTGCCTTGTGTTAATTGCAGGTAAATGCAGAGTCGTCCCACTATCTGTCCAAGAAGAACAATACAAGCTACTGTGGCATCAAGGGCAAACTGTTCCCAGATAAAAGACCCATGGGATTTCCCTTCGACAGAATGGTACCCGAGGTTAGCGAAAATCCAATAACTCTGGAAGAATTTATAAACGGCAGACCAAACATGCAGTATCAAACAGTCAAGATACAGTTTAATGAGTACTAGGTGATAGCGTTTGATTCTTGCATACATTTACAAAACTGTATAACTGGCGTGCCATTAACCATTTTCAATATTAAACAAACTGCGAGTAATGCCTTATCTACATTAAGGGGTCTGCACAAAGGCTTGGAGGTTTTTGTTTTTGTTTTTATTCATGATGGCGTGATATTTCTTTGTTCATACATTTCCATGACCAAGCTCATTTCATAATTGTGCAGAAGTTAAGTACTCTGACTAGGCAGAATGAGTGACTGCTGAAAAAAAAATCCAGAAGTTTTTATGTGATTATACAATTTGGATTGTTCGATGTCATTCCCATAATTGTCCATGCTTAATTTTGAGATATATATATTCTGTAGTTCTTTTTCTTTGCTGGTCTACCTTCATCTTATGATTATGCTTGTATAATATTCTTCACAGTGGAACAGGCCTGTTTTGCGCGTGTATATAATGTGCTATGTCAGTTAATGAAGCGTTAAAATGCAGATTAAAATAGTTTATATCTAGCTTTGATCGTTGCGGTACAACTATTGCAATTATGAGCTGAATATATGTGGAAGGGATACGCAGCCCAAAGTGATTGCATCTCTCAAGATTTTATTACTTTATCATTATACATATGTACGTGCAGTTTTATACATACTTCGTATACGACTGGAATACAAATAAGTACATTTCAACTTGAAATATTTGAATCTATCTGCATATAATATTATGCTTCGTTGCTTTTCATTGTTATTATACAGAAATTGTAATATCTGGGAACAAATACCCAGCATAAAAGTCGTGCGACGATTCGTTTTGCAGTTGTGGCATTTGCAACATTTTTTATGAAATACTGATATTTTCACAAAAACATTGTGTTATTTATCTGCCTTATCCTACTACAGTGGCACATTTTTGCAGGTTTTGCATAAAAGTATTTACCCAAAAAATAAATTCATGCGTTAAAGAAGAATTCAAATGTTTAACGTGTGTAAACTGGTCAAATAATCACACAGTTGACATGCCTTTACGTGTAATCACCTATTCAGTATTTGGTTTGTTTTCAAAACCTTGTTAATTGGAAATGTACTGTTCACATCGATGAAAACTGACGTATTAGTTAGCCCCGTATGTTTTCAAATGTTTATCCTATTGAAGGAAAGTAACTATGCAAAAATACACTGTGATTAAGGTAAGGTAGAAAGTAATATTTAACTACACATCTTTCATTAGTTGAATTTGTCTTTATATCAAACGCGTCTTTCGTTTCACCTATTTTTATTTCAAAAGCGGTCGGGGAACAAGCGAAATCTGCATTTAAGGCTCGCACAAAAAGTGGCGACCTGTCGGGTTGGAAGTTGATTGTATTTTGTGGAACTGAATCACTAATTGCAAATCATGCGGTCGACACCCCATTCAAATACCAATTTATGTTCTAAACAATTGGTCTATAGTTTAAACAATTGGTCGATTGATAGGCACCGCATACTTTGTCTTTTGGGGTAAATACGGATATGTATTTTCCAGACAATCTTTTACCTGGTTTTACAAAAACGCTTATCTCTTTGGCGAGGCCCTTATTTTCGAATGCATAATGGCTGAAAGTGATATTTCTGTTCTCTCTTCTTTTTTTTCTCTTTTTTCCCCTTTCGGGTTTTTGGGGTGTTTCTTTTTTTATCTTTTTTTAATATGTTTGTGTGCTGGTGTTTTCTTGTTTGTTTGGTTGGTTTATTGTTTTGTTATTGTTTTGTTTTGTTTTGTTTTTTGTTCAAGGACAAAAATGCAATTAATGTCACCATTTTATATTTACTGCATTCACAGTTTGTATATTTGATCGTTGAATTCTGGACGTGACGCAGATAGATATAACAGTAGAGTCGCTTCTTTGGCGTGACATTTGAAATATCGTGATAAATTGTCAAATGGGATTGGCAGCATTTAGAACAGTAGCAACTGAGAGTTTTTTTACAACTGTTATGATGATGTTGCATTAATGAATGTTATATAAGCAAATGGTGTCTTGTTTAAATTCAGTGTTGTATTGACGTTTATCTTTTTCGTTTACCACAAAATGCATGATAAACTCGAAGTATTTTCTAAACGGCCCATGCATAAAACGTATTTTTTGTTCACACAAAAGTTTAGGGTGGACAAGTGCCTTATTTTTATCCACTGAGGAAATTAAAGCCAGAATTAAAAGGTACAGGGAATACACAAGTACCTGCCAGTGACAAGTGCCTTCATTTCATCAACTCTCTCACAACTTTCACGGGTCTAAAATCAAAGCATAATATTAATGTGAGTGGAGGACACATTATTTATTTGTTCTGAATGTGAATGTAAAGATTGGTGGTATTGTCATCTGTTTAGGCGCAATGTAATTTTGTATTTGTCCTGTATGTCTTACACATCGTGCCACTCCCTCTCCGGAAAACCCGTGGATTAGTCATGTATGTACCTTTGGACAATCTAGTTTAAAATAAATAATGTTTTTAAAAAAATTATAAAATAAAGCTGACCCTTCTTCATGGAAATGCCGGTATCCATTGTATGTATGTATATATATATATATATATATATATATATATATATATATATATATATATATATATATATATATATATATATATATATATATATATATATATATATATATATATATATATATATATATATATATATATATATATATATCTTTACGAGAAAAGCTGTGTTATATGAGAACCTTTGGCGTTTCTGTGAACGTCTGGAAACTCCGAGGTTCGAAAGGGAATAGAAAGTAACCTGGCGTACGACATTTTTGCAGAAAAACGCCGAGGTTGAAATGGGCGATTAAGTGTACCTCGGCGGTTCTCACCATACTTTATTTGAGGCAAACATTATATTAATCCTGTTAAAAAAGAAACTGACACAATGCCAGTATAACATGTTATTTCAGTGTCTAATTACAGGGGACATACAGAAGATGTCAGAATATAAAGCACTTTGAACCAGAGCATTATTACTGCACTGCCATCTCAGTCTCAAACTTAAGGCTTATTTCCTCCTTAGGGTATCCATGTTATTATGTCTGTGTGCCAACACAGACATATTGTTTATCTAGGTACTCTTTATTTCTTTCTTTCTTTCTTTTTCTTTCTTTCTTTCTTTCTTTCTTTCTTATAGGCAAATTTGTCCGACATTTCATTTGAAAGTATTACATGTAGAAACTCCAAACTTCGCACAATTATACTTCTATAGATAAAATCTTGCCTTTTAATAATGAAAGGTCATGCTTTTCAAAATTATGCAAATGAGGGCTTATTACAGTTTTAAATCTTCAATATCTTATATACTTTAGAAGATGTGGTTCTGAGTATAAAGGAGTTCGATCATAGCAAGGTAAAGGTCATCTCAAATGTCAAGGTCAAAGGTCAATTTTTAGCCAAACTGTCATTTTTGAGGTCAAGGTTCACTTCCGGTAGAGGTCATCTCAAGGTCAAAGTTCATTTCAAGGTGAAAGGCCACTTTCGATGTTGGCTTTCTTCTAGCCGTAACTTGGTCAATTTTTATCCAATCTTGATCATGTTTGGCTCAATTTGTAGCTATTGTAACCTTGCAAATTTTTAAAATTTACATGTGACCTTTAAAGATCAAAGGTCAAGGTCATTTGGACCTTTAACAGTTTCTTCCAGTCATAACTTGGCCAATTTCCATCCAATTCTAATCATGTTGGACTCAAATTGAAGGTATTGCAACACTGCACATTTTTATAAGAAGATGTAGCCTCAAAGGGCAAAGGTCAAGGTCATTTGGCCCTTTGAAAGTTTCATCTTGCCATAACTTGGTCAATTTTCATCCGATTTGGTTCATGTTGGGCTTAAATTGTGGATATTGTAAAACTGTGCAATTTACATGTGCCCTGTAAAGGTTAATGGTCAAGGTCATTTGGACTTTGAAATTTGCATGCAGCCATAATCTTAATGTAATGTGAAGTACCAAAGGATAAAAGTTGTAGCATTTAATATTTACAACTTTTGAAGGCACACAGACAGATCTGCTTTGAAGCATATCTTCTTTTCTAGTTCGTTCTATACCCGTCTAAAAAAGAAACATCTTCACATACACTGTGTGATAACTTTGGTACTGTATTTAACATATGTTAATTGTGTCTTCAATTGAAGAGATAATAATGTTGTTTACTGATTTTGAAAAAAAAAATGTATAACAGTCACAGTTCCTTTCACATGAGCATAGAAGACACCATGGTTTTGCATAGAAAATCTGAACTTTTAATTAGTAGTGTGTGTGCCCTCCTTGGTTATTGATGCATCCCTGTAGCCGCATCTGCATGCCTTGCACAAGCTTGTTTACAACAGTCTGTGAAATCTCACCCAGTGATGTTGCAAGAGCCTCTTCAAGTCATCCCTGGTGCGTTCAGCAGTAAGGTGCTGCCTCATCCGCCTCCATAAAGCATCCCACATGTGCTCTATTGGGCTCATTGCAGGGGATTTTACTGGCCAATGGAGACACTCAATTCCCTCTGCTCTCAAAAACTCTGAGACGCACCGAGCCCTGTGTGGATGGGCACTGACATCCTGGAGAAGTCTTCCCCTATGCCACCTGCACACAGGATGACTTCAGGTTGCAAGACTTCAGTGATGTAACGCTGTCCTGTGAAGGTCCCCTGGATAAACACCAAAGGTGTATGACCACCATCAGAAATAACCGCTCATACCAACACACTGCCACCACCATAGCGTTCAATTTGTTGTATGCAATCTGCTTCAAAACACTCTCCACGACATCACCTTATCAAGAGCCGAAGATCATCTGGCATTAAGCAGAATGGGCTTTCGTCTGTGAAAAGAACTTCAGACCATTAGGCACTTGTCCATGTTTGGTGAGATAGTGCCCACTCGAAACGCTGTTCTTTGTGTCGATCTAAAAGTTGCAGATTCTGAACTGGTCTTCTGTCCTGATAGTGTGCAGCATGGAGTCTGTTTCAGATGGTTTGGTCCGACACAAGTCTGGATCCCGGGCCTCTCAGCTGCCACAACTCTGTACGCATTTGGTCAGTACTCATTTGAGAACTACGTCAAGCATGTGCACTGATAAAGTGATCTTTTCTGTCAGTGATTACCCTGGGACAACCCGATCTTGGTTTTTTTGCCACAGCTCCTGTTTCTCGAAGTTTCACACTCTGGTTGCTCACTGCAGCTTGGCTAATGTTGAAGAGCTCTGCAGGACTTTTTCTAGCTTGTAAGTGCCCTATGGAGATGGCATGCTCTTGGACTGACAGCCTTGGCATGATGGCAAGTCAAACCCAGTTGGATATGTCGTCATGTTAGGAATGACACAGGGTATGCTTTATAAAGGTTTTAATGTGTATCAGGTGATTAGAGAGCTAATTTTTACCACAAAGATCAGGTGCGAATTCACACTGTTTTAACCCAGGCCATTCCAGCAGGACACATGTACTCTTGCACCATTTTTCAGACAGAATCTGCACATGTGTTAACACCCTAAATGTAAACAAATTCACCCACATTCAAAGACCTCTTGTTGCATAAGTATAGCCAAGGTTTGCACGCACCTTTCTTATATTCATTTTTAGTAGTACATTGCCTCAAAATCTTTTTACTGTATTAAATAGTTAAATGAAAGTTTCGTATTTTTACGGGTATATTTGATACCAGCATTTCACTGGCACTACAATTTCCGGCATAACTGAATAATCTTCTAAATTAGACAATGTCATTACCATATCCAAACTGTAGTCCTAATGAAACAAATCCAAGTCAATTCCGACCAAAGGCAATGTTCCTTGCTATGTATAGCTGAATCACATAAATTTATAGTTCGTCTGTACCCAAAAGAGTCCAAAACGTCCATGCAAAGGTCCATATGGTCAAAAAGCCATGTCTAGTTTTAATAATTTGAACTCCCAACGGTCGACGAGACAAATGTGAGAAAGATTATTAAACAGATGCCAAATGGTAAGGCAACGGGACTTGATGGTATAAGTGTTCGACTTCTTAAGAGCAGCCTTGAGGTCACCTTGCCCGTGATAACCTGGACACTTAACCTCTCTTTAAAAACAGGTATAGCCCCAGATGACTTCAAGGCTGCAAAAGTAACACCTATACATAAGGATGGAAACAGTGAGGACAGAAACAACTATCGCCCAATATCAGTTCAGTCAATTATGAGCAAGGTTTTAGAAAAGATCCTACATGAAAGTTTCTACACGTTTTTGAACTCACGTGATTTTTTAGTAAATCATCAATCAGGTTTTAGACACCTGCGCTCCACTGGGACTGCACTTGTTGAGTTTTATGATCAGCTACGTTTAAACATCAACAATGGCAAGCTAAACGGTGCTATATTTATAGATTTACGGAAGGCTTTTGACACAGTAGATCACAAGGTTCTTATCCAAAACCTGAAAGCCTATGGTGTTAAAGGCAACTCACTTGCCTTCTTTCAGTCATACTTTTGCAACAGGAGGCAATGCGTATCTATCCGAGGGAAAATATCAGAGCATCTCCCTGTTACAATCGGCATCCCCCAAGGGGCAATCCCAGGACCGTTATTGTTTTTATTATTTATAAATGACCTGCCAGATACGCTTATGGATGCTCAGGCTCATCTTTATGCAGATGACACAAGCATTTTCTGTTCGGACAAAGACATTGGAGCACTAAGTTTGACGCTAAATCGAAATATGGCTAAGGTCTCTGAATGGCTCTATCAGAACAAGCTTGTACTGAACATTCCTAAATGTCAATCAATTCTTTTTGGTACCCACCAGCGTCTTTCAAAATGCAATATTGATGGCTACATTGTTTCAATTAATGGTTCAAGTATACGACAGGTCAATGATGCTAAACTACTTGGTGTTATTTATGATTCAACATTGACCTTTCAGGCCCACATTGACAAAATATGCAAAAAGATTTCACAAAAACTTGGACTTCAGAAGTGCCTAAGAATAATTCTAACCCAAGACTACACGAAACTACTGTTCAATGCTATCGTTAAACCCCATTTTGAGAATTGTGATATTGTATGGGGTAACTGTAGTACAGGACTGTTTGACAAGGTGTACAAGCCCTAAAAACGTGCGGCTCTAGTACTCACTGGTGCCTCTTACTTAGATCATACCGAGCCCTTATTCCAACAACTACAGTGGAATACCTTATATGACAATTTCAAATTCCACAAATGTATTTTAACATATAAGGCTTTACATGTGAAAACACCCTCCTATATTCGTGATAGATTGGTCTTTACGAATAACGTTTCCACACGAAGTACCAGATTAACCAGCAAACCCTTCCTGTATATCCCTAAACCTAAAATTGATATATTCCGCAATAATTTCTCCTACTCGGGCCCCTTCAATTGGAACAAACTTCCTGAATCTGTTCGTCTGGAACCATCACTGGAAATGTTTAAAAGGAGCTACTGGAAAACCAAGCCTTGAATTTTATTGACATTCTTTTTATGTGTTTATATTGTAAATATTTATTTCAGGGCCAAAATGTAAACTAGCGTCACGCTAATTTTGTAACCCTGGTGAAATAAAGTCTATCTATCTAATATGAAAAAAATGCAAAAAATTAGTTTTAAGATTATAGGCCTATTTCAGTTAATTGGCTTGGACAGGTGCATCATTCATGTGCTTAAATGACTATACAATTCATGAAGAGAGACCAAAATCTGCAGCACAGTAGAGAATTTGCAAGCACCAGTTCCACATATGTGGAAAATATCAATAAAATTCAGCATTTGAAAAGTACTAGTTGCTACTACCTTCTCAACAATGATCATCATCCACACAAGTCCAAAAAGTGAGGCTAACACCAACATCAATCCATCAAAAAGCCCCCTGGCCTAGAGTGACCATCAACAAGAATCCAAACAACATTATTATACAATTCGATATGTTCTAGACATGTAGCTAAAGGCATGGTGTTGTTGTCAAGGAAATAAATTAAGAGTATTTCAAAAAGAAAAGTTTTTGAATGTGCAAATATAGCGCTCAAAATTCAATACTGTGTCAGACTTTGCAAGTACACTACTTCAAATGTCAAACATCAGCCAGAAACAAGTGAAATCAGGCCTCAGAACGCAAAACAGCAGTAAAAATTGTTAGAACAGTCAAATTGCATTACAATAGCCCAGAATTGTAAGCATAGCAGTCACATTTTGGTTTCCAGACGTATCTTTGAAAGGAAATTTATATGTTCAAGAAAGCATAAAATCCCACAAATCATCTAATAAGTAATTTATTAAGGTAATAATTTAGAATTCAAAAAATGTAGTATGCCATTGTAAGTCACCTGTTAGTCAGCTAAGCATTATGTACATCTAATTCGTGGTTCTACAAAGTTCAAAAGGTCAAAATATAAAACAGTCCTAATTATTGTAAACTTCTACCACATTTATGAGAGAAAGAGTTTGGTTTCATGAAAAGAAAGAAAGAGAGAGATCATGTTCAAATTCCTAAAGGTAACTGTAAGTACAGCTGTGTTCCATGAAACAGTTTTATATTTTTCCTTGACAATCAGACATAGGTAAACTTGTGAGTCAGCTGATTTAGATGCTAATTCTTCATACAAAAACAAAAGAGAGAGAGAAAGTCAAATATGTGTAAATTTACCCATTTATTGAAAGTAACTATGTATCAGCTGCACATCAAACACTTCGAGCCAACCTGACATGATTTTCACAATAACAAGCTATACTCACAGACAATTATAAAAACAACATCTGTCCCACTACATTTGGAACACTTACTGCACTGCAATATGTGCAGAAAATGTCTGTATGTTGAAAATGTAAGCAAAATACATAATAACTCCATGAAAAGAGAAGCGGACAACAGTTTTCAATGATAGTGATGAAACCAAACCGAATACCAGCTCAACCTTGTCAGATCCAGTATCATTTTCAAAATAGTAAGACATGCTAGTGTTCATCTTCGGAAGGATCCATGACCAACAATTATAAAATTATAATGAATGAAGGTATCTTCTTCCTGACATGGAACAGGTTACCAACATATTGGCAGCGCGTTAAACCAGTTTTACGGTATCCAAATCCTCCTACTTTGGAAAACACTCACATTCATTAAAAAGCAGGCCTAAAACAAATTTGGCCCTTTATCTTAATGTACAGTTACAAAAGGTAATTACATGACCATAGTTCATAGACATCATCCAAACAATGACAGGACAATTAAGAATTTAAGTCAAACTACTATAATAACATTAGAATTGCGTAACTGGTTAAAATTCGAATTTAAACACCAAAATAAGGTCTCCACGTGGACACCACACAACCAAATTTGCTACTGACATTATATTTATTAAAAGAAACATGGTTAAGTTCTTCCAAGTACCTTTCTCAATTGAAAATACAGCACAATAGGCCTAAAATTCGTTATAAAATATGACTTGCATCAGCTATTTGAGTATTTTTTAAATTTTGTCAATATATCTAAAACGATGAAAATTTAGATGGCCTGTATCGTTCAATATGATGCCTGTCAACTTAGATTGTCTCTATTTTGTTTTATACTTGTTGTAATTTATGATGAATTTTAGTGTTCCAGTATAGCAAGTTTGATCAAACCCAAGGTAAAACAATCTCAGCCTCAACATTATTATACCAAAACATACTTCAATGTGTTTTACTGACATTCACAAAATACCTTATTAATATCTTCATAGAAATCGACATGATATTTCTGTGGAACATATTTATATTTATCTTTAAAGTTAAGAAAAATCTTTTTTAATCTTATTTTAGAAATCCTGTGTTTCACAAGTCGGTTAAGTGATATATGTCTCTCAGCAAAATCTTTAAAGACAGTAAAATCTCTTGCGAAAGCAATTAGTCTTGAGACATGGACACCATAAGCAGGATTAATAAGAATATTTCTACTTGTATATGGATAATTCACTATATCAAAATTGAAACCATCTCTTTTGTCATACACTTTTGATTTTAATACACCATCATCATTGAATAAGAGTAGATCTAAAAATGAGCATGTTATGTTTGATTCAGTGGTTTCTTTTAGTTCCACATCACTAGACGTACAGTATGAATTAAATAACATTATTTTCACTTCATAGGACCAGTGGTAAAATTTTCTTAATACTCGATTAGCCTGCATATAAAAAAAAACTCGCGTCTTTCGCTATATATCATCATCTTTACGGGAATCTGAATGGATTATAGCCAAATACTTTAGGTCATTCACATATTTGATCATCTGCCGATTCAGAAACAAATAAGTTAATTTATGCAGCTTAAAAGATAATGACTGAAATAACATACAGTAAAAAAAATGTCATGTTCTGTAGCAAAACTACAACATATATTAATTAACTTTTGTAGACCTTTGGCAGAGGAACAAAGCAGCAGCAGGTCATCAGCATATATCAAATGACTAATCATAATACCAGCTACATTCCAACAACTGGTATTCATCAGTTTCCTACTCAAATTACTATGTATAAAATAAAAAGCCGAGGGGACAATATCTCACCCGGTCGTACACCATTAGAGACTGAAAAATAATCAGAGAAAAAAGATGCCCAGCGAACACATAACTGTTGACTGGAATACCATACAGCCAATATACGTACAATATACATGTATACAAGTATATTTCTTTCCAAAAAAAATACATAGTCTAGCATGGTACACCCAATCAAAAGCCTTTGAAGCGTCAAGCAAACACAGGAAAACGAGACTGCCCCGAGTACAATACATATACAAAACCCCCTTCAAAATATAGATGCACATGTCAGTGGAATGTTTGGACTTGAAACCCAATTGGTAATCAGTTGTAGTAAGGTATTGCTCACACCGAGATAATAGTGAAAATTCTAAAACTTTAGAGATTACACAGGAAACAGCAATAGGCCTATAGTTATCACTGTCGGATAAATAACCATTTTAAGTTTTAACCACTGGAATGAGAGTAATGACCATTAGTTGTAATGACCATTAGTTGACTAGGTAAATGACCATGCACTATTAAACTGGTAAATAACATAGACAAGAGATAAACCAAGTGTTTACTGCAATATTTAATATTTCACTGCATAAACTGTCTTTACCTGCAGCTTTATTTGGTGACATATCATCAGTAGCCTCTTGTACTTCGAATTTCCTTACTCTCATGTGATCAGAGTAGGACACATCAAATTTCGTTACCTAAGCTGAGCTATTTGTAACAGAATTGAATAACTGCTTGCAATAGTTGAACCACATATCTGCCACCAGTTTGGTACCGGTACACGAAAGGAATTATCCCTTAATTCTATTTTAATTCCCGCCGGTGGCATTAGGCAGGGCGCGTGGGTGGGCAGTTAGCTTTACAATTGGCCTTTGAGGGGGAGGGCACGTGACCTTTTGTTTTGGGCTAATTGGCTAAATTGACCCACGTGGTATAACGAGCGGATAGAGGTGTAGCGTGGGTGTTTGGCGCGCCATTCAAGTTGAGCGGTGCCGGCAGCAAGTTGTGTCCTCGCGTATTTGCAGTTCTGTAACGCACAAGTTTTTCCACAGATTCGTTTATCCCATTCTTCACGTAAGACCCAATGGAGTGTCTTATAGTGGTGAAGATTTTCAGTGAAGAATATTTACCCTCCCTCCCGCCCCCTTTATAGGTGTGTGTGTATGTGTTTGCTTGCGTAGTTAGGACTTGTAGTAGTTTGGGACGACCTTCTGTCCAGTAGATGCCAACTTTAATGTAGCAGCTAGCATTTCTTAATTGGTTTACCCTCATCAAGGAAGTTGGTATTGTCATGAGAGTAATGCCGGAGATCTATGTACTCGCCTTGGCTTTGCCAGCAATTGTTCATGACAATATTTTGCAGTGCATTGAAGTTGTGGTCCCAAACCTGGTTGTATCTGTTTTTCATATAGTTAAGGCTTATTACTTCGTGTGGGAATCAACCATCATATTAGCAGCCATGGGTAACTTTTTATTGTTTGTAATCGTCACCTTTTTCGAAAATGCAATAGTATCATGATGTGCCAGATTATATGCCAGTGCATTAGCCTTAGCAGTTTCCTCTCTATATCTGCAAGAGCGGAGACCGTATTTAAATCGAGCCCTGGTTCTTGTCATGTTTTGTAAACAGGGGACCAAACCTAGGCTTACCCCACCTCCTCCAAATAAAATTAGCATTATGGGCAATACTATGTGATTCATAAACATAATCATTCCATCCAGGCACAACTTTGTTGTCTTTAGATAAATAAGTCTTAACTATATTTTCAACAGCACTCTGGAGGGCTTTAACAATACTATCATAAAAATAAGATAAAGCATGTTTATGATCAACATTTGTACAGTTAACATCAGTGCACAGAAGGGCTTATGTAGGACAAGGGATCTTACTAAGGTATTCATCTGTAACTTCTAAATAAAAGTTTATATAAACATCGTTCATTGCAGACCAATTGAACTGGGTGCCACGGTGTATATCGTTACTTTTAGCAACACAATGAACACAAATATCAGCAATGCTATAATAATAGCATTGCTATGATGATTATGAAATAATGTTTCAGCATGCGTAAAATAGCCGCCGGAATTATACACTAGTTGCCGATACATCAAGAAATTTTCTAGCTACAGTGCCGCCAGAAAGTCTTGCACCATCTCCTCTGGTGACCCCTGCGCGTGGTCCTCCTCGGGCACATATTGTACAACGGACTCCTGCAGAGAACACTGTTAGGAAGTTTGATGTCAGTTACTCCGTGTGCTTTTTGCACCTACATGTGGCCCCCTTTGGCCTAAGCTGGTTATGGTGTTAGAATTTTAATTTTTATTACACTCTAAAAAGTGGAACCTGCAAGTGGCTGCACTGGTGGCCCCCTCTCCCCCCCCCCCCCGAGTTCTGGTGCAAGACTTTCTGGCAGCACTGTAATCTGTCGAGTGCAGGGTACCACGACAATGCACAATCGTCGAAGCCAAGTACTTTTTCTGCCAGATAGTTGTCCAATTCGTGTTGCTTTGTGTTTGTTTTTGTAAATTACCCGGGTGCATGAAGAACTGTCGGTCCTAACAAAGTACACTTTGCATTGGGTTCATCGATGTCTGTTCGTCCACGGCTTGATTAGTTTCATTGTGACTCTGGTCACATGGGCCCATTTCTATCAAATCAATCACAACTTTGTATGTTTCACGCCGAGCCTTTCCTACATTGTTACAATGTAGCTGGTATTTCAAAATTTATAACGCAAGCGACCAAAGTAGATTTCTTTTCCTGAACCAGTCTCTACAAAATTATTCAGCAGTGAGATTTTGCAGCTACCGTCTTGGCGAAAGTTAAGGTACCCGCAGTATACACCGTGCGGTTTAGATTTTTTTTTAGCTAAAACTGCCACTGGAATGAAGTGCAATAAATACACATTTTACAAATCTTGCGTCACTGTAAATCAATATATTACGACAAGTTGTTTAACCCTTGCCTTTGGTTTCTTCACTTAAGGGATTCTGCAAGTAATATTTAATCCGGCATCGTCGAGAATTCTCAAAGATCCTGAACCGAAACCTGGTCGGAAAATTAAGGTTGACCCAGTGCGCATACTTGAACCGACTATGCAAGTTAGATGGCAACAGCTTCTTTCTTGATTACCCATGGTCATGTGTTGTTTCTACGAACCCCATGAGAAAAAGATGCCCTGATATCATGTTCTGGTAAACATTATGATTTTCGGCAACATATGGAACTTGACTACAACGTCTGAGGTTTTAAGACAAAACATAACCAGTAGTAGGCTGATGTGGGTCCGAAAGGCCATAGGATATCCCCAAATGTATTTTGTTGCATTCATATTGTGGACTCTCCTTCTCACTATCCACCTGAGGTGCAGAAAAAATAACATATCATTTACATACACACATTAACACACACACACACACACACATATATATATATATATATATATATATATATATATATATATATACATATATATATATATATATATATATATATATATATATATATATATATATATATATATATATATATATATATATGAACTTGTCATTATGCTAAGATTGTATCTGAAATTACTATAAAACATTTTAAATTCATTGACTCCGGCAAATTTCTGCAAGATAAGATTACTTGAAGTGTTTCAGTCTTGCGGGTCATTTTACGTATTGGTTACACTTCCTGGGAAGATCATGAGACAGCAATGCGAAACTGTACAGAATGACATTTCACTGAAAAACGCGACATGGCATCATACATTTTAAAAACAATCACGCCAGATCTTGTTTTGTCCAATTCCAAGAACATCGAATAACTTGTCTCATTTTTTTTCTAACTTATAACGTTTAGGATATATACAAGTCAACTAATCAAACATGCAAAGGATTGTTTTGTTTTGGTTTTGGAAAAAAAAGGAAAAGGCATACAATGCACAAAGTGGCGAGGACAGGTGCTTCGTAGACTCCCTTGTTTACAAGAAAAGATCAAACCGCATTGCCTGCTAAGCAGACCGATCTCGTGTTCTCTCCATCCCACTTGGCCTGCTTTGGGTGAGATGGGTATGGGAGGCTGAAACAGATGGATTCAGGGGGCGGTTGCAGGTCATTTGCTGTTGATAGTACTTACGCTAAGAATTCGTAAAGCACGTTGGTCGCTCAGTGGGGGTGGTACTTTGATATATGGTCCCTTTAGCGCAGAATCAACATGCTGCTGTATTTTCCTAAAAGTAAATGAAGCGTACAGATTCAGCACATATATGATTAATTTAAGGAACATTCTGCAGTCGGATTCTTTCAAATTACTAGTTTCTGGAGGTTGCTGCTACAATCAGAAAGTTATGCAATTGACCGAAAACATAGGTTAAGTTAGCATCGAAGATTATTATCATGAAATATGTACAGTCCATATATTCTATAAATGTGGGGTTGTTTTTTGGGGGGGTGTCCTTTTTTTTTTTTGTTTTTTGTTTTTGTTTTTTGTTTTTTGTTTTTTGTTTTTTTTTTGTTTTTTCGGTTTTTTTTCGTTTTTTTGTTTTTTTTGTTTTTTTGTTTTTTTGTTTTTTTGTTTTGAGTTGTTTTTTTCTTTTTTTCTTTGTTTTTTTTTTTTTTTTTTGTTTTCTTTATGGTTTTTTTTGTTGTTGTTGTTTTTTTTGTTTTGTTGGTTTTTTTTTTCTTTATTTTTTTTTGGGGGGGGACAAACAAAGGGCAATATATTTAATTGCGCTTAACATATTTCGTCAGACAGCTATTATATATAAAACTAAAAGCAAACTACCTGCGTCTGTTTTATAAATTCAGCTGTCATTTGGGCTTCTAGGGGACTAAAGCAAAGCACTCAATTCGCTATGGCTGACTGTGACATACATTTACTAACAGATTCACCGAGTGGTATACGTAAACTCTGCTCAAGTCGATTAACTCGCCTTTGTTATTTCAACTGTGCTGTCAAAGTAAAACGGATAACTCAACATTCAACACACGAACAACAATGTACACTCTTTACAAATCTTATAGAACTCTTCAGACACATTTTCATCAAATGCTTGTCGGAATTGAGTATAAGCGAGACATGCTTGTAGGTGTGTATGTCTGACCTACTGATAAGTGATGCGCATGCTTTCTCCCTGGAATGCATCGTAACGTATTCACTTACCATGTCTCTCGCACAACACAACAGGAGGTGTTCATAACTGAGATCCTGTGCTGCCATAAGGATGTATCAAGGAAGTTGACGGGAAGGAGGGCAGATCCATGTATTAAGCATGGCTAGATAAGCTTCTTTGTTAAAGGTTACAACTCCAGAGGGTTTCAAGCTTAAGAAAAGTCATTCGCCAAGTTTTGAACTATACAAATGCCAAACACGTTTAGAAAATTTCTTCTGTTTGGTTGAGATAGTGTTATTTCTGGATGGCTAAGTTACATAATTGGTACGGGTGCCCTGATCATGGCTGTAGCATAGTTCCGTTTCCTAGTAACTGATGGGACCATAGCAGGTCTGCAGCTAATATTACTAAATATGAATACCTCCTATTAGACACAGACTATCATGTTATCAAACCTATTTACACAAACTTACCTGGCAGTAATATATGCGCCAAATAGCGCAATAATGAAGGCTAGAAAAGCCGGTGCAACCAGCATGAGGACCAGAGTTACCCGCGCTGCCTCCGTAACAGGTTCTGAAACCAGATACATTGTATTTCAAATATGCCTGCTGGACGTGTTTGAACTGCTACATTCACAAATGTATGCAACCAATCATGAAAGTGTGCACATCCGAAAATCGAATATGCTTCAAGTACTTGTAAACGTTTTTGTCAGATATCAGTCACACGTGTGTGCTAATAGTCATGTTATCTGACCCTCTGTTAAACCAGAACTGGTTTTCAAGACAGTCACACAGTAGTCTTATTCTCCTTGATTTGTAAACCTTCCGTCAAATAGTTTCTGTATTTACTCTTAATATGCTACTCTTCAGACCGGATCAACAGTTTTTCTTGTCGCACTTTACTCGTAGGCACTTTGTGCCCAATGTGCGCCGTGGGAAGCCGTTGAAAGAGACCATTTATTTTTGACTGGCACCGCTGACTGCAGACGGGACATGCTAGCGCTTCAGTGAGTCACAAGACTCTTGACAAGAGAGTAGCGTCAACATAAGATAATGGTGATACTTGAATAGGATATGCAGTCACACCATTGTGATACACTCTTGACAAGAAGACAGCGTCTGCATGTGTATATATTGAAGCTTGAGTATGATATTCTCCCACACCATTGTGATACATTCTTAACAAGAAGACAGCGTCTACATACGTTTATATTGATGCTTGAGTATGCTATATTGTTACACCGTTGTGATACATTCTCGACAACAAGTCAGTGTCTACAGATGTTAATATTGATGCTTGAGTACGAAAAGCTGCCACACTATTGTGATCCATTATTGGAAAGAAGACAGAGCTATATTTACCTTCAGGACCATGTTGCTGAATCAGATTGATCACGCTTTGCCAAAGTATTCCGCTACTAGACAAAATACCGTTTTTTCTCATCCGCTCATACGATATGGCCAATAAATAATAATCCAGATTGTCCCGTAGTTTGAAAGTGTAAAAGCTTGTTTTGTTGTTGACGATCTGCCACGACAGGTCCCCCTTTTAAAAAGAAAATATTGCCCAACTCACAAATTAACGAACACGGCTCCTCATGGGTATGACGAAAACAAGTGTTCATTATCCTAATTATTAATTTTTATAAGTGTATTTTAAACTTAATGATGAATTATTCTTATTGTATTTTCAAGTTCCGAGTCTCCAGCCCCTACTTACAATTTCTATCCTAAAGATCATTTGTTTCTCCCAATGGTTAAAGACGTTTCATCTGAGAGTCTACAGCTTAGTTTCATGATTGCCACCTTTTCTAACTGACGACACCAGAGCATGAGGTGGAAAGTTATTGATTTCAAATTGAAGTGCAAAAGGGACAAATGCAAGTAGGATATGGTCTATGACACCTACCTCACAAAACATGACATTTTTTGGCTGAACACACACAAATAGAGTGTAGCTGTGCACATTAGGGACTAAGTTCCACTCTACTCTTAGAAGTTTTGATCTGTTGTTAAAGCTGACCAACATATACTGAGGAAGAAAGGGCTCTGAAACCAACAAAAACAGTGAAATGTCATACCTCCACCGGCGGAAAATCATAGCCCTACATTGATATGTCAACTCGACAATTGCCCAACATTCGTGAAAAAAAAAAAAAAACACTAAGGGAAACTGGTAACGTGTTGATTAATGTCACCTTATTTCTTTCTCTACCTGTTGCATAAATTGTCTTTATGCTCACCCCTGAAGTTTGTATGCACACTTATGTGCCTATATGTCTGAAGGAAGTCAGTTATCCACTCCCCCACTCCCACATCCAAAATGGACAGGCAACATATATTATGCATATTGCATTTTACATTGCATGAACAATGTGACGATCCGGTGACATTGTATACAAGATCGTGGTCATTGTACGCGTGATCGCAAATAATACATAACTAAGTAAGGGTCGTGAAGGAATTTCCGTAACAGTTACAATTAACGTGGGTCTTCTCTGTTGTGTATTACTTTTCTGATGATCTTACTTGTTTGGTTTTTATCCACCAAAATTACTTTAGGCTGCAACGACGCATTATACATGCTGTAACTGTTTGTTCCGTTGATACTCAATTTTGGCGAATCCTTTATCAGGGCTCCTGCATCGACCATGAACTCATAAGCTACGTGTGGTTCCAACACCATTGTATAATATCCAATGGTGGGCGCTATGGTTTGTCGCCACTCATCAGATGTCTCCGCTTCTCTGTATTGAATTCTGTAATGCACTCCCGGCCCATTCCACCACAACGTTTTCAAATTCTAAATCACACGTGAAAACAGAACCAGAAGATTGTAAATGGGGAGATTCAAAGAGACCAATATGCAACCAAAAAAGACAAACAAACAAACAAACCAAAAAAAAAAAACCAAAAAAAACCATTTTATTTTCCTTCGTAGTCAAAAGTCAAAATGTCTTCATTGTGGGTCAAAAATCATAATTTGCTTATATACCCAATGTTTCCTTTGGTTCTCTACCTTTATTTTGGAAGTCTAAAGGCAAAGAATAGGTACGAAATTTAACATAATCATACCTGCCAATAAAGTCTGAGTTTCCGTGTTGTATCGCGAGAGGAAAAAATCTCAAAACTTCCAGCGGTTATCCGTGGCAAACGAGCCGGTGCTACAAACGTGGAAACAGCAAACACTGAAAGATTGTGACTCAGGCATATGTCTGTATTGCTGGATGTCTTGCTTTGACATGCATCTATATTACGTAATATCCTGACCATGGCTCACATTACAAGCATTCATCGCTGTAAAACGTGCAGCGATTAGATCTAGAAACATCCAATTGTGTCTACTGCTCTGTGTTACTTTCCATAGAACTTCAATGTTTCAGTTTGTTTTGAAATACCTATACTGGTCAATAAAGATTACAATTACACTTAATATTTACCGAGAAATACATATTCATGTAACTTGGCATGGTTAAGGTAGTTGTGGTAGCAGTTGAATAAGCTTCAGGTATATTGTGTTCCGAGATAAACCCCTTCTGAGAACCATTTAAAGGTATTTTTGCATGCGATAATTTCCCTTAAAAAGTGTTAACTACAATGAAGAATTTATGAATTTTTCAATAAAAGATTATTGTCTTTACATCTCCTTTTTTATTATTTTCATAATCTAAATGCCATAAATACTCTTCCGTGATAAAGTGACGACCGTGCTGCACGGTGTGCTCAGATGATGACTCACCATCCACGGCCGTCTGCAGTATGAGTACCCGTGAGTCACTCTCGAAGCCTCGGGGGTTCGGCCTGCATTTGACCGTGAATATGTAATTTGTATAAGGGTAGAGGCCTCTGAGTCTCCATGTCACAAATCTTCTCCGGTTAGAAAATTGTATCTACATGAATAAAGAACGAAATACCATCAGGAGACAAATATTGGTTTTAGAGACATTATAAACGATAAGGAGATAAAGGGTAATTGCGAGAAGGTATAATAACAGCTAGTGAGGAGATAGAATGTGTTGTGGGTGAGTACTATGAAATGAAGAACTAGAAAAGAAGCTTTGCTTCAAAGCACATCTGTCCATGTGCCTTCAAAGCTGTACAAACTAAAAACCAAGAATAGTGACTAAGCGCCCATAGGCTGTACATGCAACAGAGCAAAAGAGACCTTGCAATGACATAAGCATCTTTTAAATGTTGAATCTTGCACACAGGCAATTTTATCTTTAAATTAATTCTGAAGATTGTGGTCCTTGCACCGTCTCTTTTGAGGGCAATAATTCATTTTTTAGACGAAGGTAAAACTTTTTGAGAGCATACATGTACTTCCCTTTCTAGACCTGTTACAGTTGCGTGCATTGCAGCACTTTTACATGGCCAGACTTTCACAACTCTTTTTTCTGTCATCTGCAGGCTGGGAAATTTCGCAATAAAGCGACCCTCCCTTCCCCCCCCCCCCCATCCACCATGATTTTGAAATATTGAGATTTCCCGGTTGCGATCATGCATTATAATGACCCATGCATGTTCATTTGTGCCGCAGGACATTACTAACTTCCTTGACAATTTGCGAAGTCTCAACACCGTTTCCAATCCAGCCACAGATCAGTACTTCTTTACACACGTGCTGCAGTGCTGCAAGCCACATCTGAATGTTACTTCACACTACTTCCTCCCGGTTGATAAACAGGTTATTGAATTTAATATAGTTTTTGGTACTGTTAGTAATTCAATAAACACGATAGTTATTTTCAATATATATATATATATATATATATATATATATATATATATATATATATATATATATATATATATATATATATATATTAATTTAGAAATATTTTATTCGGTCATTTCTGACCATGTGTGTTATTCTGTGTTTTGTTGACCAGGACCTGAGACAGGGAACACAAATTGGTAAATCATCAATAAACACCAAAGTTTGCTTTTGAAACAACTAATAGGCTAAGACTGGATGCAAGATGGCTCTAATTCTCTATTCATTCAGTAGATCTACACATAGTTAACATCAAACAAAGGGATATCACAACGGTATCCACACTCTCAAAGGTAACCCCAGGTTGCTATCATTAGCCTCAGTGTGATATGAACACACAGCTTGGTCGCCAATGTAGCAGCAAAGGCTTTTGCCGTAGAGCCAATTATTTAACATTTTTTCTGCTTGTTAACACATTTTGCTGCCTTTAGTCCTTTGGAAACAAGAAGGGGATTTTTTAAACTAGGGACCCAGGAACTATGGTCTGAATATACATCAACATAAATAATAGAAAATCAACACTCTTGCCTTGAACCAACGTGCTGGTGTCCCTCACAATATGAAGATATAAGCTCCATGCTCACAGTGAGATCATTACTGGGTCTATAGTCACTATGCTTGAAATTTTTTGATAAAAAATGGACGCTGTTTGTATTTATTCTGCTCTCACTCCCGCCCCTTGCCCCGTCCACTTCCTTTCCACAATAAGAAACTTGTGCTCTGCTATGATCTAAGTTAACAATACATGCATGCATTTGCAAAATTACCATGTTCCATAGTTGCTATGTCTGGTTTGTACTTAGCTAGTTTTGCATCTCTCTGCTCAGTTAACAGAAGGTGTAGCACATACAACCCCCAAAAATTAACTTTCCCCACAATAACTGACTCTAGTCACACTTATTTCAACCACTTTAACCACATGTTCTATTCCGATACTTAATCCAAAGAACTTCCATTCAAGTACGAGCAAGCCCAGATGTTACGTGGTAGTTTCGGTTGAAATTTCTATTGGGTATTAGCATTGCTCAGCACAATTTACATGTGTTGCTTTCAAACTGCATTGAGGATAGCTCGTGACTCAGTCCACATCTTGGAACTGAAAGAGTTAAATGAGTGCACGTTGCTCCATATCATTGCTTTTATATGGAGAGGAAGTTTATATGTTCACACTGCCTGCTGAGCCCTGCAGACAGTCTCATTATCACACTTTTTATAATATATACATATATATATATATATATATATATATATATATATATATATATATATATATATATATATATATATATATATATATATATAAAGAGAGAGAGAGAGCCATGGCCCTCTCCTTGCACATGTGTTGATGAAAAAGCTCTCTTCTGTCTTCCTGTATTCATACACTTGGCTTTTTCTTCATTGACATTATGGCATCTATGTCTATCATGCTTTGCATTTTTAAGGTGTTCAATATTCAAATGTGTGTGCATGATTACCCAGACCCAGGTTGTGTTTGTTTGATGTGTAAATGATATGCCATTGTATTACACAAACAGCCAGGGAATGGAATTGACAATCATTTTTAATATATAGATCTGGTGCCATTTTCTACATTTTGAAAATTGTATTACTTTCACTTAGCAAAATTTTTAATGCGGCACCTTTTGGTCACTTTTGTCACATAAGGCAGGAGCAGAATTTGTAAATTGGAGTTGAAATGGAACTAAATCCAAAATGCTTATGAAAATTTTCAAGATTTGAATTCTGTTTACTTTCCTTAGTTAAAATGCAAAAAACACTACACCTTTCTGTGTATTGTTCATAAGATATGTCTTTATCATAGATCTTTAAATTGAAATTGGAATGGTACCCCTATCGCCCACCGTTTTGAAGATATTAAAGATTTAAATTTCGGGTACTTTCCTATTTGCATAAATTAAAATCCCACAACTTTGGTTCATGGGTCACTGGATGTGGCTGCAGCACAAACCTTTGTATTGAAGTTACAGTTCTATTTATATGTGGAATACTTTTGATTCACATTGAAGTTACAGTGCTACTTATATATACAATACTTTTGATTTATATTGAAGTTACAGTACTATTTCTATGCGTAATACTTTTGATTTATATTGAAGTTACAATGCTACTCCTACATGTATGTGCAATACGTTTGAAGATATTCAAGATTAAAAGAAATTTGTATTTGACTAATTTGTATAAATTCAAATTGTGGTTCAGGTTTCATTGGATGCACTTAGAGTGTATACCTACAAATTGCAGTTGGACTGGCAACTCTACTTATTATCGATTTGAAGATATCAAACATTGAAGGTTTGCATGAGCCATCATTAGCATAATTTAAAATGCTGCAACTTTTTCCATAGCCCATTGTGTTGGCAGGTATCATAATTTTAACTTCCTGACAATTCACTGTAAGGTATCAAAGTTCATTGCAGACCCAAGTGTTCCAACCTATTTTCAAGGCTGTTGCTTTTACAGTGTTTCAGAAAAACGCCGTACAGCGGAAATAAATAAGAGAAAGAAAGAAGAAAGAAAGAAAGAAAGAAAGAAAGAAAGAAAGAAAGAAAGAAAGAAAGAAAGAAAGAAAGAAAGAAAGAAAGAAAGAAAGAAAGAAAGAAAGAAAGAAAGAAAGTAGTGGCGAGACAATTTTGACCCCCGCAGACTAAACTGAACTCAGTTTGAAGGACGCAAAAGCCAGATAATGGCGCTCTTATCTGTCACAAATGGTTGTAGTAGAGAACTTTATCATTGAAACAACGAAAAATTGCTGTCTTTTGAATATTGTATGTAACGAAAATGTATTGCATGATTGCTGGCTTCAAACTGAAAAATGTTATAATGAGTGACGAGACCAACAATTTATTCTTGTATATAACAGTGTAGCAGTGGGGTGGCTATGTGTATTGCCAGACACTGGTGAAATAAATTATTCCTACCACTTTGGATCATCATCTTTTCCATACCTTAGTGTAATCTTCTTCGCGGAAGGATTTGTATTCTATGATGTACTCAATTAACCTATTCTGTTTGGGTGAGGTCCAACTCAGGCAGATAGTTGTGCTGCCTGACATCTTTTGCGGACACTGTCTGAGGTTATCCACGGGATTCGGTTTCACTACAAGTACAGGTGTTTGCAATTCTGTTTAGCCGTCTGAGGTTTAAAGCACAGATGCTGTTGTGTACAAAATGGTCGTTGCATTTAATCAAGAAAGCAAAATATTTAGACTTCTTGATTTAATTACAAACAGAACATTATTGGTAATCAGGTCAGCGCTGAACGTGCAAATGTAACGTCTGTGTTGTCCATCTCGATAAAACCCGATGTACTCTCAATTGACATGAATATCCAGATTCAAATTCTTTATAAAACGACCTTTCTTTCGAGTGCCAGCATATGTATATGTCTTCCATTTCCTCCCGTAGTTTGTACTATACTATATATAATATTGTGCCGGATTAGATTAGATAAGCTTGACAAGTGTGACGACACTAAAAGGCCATATGGCACAGATATACACATCTCCTTCATTTCAAGCCAGAGTGCGACATTATAGCTTTGATTGTATTAGATTATAAGATCAAATTCATAAATTGGTTTTAATCGATAGGTTAGCCGAGATTAGATTAGAACAGATCAGATCAGATCGGATTACGGCAACAAATTATATTGCATTATATTAGATTGTATCAGGCTTGGTTCTATCAGATTAGTGGTCACAGTCGACCACGACTTCACATGATATGGTAGACAGAAAAGAAGAAACGTATGTGTGCTCTCGCTTCCAACATTTGATACAGTTAAACACTTCTATACAGATTTTGCTCACGGGAAATCTTACAATTACTTCGATAAAGAAACAAAAAAATACAATAAGCAAGATGTGGTTATCCACAAACAAGCTCATATATACCATTGTTCCAAGGTTTGAAAATGAATTTGTCAGATCGAAGTTCCTGGACAGAGTTATTCACGTTCACGTATAGTATGTATTTATGGATGGGCATAATGTAAAATTTGTCCCATCGGTCGCCTTTCTTGACAGACGTCAGCCACGTGCAAAATCCGTCCTCTTGTGCTGCACACGGTTGCCGTCTGAAATACAGGGATGTTGCACAATAAACATTGTGGTTCAACTTTGAGTAACCCGCCACTTGTCTGGTTACTTACAGTCTGTTGTCAATTGGTGGTTGTCTAGAAAATTGCAAGTGCGTTCAGGTACTCGTAGTCATTGTCATGAATTAGAAGCAAAGCCGGGAAGAAACAGTAGCTTTAATCAAGGAGGGTAGATTGAATTTAATTATATACTGCAATTTTGCAGCGGCCTTGTCACGTGACACTTTAACGCGCGCCCAACCAAAAGACTGGCTCCAATGTGAACCAACATGTGGATGCACCAGCTGAAAGAGCGTTCGTCGGTAATTTTGTCTACATTTACATCAGTTCTGCGGACAAGTTGTCAATTATGAGTACCCGGGTAACTGATACAATGAAGGTGAATACACAAAAAGAGTTTTGTACATATACATGTAAATAGAATTAAAATATACAAAATTATAACAAACCAAATGAGACACTCGACAAGACTATAACTATGAAGACAACTAGACAGTAAATACGAAGTTGAAAAGAATATTTACACTGAATATCGTTGAATAAAATGTTAATAAAGATAAAATCACAGCATCATAGAAGATGTTTGCCAAGCTGTGCCATGGATACCGCATCAATGTACAGAAGACTCATGAACCCCACAGAAAACTTTGCTATCTGCTTGACCAAAAACTTTGTAAATCAGGCAATAGTAAACAATGCAAATAACCACAGGGAATTTGAGCAGACTATTAGAAACATAATACCCTCCACGCCTGTCTTTGGCCCTTCGTAACCATGTTCAAGCGCGAGAATATATATTGGGGGGGATTTTATACAAGGAAACAGTATTCTTGGTTTCCAGAAATATATAAAACCCATGAGTGTACGGAGCCCCCCTCTCCCTTCCGCCCAGGGTCTCAGCGGTCCCCAAACCCACGGCCTCTTATTTCAGGTCCTGCCATCAACAAACACTGGATCCGCCTGTAGTGCTGCAAATTAGTTATGCAAAGCTCCTGATCAAAAGTTACTAGATTTTTTAATCATTTGTCTCGGAATATCATCCATCTCGTGCACGAAATCGTGATACTTTTCGTTTTCGTGGACGGAATCACAACAGTATTCACAAAACTGTAAGAGCAAATCACAAAATCGACGTCCCACCACGAAATTAAACTGTTCTTACAATTTTGTGGACGAAACTGGAAGAAAAAAAATCACAAAACTGAAAGTATTTTACAAAATCCAACAAGCTTGTTGAATTCTGTGCACGGAATTGATATACTTTATGAAATTTGTGCACAAAATCGTATAATATTGTCAATTTAGAGCACAGAAGTGTAAGCTTTTATCGATTTCGTCTACGAAATTGAAAATTGGGATCTACAGAATTGTTAAATTTGTCGATTTGGTCCACAACATCGTTAAGTTTACTAATTGTCCACAGAATCCTGAAATTTACCAATTTCGTCCACAAAATTGGGTAAGGTTGTGAATTTCGTCCACAAAATTGTAACAGTTTTCCAATTTTGTACAAAAATCCATTTTTGATCAAATGTTAGGCACAAAATCGAAAAACATGTAACGTAATCTATAATGTTATCCAATTTTGTGCACAAAATTGGAGGAACATTTCACAAAATCCATAGCTTACTTGATTTCGTGCGCACAATTCTAAGAGTATAACAGTTTTGTTCACGGAAGTCAAGAGATAATACAACTCTGTCCACAGAATCGTTAGGTTTTTCAATTTCGTAGATCTACAAAAGATCACAAAACTACCCAAGTTTTGTCCACAAAATTCTAAAAGACACGGAATTTAAAAACTGGATCGATTTCGTCCACGCAATCGGTAAAATGTGAAGTTTTGAACCCGAGCGTGCCAAGTGTAACAGCTTAGAATTTCGTACCATCAGAGATCCATTACGACGTTATCATAAACTTACAAATCTCGCACATGAGTCCATATTTTAATTCGGACCGTTTGGCGCGCTAAAAAATTCGAAAAGGATAATAAGCCTAAAAGAAAAAAAAGATAGACTAAAAATAAAAAATGGACGAAAGGCACAACCAACATTCAGAATTCCATTCAATATTGGCCAGTCTGCAATGTAACGTTGACAATCTCCTGTTGCACGGTCAATCCATAGCTTGCTAAATTGTCATGACGGTACATACTAAAATGCGGACGCGGATGCGGATGCGGACCGCGGAGCGTATGATAAAACGCGGACCCCGGAGCGTATGATAAAACGCGGACCCCAACTGCGGACCCTCGATATCCTACATAATAAGCCTAAAAGAAAAAAAAGATAGACTAAAAATAAAAAATCGAAGAAAGGAACAACCAACATTCAGAATTCCATTCAATATTGGCCAGTCTGCAATGTAACGTTGACAATCTCCTGTCGCACGGTCAATCCACAGCTTGCTAAATTGTCATGACGGTACATACTAAAATGCGGAC
The DNA here is from genome assembly GCA_964020975.1 of Hermodice carunculata. Classification (NCBI taxonomy): domain Eukaryota; kingdom Metazoa; phylum Annelida; class Polychaeta; order Eunicida; family Amphinomidae; genus Hermodice; species Hermodice carunculata. Next base: position 55,548,030 of record OZ026619.1, read on the forward strand.
GCGGATGCGGATGCGGACCGCGGAGCGTATGATAAAACGCGGACCCCGGAGCGTATGATAAAACGCGGACCCCAACTGCGGACCCTCGATATCCTACATACCGTCCCAAACTGTATAATTTATAAACCAGCAAAATTCCAGGCCTTAAATATACCTTTTTATCGAGATATTTAAAGTTCCGCAAATTCTACCTTGTGTCTGTGGGCTATATGTGGAGTCCCGTAACGCGCACGTGTACCTGCGCTCACCATTGCACTCACATTCATTGATGGCTGCAGTGCTCAGGCAGCGGCCCGCTTGCCATCGGGGAAAAGCTTCATTCGATCAACATGAGCTTTCTTTCACTATCAAACCAGTTTTTATTCCAAATATAGGCCACACTGTGTTAGTTTCTAAATTTGCTGAAAAATCCATTTATTTGTTTCTCCCAGAGCTACCGGCCTAATGTCTCGTCATTCTTCACCTGGCTTTTAAACCTCTGTCTCTTGCTTGTGTGTGTGTGTGTGTGTGTTTGTTTGTTTCGTCAACACGCTACACATTTTTATTCTTCACTTCAGCTTTGTACCATTGAAAGTTTCTGAAGGGGACAACGACAGAAAAGCGCACTTACCATTTGTAAATCTTTATAGGTTGTCACCTGTACGGTAGGTCCACTACAGCATTGATCACTTCAAGTTGTTTAAAGTAGCCTATACACCTGCCTATATATATTAGTCTTAGCCTTAGGTCTATATTTTGTCTTTCCTTTTTATTTTTTCTTTAACTTCTCCCGCGATTAAAAAAAAATAAAAATCTGTTAATTGTAAAGCTAAAGGCCTAACATTATATATACCATCCTATTATGGTCATTTTCATTATCACCAAGTCTTTAAAACTATAATAGCAACGTAAATGACTTTGTGTGAAAATATGAATTTAAACTCGTCGTGTGCGACGCTTTCTATAATGTGAAAACTTGTCTGCAGTTTACTTTGTGTTTATAAAGTGGTTGAGTAAAATGGAGACAATAGATTTTTGGTGTAGACAGCGTTATGTCATTTTCATCGTTTTTGTTTTATGATGGCCAAGGATGGCGGACAGGCAGACATCTTGAGGGATTACACCTGATGCTAATTTCGGAAAGTGCATAAACATGGCTTACAATGTTGTTTGGATAAATTACACGGATATTATAAAAACTGGAATTTGAATATCAATGTAGAAAATTCCAAAGTAGTTATATTTAATAGGTCTAGTAAAAATAATTAGGGAACGCTCCTTTTTTGGTAATGAAGAACTAGAAGTAACTAATGTACATACCTACCTCGGCATTGAAATGACATCTGATGGAAATTTAGCCATAAAACATTTATGTGAAAAAGCTATAAAGGCTCTTGGACGCTTTAAACATACCTTGTCGGGTGAAAAAAATGGCATTTGTTTATATTTGGATTTATTTGAGAAACTTTGCCCCCATATTTCTTTATGGTTGTAAATTATGGGGTTCGTATGTTCTATCTCCTTTGCATCGGTCAAGACAATATATCAGGTTATTTCAAGACTGATTTCGAAAAGTTATATTGAAGCCTTTTTGAATATAATCTAGGAGTGAACTCTAAAGCATGCAATATTGTGGTTTTGAGAGCTCGGAGCTTTTCCACATCCTCTGAAAATAATGAAGACCACATGTAAAAACTGGCACCGAATTATAAACTCTAACCATAACAAATTGTTGTATGATGCCTGTAAATGAAACTCCGAAATTCTGTCAATGACTTGCTCTAACTGGCTAAACACTGTGAAGAACACCCTAAAATTAATCGAATACGAAGGTATTTGGAACAATGGCGGCGATAAATTTAAAATTTTTTCGGCAAATTTTATACAAAAATTATTATAGGAGAAATTTCCTATTCAATGGCAAACTGACTTTTCTAGACCATCTTTTCCAGATATAAAATTAAGAACATATTCCAAATTTAAATCAAAGTTTCCAATTTAAAGTTACTTACTGGTATTGGAGAATATAGATGAAAGAAGAAACTTAATCCGATTAAGAATCAGTGCACATAATTTGAGTATTGAAAAAGGGAGACACCAAAGGCCAGTCAAAGTGCCAGTGGATGACAGAATATGTGACTTGTGTTCTGAATTAAAAGACGAATTTCATTAAGTCTTAATTTCTCAAAAGTCCTGTGAAGCCAGGAAAAAACTAATTGATAACGTGTCAGAATTTCTAGTTGAATTTGAATATTTAACTCCGAAAGATAAATTTATTAAGTTAATGAAATGTGATAACGTGGAAGTCATTTGGAATTTGGGAAAATTTATAACAGAAACTGTAAAAATCAGAGCAAAGCTGTGCTGGAAAGGTATCCTATTCTTTTGGTTCAACTCGGTACACAATTTTTTTTAAAATTCTTATTATCATCTTTATCTGTATGCGTTTGTAAGTATTGTTTATGCTCGAAACTGGTTTGCTGGTGCAGGATCTTTATGATGTAGACTGTGTTTGTACTGTATTTGTTTTAGACCCAACAACAAAATACCATGGATATGTAGTTGGGTCATCTGCAGCAGTTCCGTGACCGTGGAGAGCGAAGGTTCATTTCTCAGTGGATTTGTCTTCTATAGAGGTTAAATACAAAATTTAGCCCCCATGCCCCTCGCAAAAATGTGGGCTAACTCTGTGAGAGCCGAAAATCCAAAATGGACGCCATCGGCCATATTGAAAACTAATCTGGTCTATAATTTGGCCTACAAGGCTGTAAAGTATATGGTTTTGGGGGTTTTGGGGGTCAAGGAATTCATTTTTAATGTTGTTTTAATAATTTGACCTATTTTTGACCTTCAAATGCAAGATGGCTGCCGATTTTCACCATAAAGCCTTCATAATAGGCCCTTATGAATAGCTCTCTCCATGTGGGTTGAGTAATGGACAATTGGTCACGGAATTGCTGCAGATGACCCAACTAATGTATGAAATGGTGCAGTTGCAATAAAAGTCATTCTTTTACCTAGTGCTCTTCATTACCAATCCCTCATCCTCTGCCTGAAAGAGTGTAGGCCCACTAATCTTAAGAAAGAAAGAAAGAAAGAAAGACAGACAGACAGACAGACAGACAGACAGACAGACAGACAGACAGAAAGAAAGAAAAAAAGAAGTTACGCAGCTTTTTGCGTGTTGGCGAGAGATCGAGAAATGACCAAAATCTAGTGCAGGCCCTCAGTTCACCGGTCTGAGCTAAATCGACACATTCCTATATTCGTATAACTCTTGGGAGAAACTTGCCTTTTGTGAGCGACTCGACTTTTATTGATTCCGAATTTTATATCGATGCCACGGAGGTAGAAGAGCTCTAGGCCTGCTTCGCACACAAGGGAGAAGCAAACAAACAAATGTAGAAATGGGCTTTCCAGCAAATTTTAAAACTGTCAGGTTTTAGGCTTACCTCACGGTATGCTAGACCTAAACTTAGACAAGAAACTGACAGTCAAATAAATTCACGTTAACGATTTAGCCATCGGCTGTTCCACGATGGTAGGTGGGCCGCGGTGGCCTGTGCAGTCACTAACCTCGAGTCTCGGGTCACAGAGGTCTATGGTGAGCGTGATACCAGACTCCAGAAACAAGCTAGAATTTGCGGAACTTCAAATTTGTTGATATATAAGCATGCTTAAGACCTGGAATTTTGCTGGTTTATAAATTATACTTCAAGGAATAAAGTGTCGAGCAAACTATACAGTTCGGGGTTCCTGTTTCAGCATATGGGCTCCGCGGTTCGCATCCACGTCCGAGTTTTAGTATATAGGCCTACCGTTACGGGGGCACCTGTCTTATTGTGATACGTGGTGACCGATGCCCTCTACATGTTATTATAGGAACTCACGAAAATAACCAGATAACAATTCTGTAGCTTTATACGATTTCGTAATTTCATTTGCGATTCTGTGCACACAATGTCATTCCTTCCAATTTTGTGCGCGAAACTGGATCAATCTTATAGAATTTTGTGAACTGAATACCGTTTCCGTCGACAAAATCGATATGATGATTTGAATTTCGTGATAATAATTTCGACAAAATTGAAAGGTTACTCGATTCCGTGGATTAAAATAACAAACTTGCACACAACAGTGAAAACTGTCTACCATTTTTTGACGAAATCTAAAACTAATCGCACAGAAATGAAACAACAAGCTTTAATGAATTCTGTGAAACTGATTGGATTTCGTGATTTTCTTTTCCAATTTCGTCCACAGAAACATATAAAGCTTACAATTTACGAAAACTTCTGTGAATTATATATTAGAATTTCGTGGACAAAACTGATCAATTGATTGACAATTTTGTTAACAGAATCGATATGGCTTATCTACAGAATCCTAAGTGTTTTTTTTTTCAATTTCGTGCACAAAATCGACAGACTTACAAGGTTTTGTGAACAAAATTGGTAGCTTTACTGGATTTTGTTGACGTAATTGATAAACTCATGGGTTCTGTGAACAGAATTGATACACTTAATAATTCAGTGGACTAAATTGTTCGAGTTTACGGATTTCGTCCACGAAATGGATTAAAATAACCACAAAATTGATGTTCCATTTGGCACCCAATACCGGGGAGCACGCAGAAAATGTCCTTACTGTGTACTGTGGTTTTCTCAGAATTCTTCCCTTTAGGTCTACTCCACCTCACATTAAGGTGAAAGGTACACAGGAACATTTGCGATATGGACAAGTGGTATAGGTCTGGCATGTTTCACAATCCATGCAAAATATATGGGTCAATACTTTTTATCTGACACTTAAACCTACGACTTCATCCAACTGTCGTTTGCAAAATTTTGTCATCTTTGTGTCTTGCTGTGACCACTTACAGGTTGGCTATCCTGTCAAGCCACCTAAAGTTGTGGTTTTCGTTTATTTCCCACCTGTGGTACTGTAAGTTGCTGAAAATATTTGTTAACTTTCGGAAGGTTTTCTTATGAGCGTATAGGTCTATTGGGTTTGTAACGGAGGTTTGGCGATAAGATCTAGACTTACTTTTTTTTTCTGGTACGGCCCCATATGAGTGTTGTCGTCGCGTTGACTTGATTCGCTGGTTCCCAGTAACAGACCATCCTAGCCCAGTTATAGACCATGCATTCTTTCACGGCTGGCTTCTCCAGTTTTACTGCAAAGAGACCAGGGTCCATAGATGTAAAGCTGAGTGCACGGGCAAAACAAAGTGTCCTCATTTCTAATTTTTAAAACGCCCAATCCTACGCCCAAACCAACCAAGCAGAAAACTAACCATTGGAATTACCATACTCGCCTTTTAATATGTTGTAGGCATAGCCTAAGATGCGAGCGTCAGCATTACAAAGTATCGATAATAACGTCGGTGGATCAGGCAGTACATAGCACCTGGTCCTTAGCAGCCATTTACTTAATGATCCTTACGTCGGTCTAAACCGAAATTTTATCTGCCGTATAACCTTCCTTCTTGTTAGACACTGTTCCACAAATTAAAGTATTGTTCCCAAGATTTTTATATCACCATTGAACTAGTGCCATACCATGTGGCAGAAACGTATTGCGTACGGAGATTGATTGTTGGATTGTTGCGCGACACCAAAATCGGCGCAGGCTTTGGCAGCGTTTTGGGGCCCCTAGGGGGCATAAGTGTGACTGGAAGTTGCGATCTGTAAGGCCCCGAGAAGCGACTTGGTGACTGCACAGTGTGCAGATATCAGAAAGGTGAGACGCTACATGCGCAACAAATACTACATACTTTGGGATGTTCATTTAGGTTACCTACCCTCAGTCACACCTGTCAAGTTTTTCTATTCCGGGGAAACCCATTTCCAGCCCCAGAAGCGTGTTTGCCAGGTCCACGTCCCATCGAGGTGTTAACGATGCAAGTTGGTGAATCGTTATCATTCATTACACTCTGCCGACAACGTTTTCTGACGCCCAGTTATGAATTATTGAAATGATTTCCATAAAGCCGGTAAGTTTGAGATTTTGGTGTAAATAAAACTGCGAAAATTTCCCGGGATGCCAAAAAAAACCCCACAATGGCTTCGCCCGTGTGCGCACGTGCAGTTGGGGATGACAAAGAAAATCAACTTCGTTGGATACATACTGAGTACTCTTCTGATTGGATAATTTACCGTTCTGGTGTATCCTGTTTTCACATGTGTTTATGGTAAGAGCTCGTTGACGCTCGCTATAAAATTATTCAAACAGTGCCTATTGCCATTCACATCTTATGCTTTTCCAAAAATATTACCTTGTCTGAGTCCAGACCAAGATAGGTTGAAATGGTCACGCTCTAGTAATTTGTAGATTTTTAATGATTTTTTTTTTGGGGGGGGGGGGGGGCACTTGGCCAATTGCTTCGAAATTGCATGGGGGCACTAGTTAGGTCTCACACCGATTGTTACCCGTGAGCTGCGTGTTCCTTTCCGAACACTATTTAGCAGTCAGTGTAAGGAGTTGATTAATTGTTTCGTTAATATTTTATTTAAAGCAAGCCAACTTACATTGATCTCCTCTAAACTGTAAACTCGGCTTGCCATCAATTTGAAAATACTGTTGTTTTTTTTTTTTTTTATTGTCCTTTTTACTGTGTGTCATACTTGTAATAGTAATATGTAGTAGGCATAGCCTAAGATGCAAGCGTCAGCATTACAAAGTATCGATAATAGCGTTGGTGGATCAGGCAGTACATAGCACCTGGTCGTTAGGTTCCTCTAGCGGCCATTTACTAAACCAGTTTAGAGGGGCGAGGCTGTCCTACCTTGAACAAATGAACAAAATTATCTGCTGTATAACCTTTCTTTTTGTTAGACGCTCTTCCTCAAATTTAAATATTGTTCGCGATATTTTTATATCGCCATTGAACTAGTGCCGTATCCTGTGGCAGAGGCGTAGTGCGTACGGAGAGTGATTGTTGGATTGTCGCGCGACAACACCAAAATCGGAGCAGGCTTTGGCAACATGTCGTTTTGGGGCCCCTGGGGGATAAGTGTGACTAGAACTTGGTGGAAGTTGCGATATGGAAGGCCCCGAGAAGCAACCTGGTGACAGCACAGTGTGCAGATAATAGTCACAAGGTGAGACGCAACATGCGCAACAAATACTACATACTTTGGGATGGTTATTTTGGTTACCTTCACACCTGTCAAGTTTTTCTATTCCGCAGAAACCCACTTCCAGCCCCAGAAGCGTGTTTGCCAGGTCCACGTTCCATAGAGGTGTTAACGATGCAAGTGAAAACAATATTGCATGCATTTCTAAAGCAAATTCCGACTGCCACTAAAACATCAGAATGGGGTGCTACATTACGTGCCAGCATATCGATATATCTGCACACTGTAAAATTACAATATTCTCGGATTGTGGTTTGCCAGTTTGCCACAATTGAAAAAGTTGTGGCCATCATATTGTACATCTGACAAGATAAGGTTCGGCGAGTCATTTTTTCCCTTGCACTATTGACTTATGGAATGACTTCCCGGCTGATGCTGCCGACACTGATTCCCGGCCGCAGTTTAAATCTAAATTAAATATACTAGTCTTAAATGTTGACAAAAAGCCCTGATACTTCAAACATGGTAGTCGTTTCCTAAACGTATGCCACACGCAGCTAACTTAACGTCTCCATTTTAAACGCCCATGTACATCATGTTAATATCCTTCCAGTCTCAACGTGTGCATGCTCTCATCCTTCTGAAAATACAAAATATTACCATTTGCTCTTCCTTAGTTCATGATGCAAAGGGTTCATCTACTGAACACTGTGTGTCACTTACTCGCCCCAGGTGTTAATTCAACCTTTAGTTCAGTGTTCAAGTGATATTTTATTGAATATTCTCTTGAAATGAAATGATGATTTGTCGGACACTGATAATGAATACATTTTGAGGCTGTTCAGACATCCATAGCAGAATCAAGACGTTTCATCGTCTAATTTGGTATACGATCCACTTATAAGTTTGCACTATTTGGCATCGGTTGTGTAACCCTGAACAAGCTGTGAAATTCTCCTGTTTAGTCCAGTGTGTATTGTACATACTACTATGTCTTTTTATATATACTGGACAGCCTCAAGATTAGTTCACTGCAACTATTAGACAATCCAGTTGACATAAATATGTTTATGCTAATAAACATATCGCAAAGCTACCTGGTTCCCGATCTGGTTAGCATGCCATGGATTTTATCTCTACAGTTGCCAAACGTGCACCTCTGCACTCTTCCCCAGTTCAAAAAAAGCAAAAAAAATAGAAGGCTTTGAGATGTGCTCCAACATAGGTTGGCTTAATCGTATTTCATTTTTAGGAATGGGAAAGGGGGCCAGGCATCATACATATATATTCCAGCGTGCACGTGGTGTATTAAGTTAGGAAAAAACAACCAAAAGAAAAGAAACAAATACAAGGATTCCAGTCTCTTTCTCATGATTTTACCATAATTATATCCCAATTACATTCGCCAGGGAAAAAGCATAAATTGTTAGGGAGAAGATACTAATCGGTCTGTGTTATATGTTGCAACCTGCAATATGTTCTCACAAATTATTCTTTGTTTGAACTAAGAGCCTAGAATCTATTGAAGACCATTTTGTTATCATATATCGGCTTTGTTTGAACTACGAGACTAGAATCTATTGAAGACCATTCTGTTCTCACAATTGTCCTATGTTTGAACTAGAATTAGAATCTGTTGAAGACCATTTTGTGCCTGCATAAACTGTAACTGCATAACATTATCCAACGATGTCAATCTTTTGAAATTCTTTATATGACACATCTTTATAAATGTATTACAATTTTACAATAGGTCATCCATGTATATTTTCTATAGTTAACATATTTTCAACGGCACTCAATACATTGTAAGCTTAAGCTGGGTTGTTACATTCTGTTTTGAAAGAAATGAAGAAAATCACCTCTTACTCCAGAATGTTCATTCGCGCCTGTATAACCGTCAAAATCACCAAACTTTATAAAGTGCTCATGTTTCTTGTAAAGCGCTTGCTGTTTCAGTTTGGTTGACAATAAATTCAGTCAATCTGTGTTGTGATACTACCTTTGACGCACCAACCAGGGTTGTGCAACATTTTGTAACGTTGGCAAATTAGCTGAGCTCTGGTCTTTTAATGCAGTTTTCAATGCTAATGTCACTATTAACATTCCATTTAATCGTTAAATGGGCACAGCATTGTCAAATTCCATAACAAATGCTTTGCTCTGGTCAACAACTGAAGGTTTCCAATTTTGCAATTTTGAAGTGACGCTTTTTTTTTACCCCGGGTTTGTTGTTAAGACCCCATCACTAAAATTACGGTGACAAGCATAACTGAACGCAGCGCTGTTTCTTTCTCTGAAGAGAAAGCGACGTTGTAAAAGTACATAAATTGGATTCTTTTTCAGTGTTGCAATATAAACACATGAGTGTGGTTTTTTTCCGATACAGAATAAAAATAAAGCAAACCGTGCTGGTCTGCCCCGTCAAACTTCCTTCGTCATGATTTCATTATCGCCGCAGTTGCGCTGAGGCAGTGAGTCCATAACTTGGGTAGTCTGACGTATGCCTAGCCGTTTTGACATTTAGTCCTATTTGATATCACTGAATCCTTTTGCAGTATTCACCAAATAATTTGGCCATGTAGTTAAAAATCCTTTGGCGACATCGCTAAATCATTTGGCGATAGCTCTAAATCATTTTGCTATATTGTTTAATATTTGGTGATATGGCCAAATATTTAGTTGTATTTCTTAACATTTAGGGATATTGCTAAATATTTAAAACATGTAGCGATATTGCTAAATCGTTTAGTGATATCGGTAAATGATTTGGCGATATCTCTAAATTATTTATCGGTATCGCTGAATGATTTAGATATACTGCCTTTTGTATAGAGATTTTGCAAATTCAGTTGGCAATAATATCGCTTATACAATTATGGACTTTCGCTGATGTCACTGTTTAGTTTTATGGACCTGAAAGAAGAATACTGACCGAGGCCGGCCTCGGTCAGTATTCTTCTTTCAGGTCCATAAAACTTACCAGTGAACAAAGCACTAGTCCACAATTGTTTTATTTTATGAGCAGGTAACTCTTTCAAGATTAATGTGTTTATTATGAAGTAAATAAGACAATAGTGCAGTTTCAAGATTTTTTCAACAAACAACCTTAAAAATGAATGCTGTGATCCTACTGGTTACGATGGTGGAGGTGGCAAAGCTGAAAATAGTTTAATGACTTGTGATGGAGTGCCCAGATCAGCGGAATCGTGATATTGATTTGTTGGCGTGGCCAAATCAGTTTGGAACCAGCAGTTACGTTCCACCGATTTGGCCACTCCCACAAATCAATATCACGATACTGCACTTCATCTCAAGTCATGACACTATTTTCAGCTTTGCCACCTGCGCCATCATAACCAACAGAATCACAACAATCTTGAAAGAGTTTCCTGATAACAAAAAAAAATAAGAATTTATTCCAATATTTCTGCTGATTTGGAGGGAAGTGTGACCCCCTCATCCCCCAAGGTGCTCTGTCGAGAATTGATCGTCTTCTCCGGCATTTTCAATGGGTTTATCATCATGCTGCAAAGACATTGAATGCTGACTATTAATTTTCTGCACAAACTTACCAGCTAGGTTCACAGGTCCTAATGGTTGGTCTATCGTACTATCGTACCAACCACTGTACAGGTAGAGTACAGTGACCCAACACGCACCTATTCACTTATTTAGCGATACCGCTGAATCATATGGTTATATCGCTAAATCATTTAGCGATATCGCAAATTACTTAGCGATTTCGCTAAATACATTTTATTTGGCTTTATCTCCATTAAAATCATTTAGCAATATCGCATAATCAGTTAGAGATACATTTAAATCATTTAGGAATGTAACTAAATAATTTATGGATATGAGTGAATGCGACCATTTAGCAATATCGCCAAATGATTTGGCGATGTCGCAAAATGATTGAGTGACATCGCAAATAAGACTAAATGTCAAAACGGCGTGCCATACTGACGAGCTGGGAGGCCAGCCGGGCCGTTTTGTTATTGTCCTCCGTCGTGTCATTCATTATGTACGTCAGGAGAATGTCTGCCGGTGTGATGAACGGCAACACGCTTTACAGGTTAACGTGATATATTGACCTATGCGTACGTTTAACTTATCAGAGGTACAGTCTGAACATGCACATGTGATACAGGTACACACACGCTTACAAAACAAATGCACTGAGCAAACGTGCGTTAAAGATAATAAAAACAAGATTAAAAAACACCATGCATGCACATACCGCATAAATATGTTACCCTCTCCCCAGTATTATTGTGATGTAAAGGACCTCATTTTTCAAGAGAGCATTTATTCCTGCTTGCCGTTAGTCCAAGAGGGTCCAAATGAGGTTTCATAAAGCGTATGAAATGTGGTATATGTTGATTTGGCTTGTAATACCAATGTCTTTTTGCTTTGCTTTTCCTTACTTTTCTTTTCCGCTCCTCTCTTCTCCGATCCTCTTCACCTCGCTTGATTTCCTATCTTTTCTTTTCCTCTCCTCTCCTCTCCTCTCATCCCCTCCCCTTCCCTCGCCTCTCCCTTCCCATCCCCTCCCCGCCTCTCCTCTCGACTCCTCTCCATTCCTTCCCTTATTTTCAAAATATTCAAAGGAAATACTAGCAAAATGTAACATATCGTCATATTTTCCGGAACAGTTGTTTTTATTGGCAGACTTGGACTTGCCGCAAATGGTGCCCCAAACCACGAAAAAGGCTCTGTATCCAGCACATTTAAATCGGAGTGTAGTACCGAAACATGTTTAAACGGAACAGAGGCGCCAAATCGGTCGCAACATTTGCACATTCACGTTATGTGAGAAGGTTGGACACTTCTTGCACAAATCATGGGAAACCTTGGCTCAATTGTTTCATAATGGTTGGAGAGTAAGAACTAGTGGTCTTCTTAAAAATGAGTTTAAACAGGCGTGTTGACGGGGTGAACTGAACTGTTTACTGAACTACAGATTCCCCATTAAGCACCGAAAACATATAGAATAAATATTAAGATAAATTAAAACTAGTCGGTTGTAAAGTTTAACTGTAAGTGCAAGAAAGACTGGGGCCTTGGTTGTTTGAAAACATGTGTGGTATTTCGGGTTTGGCGTGACCTGGTTGACATTTGTGTTGTCCATGTGGAAACCACGAGCAGGAAAACACCGATCCTCTGCGCCCGCATCAGTTGACGCTACATTATCCAGCTGTGCTTTTCCTTTGAAGTCGAGCAGTTTAAATTTATTGTCAACATATCAGATTTGATGTATAAGTGACTTGAATTACAGATAATCTTGGGGGCGTACATTCTGTTTGACAATTACGGCTTAAATAACAACGTGTATTATTTTTCCTCCGTGACCTTCACGTGATCTTAAATACAAATTTAAATACTCGGATACTTTAACATGGTTTGAAGCCATCAATAACATAATCAGACAGCATAAAGTCTACAGTCAACTTCAATCTTTTCTGTGATTTCAGACATTTTTGTCACATTTGTTAGTTCCCGAGAATTGATTTGTGGTTACCGTAAAGGTCCTTGTGACGTCTAAGGGAGTATGGTCAGAAGACGCACCCCCCTTTCTAGAATACGAAACACAGGCCCATTTTACCATCGAATACCATAGATTTTTACTGGTTGTGGAATTAAAGAAAAATATTAAACATTGAATAATTAAGCAGTCGCTTGGCGTAAATTTTGATGAGAGGATCCAGGAAAGGCCATAACATTGATTGTGAGTTTCAAAGAGACCATAAAATAGAAGTTTATGGTTTGATTATAAATAATTGCAATACAACTTATGAGTGAGATCAGTTGTCATCTAAAAATGCCAAAAACAGAATATAAATGCTGTGGATAATTTAGAAAATGAAAAATGAATAATTTAGGGGCCAATTAACCAAATAAAACAAAACTGATCAGAGAGAAAAGCAAACACGAGGTTGTAAGATAATAAAATCTTGTATTGACGAGCCTTACAAACAATACAATCTTTTCTTCGCAATACAAACCCAGGCTGGCTGAAGAACAGCCAGCCCGTTCAGGTATTTATACCAGCCATACTTGGTCATGTGACCATCTGCATCCAGTTTCTCTAATAGGAAATAGAGACGAAAATATATAAATGGCCGAACTCTGACTTTTTAGCTATGCATATGAAAATATATTTAAATGTGATTTTTTTGTGTGTTTGCCAACAAGTTTTACACGTAGGCCTGAAACATGAACTTGTCTGATGATTTGTATCGCGTCTGGAAAGTTTGCCTTCTAACTGTAAAGGACCGATGTTCCGAAAACTGGATACATGTTGTACAACTGGTTTACGATGTTTTCCAATGAACATTTTTATTGCCTTTTATTTACTATTTAATCTTCTATTTCTTGAAATAAGATTGTTATTATTTTTGATCATGACATTAAACATTTTTATTCCTTTTTATTCCGCATTTAATCCTCTATTTCTTGAATAATATTATTTATTATTTTTATTCATGACCCGCGTAACAAAAATGTATCCGATGCAGTATATTTCTCATAAGCGTTCTCTGTCAATGACAGTATGCATTGAAGTTAAACAAGCCATATGAAGTATGACGAAAATTTTGAATAACCTGTTTAATATACAAATGTATCTATGGTTCTGGCTCCTGATTATTTTTCCGACAGTGTTACCCTTTTGCCGAAAAAAACCACAGTTTTAAACGGTCTTTTTCTGAAACGAATCAGTAGTTTGGAGCAGCCTTCAAGGTGATAGAAGTAAGACTAAAGATTTACTCAAGTTCAAAATGAATTACAAGAAGCAATATTTTCAACAAATCAGTTGATATTATTGGTCTTTGTCCTCGGGTAAAGCTACAGTTTAATTTGCTTGTATGAACTTTTACATATTTTATTGTGTTTTACGATGAATCGTATATGCATTATTACTATGTCATGCAATGTACATATATATATATATATATATACATATGGATCTTTCTTTTGACGGAATAATAGATTAGCTTAGTGTGTCAATGTTTCACAAAAGCATAGTCTACGAACGATATCTTTCATATTTCTAAACATTATTGCAATAGACATTTAACAGTATAGACCAGCCATTGGTACCTATAATCTACGAAAATGTCTGGTCAAAACTATTGTACGTGCTCCTGGTCATCATGATAACTTTGTGAATGCTTTCACTCTCCTGTCTCTCATAATTGTTTCATTCTTGTGTATATCATACTCTAATCTTAGGCTCATCTTAACAATTTTATGCAAATTACTTGAATGTGACATTCATCGGAACCCAGAGCCGGCAGATACTTTCACTCAAAAAACCCTCAAAATTCCTCATGCTAACGTACGTAGTTTCAAAGCTCAAGCAAACTCAACGAACTCTATTTTCTGGCTGATTTGGAAAAAAATCGATATTCTCACTTTGTCCGAAATATGGCTCGATAGTAGCGTTCCAAGTGAATTGTTGTTCATAGAAGGCTTTGGCATGCCCAATCAGAAGGATAGGAGTGTAGGACCAGGAGGCGGAGTAGCTGAAGACACGAGGGACTGGCTACCCTGTACCCGTCGTGCTGACTTGGAATCAATAACCAGCGAATGCTTGTGGGTGGAATTTCGACTCAACTTTGGATTAGTTTCATTAGAGGTGTATTATAGACCACCTGGTCAGTGTGCCGCTGATACAGACTTGTTTCTCAGTGACCTTGATCACTCAATCACTAGAGCTCTTGAATGTGACCCCAAGTCATTCATTATAACTGGTGATTTAACGACAGGTGCAGTTCGTGGGATTCTGACCACTCGGAAAGTGACCCGGGTTTGGATTTGGTAATCTTATATCTTACAATAACTTATTCCAATTATTCCAATTGGTATCAGGTCCCACTCGTATTAATGATTTGACAAGGAGTCTTCTAGATTTAATTATCATCGATTCACTCGGATATATCTTGAATTGTGGAATTTTTCCTCCGATTTCTACGTCTGACTACTTGGTTGTATTTTGCATGCTGTCCAATTTTCATCGCATAGACCGCCCCTTCAAACATAAAATCTGGGATTACAAGAGAGCCGATTTTGAAATTTATATAATGCTGCCCGTAATGGCCCATTCGGCACAGGTTTTGAAACTTTTGATGACATTAATGACATGGTGATTTACTGAACAAATCTCGTCACTGATCTCTGCAATCAGTTCAACCCTTTTCATGATATTCTCTTCAGACCGAAAGATAAGCCATAGGTCACATGAAAGATAAAAAAAATTACTCAGACATAGGGATCGCGCATGGAATCGTTTAATGCGACACAGCAGTAAAACACGTCCCTTACGCTCTCTGAAACGGTTAACATGGAACGACTTTTTACCTTTTACAAGCGCAAACGTAACATAGCTGTCAATGCTGTCCGCTGTTCATTGAAATCATACTTTTCCAAAATTTGCACTGAACTCGGCTCAAAAGATATTAATTTCAAGAAATGGTGGAACTTAAGTAGAAGTTTACTTGGCTCCAAGTTTCACCAATCGATACCCCCCCCCCCCAGCACTTCTACAGAACTGAGTCTCGTCTAAACTCTTTTCAAGTTGATGATATCAGTGTCAAAAAGGTTTTACAATCTTTAATGGCTGGCTCCGCAACTGTTCCTGATGGCATCGGAAGCATGATTTTGAAGAATGCCGCTTCTGGTATCTGTTCTTCTTTCACCAAAATATTTAACCATTCTCTGCACACCCCCTGCTTTCTGGATACTTGGAAAAAGTGTAATATATGTCCAGTGTTCAAAAAGAACGACAAGCAAATAAAGAGCAATTAAAGACCTATCTCATGGCTCTGCAATGTCTCTAAAGTTTTCGAACGCTTAATTATAATATCTTCTATGTGTACTTTATGCGTTATGAACTTTTGACCTCTAGTAGTTCCGGGTTTTGTTCAACTTCTCAGAATTTTTCATGGCATATATGATGGTCTTGAACTGCAAAAAAAAAGCTAGAACGGTTTTCCTTGATATCAGCAAAGCGTTTGACTGTGTCTGGCACCGAGGTCTACTTTTTAAATGAAGGCAGCTCGGTATCGAGGAGCCGCTTCTGAAAGTTATCAGTAGCTATCTGACCGATCGTCATCAGTGTGTAACGATTGGCGGCCAAACATCATCTATGCTTCCTTTTGAGGCAGGGTACTCCAGGGCTCTATCCTGGGGCCTTTTGAGGCACGGTACTCCAGGGCTCTATCCCGGGGCCTCTGTTGTTCTTAGTTTTCATAATTAATGATATTACAGTTGGCATCTCTTGCGACATCAAACTGTCCGCTGATGACACCAGCATATTAGATATTATATTGGACCCTGTCACTTCTGTTAGACGTTAAATACTGACCTTGGAAGAATCTTTGGGGTCAAACAATGGAAAGTTATATTTAATGCAATTAAGTCTCTAGCCCTCTTGTTTTCAGCTAAAAAAACAGACCTGATCATCCACCTTTATTTCTTGGCGAAACTTTGATCCCGGAAGGTTTATATCATACCGATCTGGGAATTACTCTTTCTCATAATTTGAAATGGAATGCTCACATTACTATAATCATTAACAAAGCGGAGCAACGCTAAACTTTATTTTTAGACTTAAATAAAGATTATCGCTTAACACCTTAGCTAGACTATACAAATACGGTAGCGTATCCTTATTGAGAACGGTACGCCATATCCTGGAATATGGATGCGTCAAATTTGGTAATTGCACGATAGACCTGACAAATTCACTTGAATATGTTCAATATGAAGCGGCACGCATTTGTTTGGTGTCCTTAAACGTACTCCTCGTCATTTACTTCTCAATGAATTATAGAATTATGTTGGCCAACTTTGGCCAAAAGACGTCAATACTATAAACTGATTCCATTCTACAAAATGGTCAACAGACCGTTGTCCGTTGATCCTGTCCCAGGTCGTCGCACGGCAAAAGATTTCGTAATATTATACATTGTCCATATTGCGGTCGTCTTAATTCTCATCTTCATAGATTAAATATTTTTCCGTCTACTGCATGTAATTGCTCATATCCTGAAGAGAGTACATACCATTTCTTTCTCGACTGTCCCCTCTTTCCATACCATAGAGTATCCTTATTGAGAACGGTATGCAATATTTTGGCACCGGGAGTCAATCCAAACCTAGTTGTTCACTTAGCAGGCGATATAGTGCTTAATTATCTGACACGTGGTAATGACAATCTTTCGTGAAGCGACAACTTAGATAGTCTTGATGCTGTCCAAAACTTCAGTATAGATACAAGACGGTTTTATCTTGAGTTGGTAGGAGATGAAGATCATGTTAGTATACTTACCAATTTATTTGTCCTCAGATATTGTTTTGTTGTGTGTTAGTATTTTTGTACTACTCGGCAATCCAGGTAAAGAAAATTATGTTTAAATTAAATTACATTATTCAGCGGGTGACTACTCCGAACATTTTCATTGTATATTTATATATATATATATATATATATATATATATATATATATATATATATATATATATATATATATATATATATATATATATATATATATATATATATATACAAAACTACACCACTGCTAGAAAGAAGAATTTTTATATCTTTGTACAACCAACAATAATTTCTCATAAATGATAACTATGAAGTGAAATACTCTTTAAATTAGTGTTCACGTGGTCCACATGTGAAAGGATACGTGTTGCCTATGTTCTATTGTAAATAAGAAATGAAAAGCAAATAGAAGTATTAAAACTTCATTAAAACTTGTGCCTACCCGTTACAGCTCCATTCAAGTAGAGAAGTATGAGTGTCGTCGTTGCACAAGCTTCCATGATGCCCATCTTCCTGTCTGATTACCCAGGGGACTGGCAAGAACTCAAATATTGCCAGATCTTCATTTATACACTGGCACCACGTGACCAGGCAGCACATTTCCTGTTGGTGTGCTGACAGGCCACACTCTGGCATAGCATTTTTCATCCTTTGCTTTTCTTGTTAAATGTGAACCCACATTATTCGGGGAGCATATATTGTTGTGATCTAATTTGCTCTATTTTCAGAGAATGTTTTACAATGTTTTTCAGCAGGCCCAGGAAGGAGGAGGGGGAGGAGGAGGAGGAGGAGGAGGAGGAGGAGGAGGAGGAGGAGGAGGAGGAGGAGGAGAAAGAAGAAGAAGAAGAAGAAGAAGAAGAAGAAGAAGAAGAAGAAGAAGAAGAAGAAGAAGAAGAAGAAGAAGAAGAAGAAGAAGAAGAAGAAGAAGAAGAAGAAGAAGAAGAAGAAGAAGAAGAAGAAGAAGAAGACAAGGCTGTAGATTCCTATTTCCCACTCGAATTTTGAAATAATGAAATATCGATGACATTGGGTGGGTCTGCTTATTTGAATTTGACATTAATTAATTAATTAATTAATTAATTGATTAATTAAGAAAAACTTACTTTTAGATGATAAAATAAACTCGACAGCTCAGACATTTCTCTTAACCTACCATTCTTGTTACCCGTCACGATAGCATGCCTTAAGACTCACACAGGAAGGCTTCTGCTATAGACACACAAAAGAATGGGGGAGTGAGAAGCTTAAGAATAACCAAAACACTGAAACCGTTTTGGCTCCAAAAGCTTTCAATAGGCCTGCTACGTTTGAAAAGTGATGCAGCATTATAGCAAATCATCGCTACGGCCGAACATAGTTCCTTGTTCAACTGAAATATAATCTCTCTCTCTCTCTCTCTCTCTCTCTCTCTCTCTCTCTCTCTCTCTCTCTCTCTCTCTCTCATCTCTCTCTCTCTCTCTCTCTCTCTCTCTCTCTCTCTCTCTCTCTCTCTCTCTCTCTCTCTCTCTCTCTCTCTCTCTCTCTCTCTCTCTCTCTCTCTCTCTCTCTCTCTCTCTCTCTCTCTCTCTCTCTCTCTATATATATATATATATATATATATATATATATATATATATATATATATATATACATATATATATATATATGCATGTGGGGTGGGATGGCTGGGTGAGTGTGTGGGTGGGTTGATTGGCGTGTATGCATGTGTACATATGATTGTGTGCAACTGTATACTTCAACGTAGGTAATTAACTCACGTCTGTCAATTATTGTTTGTATGCAGGTCTTTCCTGCAGCAGTTCCTTTTCTCCACCTAAAAAGATTATTGCAGCAGAGAGGTACCTCTATGTTTCGGGATACGGTAAAATTATTTTAAATTCAATCGTACTTATGGTGGTACAATTTCAATAGACGTAAATGCCTGATTTTAATGTCACAAATACATAGTTTCCTAATTATGGCCCGCATATGAGAATAGGTGGGTTGTAAACATAATTATTACATCGGAGCCATGGTATAAACTTTAACCTATTATTCTGTCTTCTTGATCCATATTTATGTCATAGAATTTGACGTAGGTGTTTTTTTATCTGCCTTATTTATAAAACATACATCGTAAGTTTTCGCTGTTCATGATGATGATGATGATGATGATGATGATGATGATGATAATAATAATAATAATAATAATAATGGTTATAAAATGAAACCCGTGCCTATGGCGGGAGACTACACAAGTATATGTTAAAATACATCAAAACCATACAGAATTTTAAACGTATAACACCACAATTATAATAACTGGCAATCGCATAGATTAAGTGTGCAACTTGACTCAACAACTTTGTCTAGCCTCCGGGTTTCTGTTCCAGGACGGTGGCCACTAGGCCCTTGCCCCCGTAAAAACAAAAATTAATAACCAGGGTAAATAACATTTAATTTAAAGCCCAACTTCACGGGAATTAGTCTAGATTTCAGGGCAGACGGACCGAAAACGACAAAAAAAAATAAATAAATACAGGCATCATCAGTGACAACGACGGAATAGCGAGGCTGTATCGAAGGGCCGACACAACTCAGTCGAGATGCAAAGGCCTGAGTTGCAGTACTCCTAAATAAGTTTATATTTAAATAAGTAAACAAATCAAATTCTTAAGACAATTGACAGGTAGGCCCGGGGTATGTGTGGGTATGCAAAATTGCATACTGGCATATGCATCGGCAAATGCCGCCGTAGGAAATAAGTTCTGAACGTGGGTATCCAGGTATATTATGTGTATACCACATTTGTGCATAGGTATGCCTGAATTTGAACGCAACCAAATAAAAGTCTGTGTAAAAAAAAAGTGCTTAAGAGCCTCAGCTGCTACACAAGCACTACAATACCCATACACACACACACACACACACACACACACACACACACACACTCAACAACATAAATAAAACACTGGGTAGGTCTGAATTCGATAAATTTTTTATCATGTATTCACAAAGGCAGACTGTCAGGGTACCGACTGTACGTAGGCTGTCATAACAATGTCAGCAAAGATTTTGCATATTTATACCATACGGTATATTGTCACAATTTGTCTCTAAAGGTGTGAAATCATATACGACTGTAGAATGTTTGGTACTTTTGTGTTATCGTCTAAGAAATGACAGCACCAAGGCAAATCCATTTTCAATTTTGTCATTTTGCTGATGATCACACACGATTATTGTGTTGTAAACATATTTATTTCACCTAGATAGTCCTATACCTACATTAAACTAATCGAGGGGTTCTCTAGCATATAATGGACACACAGATATATTTACAAACCTAATAGCACAAAACTGTGCATAAAAAGTACATTATTATATAAAAGTAGATGACCTCCACTTGAAAATATATAGATTAAGACATCAGGAGCTGAAAAACAAAACACCTTGATTCATTAATGAAGGTATGCACTGCTTTACAAATGTTTTGGTTTAAGATGCATACAAATTATGCAAGCTAAGCTTTATATAACCTTTTGTTGTATATAATATATTGGTTCAGTTGTCTAGGAATTTTCTAGGTGGGGAAGACCCCTAAACTGGAATGCACTGATGTGTATAAAGTAGACGGTAATATTCACAAAAAAGCGTCAATCACGTATAAAGTTAGACTACAAATTTTGGTATATAGATTCATCAATACTTGTGGTTTATCACCTGACTCATCACTTTAAACATATGAAGATCAGACAACAAAGCTATCTTTTCAATTTCAATGGATACAATTTTAAAAGAGTAAAAACTACATGTAATGCTGTGGTCTTTACAAAATAGACGGACCATCCTGTGCTTTTTACAGCATACTGTCCTTTATGGGGAAACAATGAAAATGAAACAGAAGCAAATTTTCAATATCAATGGTCAAAATACTGTTAATGTGTTTGCTTTGCAATTCTGCTACATATGATCATAAAGAGATCGTATCCTACAGGAAATATGTACGGTAAATGTTAACACAAAAAAATCTGTAACAATATATGACTTGCAATAAGAAAGTTGTGTCCTTTCAAGGAGCTTTCCATGTGATAACCTATAACCCAAAATGAAAAATGATTTAACATAGTCCCATCGTTGTGAGGCCCTTGCATTTGTTCCAATTGCAAGGCCTCGTTTACTTGTCCCATTTGTCCTTCAACGTTGACAAGGGCAAAAGTTTAGAGAACTGTTCATTACATGTGCCGTTGAAGGTTTTCACATGATCATCGGCCCACATGACACGTCCTTATCCAGGGATGCACTTACGTCATCTAGGAGACTGTCTTCCCCCATACCTCCGTCATCATTTTATCTGTGAAGGTGTGCACATATACATGAGGGCTTCTGTGCCGGTGCCCTCATAATCTGTCATCTCTAGACATACACTCTGCATTGTTAAACTGCTTGCTAACATATGGTGGGCCACTTGGTGATTCATCCAAATATCTTTTGAGAGCACCTCTGGTTACATCTGGATGGTCCTGGTGCGGTGTTGTACCACGAGGTGGCATTATAAAGCATTTATCTGGTAACCATTGCCGTATCACCCAAAAAA
Organism: Hermodice carunculata; assembly: GCA_964020975.1. NCBI lineage: Eukaryota > Metazoa > Annelida > Polychaeta > Eunicida > Amphinomidae > Hermodice > Hermodice carunculata. The sequence continues at coordinate 55,570,006 of OZ026619.1, forward strand.
GGAGGAATATGTAGACTGGAGGGTAACCCTATCTATATCACCACAGCGCAAAGGTCAACCTGTACCAACACAGTGCAACGGTCAATCCATATCACCACAGCGCAAAGGTCCGGGCATCGACTCAGATGTTTCGCTCTTAACTTATAGATGGTCTGCACAAGTAATGCTATTATAATTTGTGTGCACCAGGTGAGCATGGCCTTTCCCCCACTAATGGTTAAGCAAGTTGCCTCATGTCGTGATTGCATACCAGCACTAAAGCGCCACTGTAAAATCAGGATAGCGCATTGATTGAATGCTTTGTAGCTAATGTCTCTGTTCAGAAAGACTTTTTCTATACTTTTAATAAGCCAACACAATATATTTTAATCAGGTGCACTGGTTTTAGAACCATCGGTTTTTACCAGGTGAGCAAAATTCTTTCACAAAATACATGGTGCCCGATTGCCAATTGTATTTTAGTTTGTGCGATCACCACAAAGGACACCTTCAGACTAGAAACGCAATAAAAGGACGTGCCTCCTTTAGATACAAACAATGAAAGCTTCGTGCCTTTGCTATGTAAAATTGATACACGGACGTGACACACAGGACACCGGCACTTACGAACGCAAGCCTTTTCGGAACTTTCTGTGTTACATAGGAAACCGTACAAGCCAGGCTAAAGCAGGCCATGTATACATGTCCTTTTCTTTCCTTCACTCTTTCCCTCTCTTTTTCCTTTTTAGCTCTTTTTTTATTCTTCATTTGACAAGTTAAAAAGGACAAGAAACAGTTCCTGGGAGATCTGCAAATAGCCAAAAAATGCCAGAGTAAATGGTAACCATGCCACCGTATATAACCACAAAGCAGAAATAGATGCCCTGAAATCCACTATTAAGTCCCATAAGAAGAAAATAAGGGACCTAACAGCAGAAACACTGATCAATGCCGAATATATGGAGAAGCTGGATAAGCAACATAAAGATTAGATTGGCTGCCTGGAAACTAGCAGGAAAGCAACATCAGAAGATTTAATAGGAAAGGTCAGAATTAGCTCTAAGGTATGTACTTGCCCCAATACACAACTGAATATACAAACATTTGGAGGGCTAGAGCTGTGTATTCCCATTAGTTTGTATGTTAAAGTAACCTTTAAAACTATTCACTTTTGTCGCTGTAGATATATGATTTTCGTGAGGTATTAAGTTAAGCATCTATACTTACTGTCTAAAATTTGTTGTTTTTATGTGCAGTAGTTTTAAAGTTATTAAGTTGCAAATTACAATGTAAAGTAGTGGGAATACACAACCCCAGCCCTCCACTGACTGCAGTGCCCTCTTTTAGGCCGTTTATTCTTGGCCTTGCCTATTGCAAGCGAGAAAAGAAGAGATTAAAAATTAGCAATTAATAGGGTTGCTAGAACCCAAGATTTCTGGAATACTTCGTAAAAACCCCTTTAAAAGCAACACACAGTGATGACTCCGTAGTGAAAAAAAAAGAGTCTCATCTGAACCAACGAGAAACACATCAAACAACGTTATTTTTGTGACAAAATCAATTTCAAAAGGTGTGAGAGAGCAACAGTTAATCCGAGATTACAAAGTTGATTAAGTCACCAAATATCATGTTCATGAGGCCCTTTATTTTACTTTGGACATAAATTGCACAGACCCTGTAGCTATTGTATACCCGCAACTGCCCAACGATATCAAAGATGGTAACACAGATGGGAACGCATGTGCAAATAAACTTGCTCACTTGTTGAAAACCACACAAGCAAAAGTTTCCAAATACAAAACTAATTGGGTCCCCTAAAACCAGGAAGAGGTGATTGCACAGCGAAACACATGGAAACTGGCAAAATCAAGTTTCTAGTCAAGGAACAACTCTTGGACCATGACATATACATTCTGGACGATTCCACTCTACATGAAAATGGTGTACAACCCAAAAACACTTTGATGCAGACAACATTCACCTTAACAACAATGGCTCCAGCATGCTAGCACCCAACATAAAATCTACAGTTTGTAACTTGCTGATTCCGAAGAAGAAAAATAAAGTTCCACAAAGTTGGAACAATACACAAAATGCTCAAGGTGACAACCACTCACCAGAAGGTTGTTCACGACCTTGTAAATACCAGCATCAACCCAACTTCAGACAGGACAGCCACAAACAACATTACCTGCGCAACTCATGGAATACAAGAGATGAGTATAATCATTATAATCCTTGTGAGCAAAACACATCTTATCAGGATGAGCACCAGGACCGTGATTGGGACTACTCACACACTGAGTGTCCTAACCAAAACCGATTGACATAAGCCTACATGTACACAACACTTACCATTTGCACATGGAATATACAAGGTGTGTGCATCGTGTCAGGTGACAAACTGTCCAGCACAGAGACAGGGAAAGGACTCAATAAATATGATATTATTGGACTCATCAAGACCCACATGACCGAAGACCATTATATATATATATATATATATATATCTCAGGTTATCAGAATATAGCCTAAATAAACAGGTTAAAATTTCTATGAAGTCGGATAGCATTCAGGCGGCATTGCGGCGAAAATGAAAGATCATATAGTCAAGGGAGTACCTTTATAAAAGCTTTTTTCCAATTCAGACAATGTAATGTAGCTAAAATTGGACAAAGATTTTTTTTTATTGGTCTGACAATATTTTATTCTGCATCGTATATACCAGCCCTTCCAATTTCTCCTATACAATAAGAAACAACCTTGCAGTATATGGAAGTCTAGAAAATGACCTAACATATCTAATTAACAAAGAGGAAGTAGTCATAATGGGTGACTGTAACACAAGGACTGGTGAAAAATATGACCTAATTCCTGACGACAACGATTTTTGGAAATATTTACCATTGCCGTCCCACTATTCACCGGATAGGCCACTCAAAAAGAGGGTAAATTCGGACAAATGTGATCCAATAAGAGAAAAAGTCTATGGGTCTCTTTTGTTTAAGCTATGCGAATAAGTGGACTTCAAATTCTTAAGGTGGGGGCTGTGAAGCTAGTGCGCAGTGAGAATGGCAACTTTGGAACACAATTACCCTTTTCATTTTTTCACAAGTACGTTAACCTATATATTTTCTGATTACTACATATCCATAGATTTGTATCCATAGAGAGTTTTTGCAGGATTGGAATTTTTTGTGAATTTGTAATATTTTTTCTGACTTGGTAGGATTTTCACATTTTTCGGGCAGAAGTCACACAAAATTGGGAGGGGGTTTTTTCCAGTTGAAATCAGAAGAAATTAAAAATATATATCCGTGTCCAGGATCGAATTCAATGGTTAGTCCTGAAATAGCATAAATAAAAAGTTATAAAATTTTTAAGTTAGTCCTGACAGGTTGTTCATTTTCCTTCTATAAATTGTTCCAAAAGTCATGGAAGGGGTTGTCAGAAGAAAAAAATCCTGGGAACCTTTCCTGGATATGAAATAAACTTGCAGCTTTACCTCTGTGATGTTTTCATTAAACAAAAGTATATTTTGCGGCTCAAATCTCGACTTTTTTTAACTTGGGAACACCACACTTGGCTTGTTTGGGTGTGGGTTCACATGCGGCTTTCCATATTTGGGGACCAGTGAGTGGATTGTCCCAATTTGTTTTTACACCAATAGAGAATTTCAAAGTAATCAGAACAATGGTAGTGATTAGTGTGAACTGGCCCATTCTTCTCTCCACGGCTAATGGTTTCCTGTGAGTGACCCATGTCAATAGCTAAATTGGTTTCCAGGGGTCATGGACTGATGACTGTGCAAAGAATGACATGGTTCTTTATCTTGCCCATGCAAACAAACCCAGGCACTGCCTAAACTTTTCAGTATAAACAAAAGTTTTGAGATCAGTTATCTCATATACATTTTATGTTCACACATCTGAGTTTTTGGGAGCATGTAGTTTAAGTATCAGACTATTCAAAAATATGAAAAAGTGATAAGAGGTTATCCAAAGGTGCCGGCTTTAGATCCTCCACCTTAACGGCAGAACAATCAGGGACAGCCTTGACAAAACTTGCAAACGTATTGCACTGGAAAAGTCATCGTCATTAGCAAGTTATTCAAGTAAAAGTTTAAATTCTTCAAATTTGGCATAAGTGATCGAATATTTAGATTTATACAACTGCCTCCGGCTGTGCCCAGGTAACAAGTTAAACTGTAAAAATAGGTAATGTGTAAAAGGGGAAAAAACATCCGATTTAAACATGTTGCAACAAATGTCCAAGCTACCTAAGGCCTAACAAAAATATATGTGCGCTTCCGGTAGCCTGACAGACCCTACTAACAAGGTCCAACCCTGAAATTAATGGAACCAAAAAGAGTACTTTCAAGCTGCTTTCCCTAATAAAAATTGATCGACCCAGGCCAGTGCTAGAAACTCAGTCAGAGACCCAAGTGGCCCAGAAAAGTACATATTTTTTTCAGTGGCCTAAATCATACACAAATGACCCAAAGGGCCGAGGAGAGCGCCCGAATACATGCTGGGGGGGGGGGGGGGTCTGGGAACACACATCCCCGGAAAATTCTGAATTTCAATTTTGAGCATGCAAAATGATGTATTCGGTTGATTTTGACTGGAAAATCTTGCCTGCCTTGACATGGTTGACGGAATCACCACATTTTAGTCATCATTTTACTGATTTGGCTTCCTCAGATTGTACAAAAAATATGATGGAAATTAGCAAATATTAGCAAAATATAAATTTAAAAAAGACCATCGCCATGTTATCAATTAAGAACACACATGTAACGTTTTATAAAATGCTTTAGTTATTTATGAATTAAAAATATATCTAAATTTCTTATAAATCAATATAAACAAATAAATGAATAAATAAATAAATAAATAAATAAATAAATAAATAAATAAATAAATAAATAAATATAAGCACCAAAAGCATAATTTTTCTAAGATACTGAATAAAGCAATCCCTCTCCAGTGTTCCCATCTCAAGCATCAAGAATGATTTCTCATTTTTGGGGAAATGTTCTTGCATTCACTCTCTTTGATATACCCGGGCAGGTTCTGCAGCGTATAATCATGGAACAGTAGTAGGCAACAGACCACAGTTATAAATCCTTTCATTTTTCATAATAGCATTTTTGTCTAAAAAATCAGCATTTTGGTATTTTAAAATTTTGTGAACAGCATTTAACAGATAGAAATGTCCAAAAAAAAACATGTATGGATTTTTCTCATATAATTCCTAGCTCGTTAATTGGTGATAATTGAAATACGAAACAACACCTGGATGTCAGCTTTATACAGGTGTATAAACTATGCTCTTGCCGGGTTCACATCACGTCCTTCCCCAGCATAAAGTTCCCACCTGGCCTGGAAGACAGTGCACCTATATGACCACCATTGAAGGAACTCTGTGATGCAGCAAACCTGACTAAGCCAACTTTATTGAAACAGAAGTTGCATCATGCTGAAAACAGTATTTTCACAATTACAGACTGTCACCGTTGGAATTGGCTGGTTGCGCATCCCAACCGAGAAGGTCTGTAATAGGAGATATTCATATGTAACTGCGATCCTGCGCACTTCCTGTGTTGCCGGGGCAACAGACTGATGCTTCCACCATGATCAGGGTAGATTTGTATTATAAACTACGGAAATACCCATAAATAACACCTTTTCAACCAAAAAGGGAGCCCATTCCTAATCAATTTAGGCATCCTTTATGTTTCAAATATATGTTAATACATTTTCGTAAGATTATTCTGTGTTCGTGCTGTTAATTTTATCATGACCTCAATTAAATATGAATTCATCCTATTGTGAAAATACGGTTTTCAACATGCTTAAATGTGTCTGTAATCATATGACATCTATCACTGCTGAGCCATGGGGGGGGGGGAGTATCAGTTACACCAGGTCAGCATCTAATACCAGTCACCATAGCAGAATTTTACTGATATAATCTGAATTATGGCAGACAATGGAATAGTTTCAGTGTTAAAACATAATTGGCCCATAAAGTGCACAGTTTCAGGCCAGTAAGTCACACAAGGACAACAGTATTCAGGAAATAAAGTTTTTTTTATACAAATGATGGAATGTCAACGCGCCCACTGCTTGAACATTAGGGGAGTAGTTGGGGGAATCAGCTTCCACAAGCCAATAGCGCTATGCCTTTTTCTGCAGTAGACTGCATAAGTTGTGGTTTATTGACATGGTTTCTGATGTATGTGCATATATTAAAAAGAAAATGACAAAAGTTTGTACAGTTACACCAATATCATAAATACATGTTTGTATTTACAAAAGCTCTGATTCTAAATTTGATAAGCATCCAATTATCATCCCAATTATAAGGCTTAAGTGTTTTCAGGCAAGAGTTTAATGGAAGTTATTTTTTTCACCTTGCTTCACTTTCTGAAACTCATGTAATCATATGTGGTTGTATGTGTAAGTTCAAATGTGTTGCCACATGGCATTAACATGTACACTAGTTTGGTAAAAGGTATAAAATCTGCAGTTCATAAGTGCTATCATCCATATTTGTGGATAGAAATGATTGAGTTATGAGAAAATACTATGCTGATGAACTCACCAGCTCACCTAAGTCAGCATGACTGATTTTCAATTATTTACCCCAGTCAAATGACATACATACATGTAAGTCGCAAAAAGGGGAAAAATGAGAAAAAACAGGGAAAGATTTGTACAGCTCTACTGACAGAAGATGCGCATTTTTTCTGATATGTGCAAAATCACTTTGGCCTCAGTCACATATTTGATAACAGCAACTTTCACCTGATTTTGTATAAACAACTCTGCATGTGAATGGGGGCTATAGGCAATGACAATGCTAAAAAATTAAAAGTTTGAAAGAGAGGGTTACTAAGTTTCATATTAGTGGGATAAACATTTCACACACATATGTGATTGTGGGGTGCCTGTGAGGTATCGCTTAATTATAAGGACTTTGGAAGCTATCTATCTACCAAACAGTCAGCAAAGAGAACATGGCCTGTGCACTTGTTAAATGTCTTGCTGTGAATCCTGTTATTATTTGCGAGGTGTGCTTCCACCGATAGGTGCAACATTTCTATACACAATGATTTGTGACATAAATGTGATACTTCATGACTTTTTGGAATATTTAGACTATTACACTTGATACATACAGCCAATATATGGGTGTAATTTTTTTCTCCTTTCATAAGCTGGCCTGAGGTACACAATACCATAACCTAAACCATTTGCTTTGTGATCTACAGTCCCACGGCCATACCTTGAATGCCCCATACATGTAAAAGTTGTTAAGATCACTCAAAGTTGTGCAGGCAGCTGTCAAAAAGTGCTGACTTGACTTCCCATTTTGAACTGGCTCGATGAACTATAACAGAATAACAGCATGACCATGAGAGTCCCAATACATACAGAGTTAGCCCTACTAGACCACAGATCACATTTATAAATCCTTTCATTTGTCATATTAGCATTTTTTTCAGTCTAAAAAATCAGCATTTTGGTATCTTAAAATTTCGTGAAGAGCATTTAACAGATAAAAATGTCAGAAAAACATGGATGGATTTTTGTCATTTAATTCCTAGCTCGTTAATTGGTGATAATTGAAATACGAAACAATACCTGGGTGTCAGCTTTATACAGGTGTATGAGTTGTGCTCTTGCCAGGGTCACATTATTGTCCTTCCCCACCATAAAGTTCCCACCTGGCCTAGAAGACAGTGTAGCTATATGACCACCAATGAAGCAACTCTGTGATGCAGAAAATCCGACTTAGATAACTTTACTTAAACAGAAGTTACAGCATGCTGAAAACACAGTATTTTCATAATTAAGGGCTATCTCCGTTGGGATGCACAACTAGCAAATCACAGCTGTGATCTGTAACCAGTACCTGCAATTACCGACCCAGGTCCCCACGGTAGGGCGACCACCTGGGCAAAACGACCAGTTTTCATCTCCTCTCATAGCGTTTCTGCCTCTTAAAAGAGAGAGCTAGGAGACCTTTGCCTGAAGTTCTGAAGACCTGGTATCTGCACCAACTTTGTCTGCTTTCAAGAGAAAATTGAGAAGACTGAGATCCCTTCCCTAGGGGTTGGAGGGAAAATTTCAACTAAGCAAAACCAATCAACCAATCAATCCTTGGCACAGGGGCTTTTGCAATGTTAAATGACCAGACACGAATGACCACGATGCTGCACGTGCCCCTTTGCAATGTTAAATGACCTGACACAAACGACCACAGTGCAGTCCAATCGGAAATCTCTGTATCAAAATTTATATGCCCTGGAGCATTTTGTCAACTATTTCACACGAGAAAGACTTATTTTGGTTAAATTCTGTAGCATTTCTCAAGATCTGTGAAGCAAATTTTGGTACAATACACAAGTACAGTCATACAGCCCTGGACCACCTGTAGGTTGCAACACGCGACAAAAGACCAACAAAATCACCCCACAGACGACCACCCATTAAAAAAGCGGTCCTTCCAATCCACCAAACCAAGTTGTAAGTTAACAGAACAGCTAGCCAATGTGTGCCGTTATTTTAGAGTAAAGTGAATTCAAACACAACATTTTATTTCAACTTCTCTGGGCAGCTAACTTGGGCCGGGGGAAAAGCATCGTCGTGTGGTGATCAGTATATAATATTTCGCCAGGTTTCAGATGCCCGTTCTCCGAGTTACCAGGGAAAACAGCCGTCAACTTACTCTTAAAAGGTGATTTACTATCTTAACTTTTATCCAGTCGCTCTGTTGTATCTGAATCAATTATCATCGTTAGTTATAAATCCAAATGCAACACGATACCATGGCATGCATGCACGCACGCTGCGCACCATTTTTAAACATGGCGCAATGCATTGTGGGAAAGGAAAATTTGATTTGGATGTTACAGTGAATCGAGGCCACGTGTTTTCAACACTGTTTGCAATGTGCAATGATGAAAGATTTCATCGAGAAAGTGGCCATCGTGTGCCGTTATTTTTAGTGTTAAGGGAAGAACAATTTGTCGAATGAATGTAATGCAAATATACAATGGGACTTTTCCAGAGTGGGCATTACCTGAAAATGTAAATACATCGACAAACAGTTACTAGTTGCACACCCCAAAAATAGGCATGTTGTATCAGATAGTGTGGTCGCCCTCAGGCTAAAAAATAAATGACAGCAATAGGCTGAGTGCCAAACACCCGCTGCGTCAAAGACGAAGTGGCGAAGGTTGCCATGATAGTGGATACAGGTCCAAAAGTACCGGCGGGTTTTTATATAATTTATTTTTATATAAATAATTAGCAACATTTCCTTATATCTATAGGGTGAATCCGAAACAATACTGATAGTATTATTTACATCTTCAGGATTAGACAACCATTCGTAAGGTTATTTCTGTTGATACCACCAAAATTTCCGAGAATATTAATCCCTAAATTGGTACCTCCAGTAATTCTAATAAATTACAAATGTTGGTAATCACATCGGTAAACTGAACCACTGATCAGATGCTTATCCTTAAAACCCTCTTTGAAAATCATACTACATATAAAGGCAACAAAACGTTACGACTGCTTTATAGGCCTTAGTAAAGTTCTTGATCGTGTTTGGTGGATGGGCTGCTCTATGAACTTTGATTGAAATCAGTGGCCATTTTCTTAATTCCATCACAAACATGTACTCGTATATGCAATTCCGTGATAAGACTAAAATGAGATTCATTCCAATGTTCTCGGCTTACCAACGGGTAAATCAGTGAGACATTTTAAGTCCATTATTTTTTCAGCCTTCTTATCAATGACTTACTTATTATCTCTTTTCACCCGACTGTGATCCAGTCAAGATTCATAAAAACCTTCTTCAGTGTTTAATGTACGCAAATGATTTGGTGCTTCTTTCAAAACCACAAGCCGACAATCCTCTCCATATAATCTACATGATTATTGCCATAAATGGATGCTCGTGATAAATTTTAATATATCCCAAGTACAAATCTTCAATAAAAGTGGAAACGTATTACATGGACATTTTACTTGAGGATAATCGAGTCTAGAATGTGTAAAAAGGAATATTTAGATTTACGTTTTTGTGCCTCTGGATCATTTACAGCTGCCCAAGGACAGCTTCAAGCTAAAGCTATGATTGAAACTGAAGCAGGCTTAACACTACGCTCACTTAAATCCTCACCAAGCCCTATCTCTTTTCAATTCATTGATGCTGCCAATAACTCTGTATGGCTGTGAAATTTGGGGCGGCAACCTGCACTTCAAATTGTTAAATGATATTCCTAACAAATGTGACCACTTACCTGCTGAAAAAGTATACCTCTGCTTCACAAAATGCTCCTTTTGGCCACATAAAAACACTTCTAATGTTGCAGTTCGTGCTGTACTAGGCTTACTGTGAGTATATGAAAAGAGTCTGAAATGTTTTCTCAAATATAATGCAAGACTCACTGATCTTGGTCACAGTTCATTATTAGGCAAATTATCACCTGAAATCAAAGGCCCCAGCCTCCTGCCCCCCTCCCCCCATGGTAAGGAAAAAAACCTCCAAAACTTGAAATGTATTTGAAAATTACTTAAACACCGTGCACAACTTCCAACACTGACAAGCGCTAACCAACATTCGATGTATCACCCAATTTCGTAGAACAGAAACAGGTATATACAATCGTCCAGTCACTCAGAACGAATCTACGTTTTCAATCGTTTGTCCTAATTTCTTTAACCTGACTAACAAAAACAATTTCAAAATTTTCTGTCTAAATTATTAAGTCTAGAACCATACATTGTTACATCTCGCTAGATAAAGAACAAACTTTCTATACACATCTATCAACCAGGTTGCCACTAAAAGTAATTCTCCAGGATAATACCATCATCATCATCATCATCATCATCATCATCATCATCATCATCATTATTATTATTATTATTATTATTATTATTATTATTATTATTATTATTATTATTATTATTATTATTATTATTATTATTATGTTTGCTCTCTCTTCTTTCTCCATCAAATCTTTTTATTATATATTTTGCATGATCTTATGGAGCTTAATTATTTCTAGTCAGTATTATTTGAAACCAATACAGGTTCTATGAGTAATAATGCAGTGTAAGTGTACTTCCACTATAAATCAGCCTTAGTACCACGGTACTACTCAATGGTTGACTGGACACTATGCCTTGTAATATTACAAGTAGACACTGGTGTTTTAATTGTATGCACTGCTTACAGTGAACACTAACCAACATTTGCACATAATTTATATTTCTAATTTATTTTTTTGTTTTGTTTTGTTTTTCTTGGGGTTTTTTGTGTGTGTTTTTTGGGTTGTTGTTTTTTTTTGGTTTTTCGGGGTTTTTTTTTTTTTTTGTTTTTGTTTTTTTTTTTTTTTTGTTTTTTTGTTTTGTTTTGTTTTTGGTTGTTTGGTGTTTTTTGGTTTTTGTTGTTGTTTTTTTTATGACCACCAGATGGCTCTAACAATGGTTAGTACTTTCTATGTATTCATTGCCCAAAGAGGGTGCCATCATTGGTACCTACATTGCCCACATTGGGCGCTTATTGCAATAAAATATTTTTCTTCTTCTTGTCTTTGTCTTTTCTTCTTCTTCTTGTCTTTTCTTCTTGTCTTTTCTTCTTTTCTTCTTGCTTGCCACGATAAAGTTGTATATGCTTTGCAAAACAACAAGAAAGTACCAATGCGAAATGCACAGCAATGAAAGATTTAATCTTCCCCCAGATTTTAGGGATGTAAGCCGCAGAAATCATAAAAAGACTGGCAACACTGGCAATAATGGCAACTATGGTGATAGTGGTGATAAGGTAGGTCTTGTGACAGAAACAATGAAGAAGGAGATCTGCAACTTAAACATCCAGAATCATATAGCAGAGAATTGCGTGATGAAAGATAACGTTCATAGCCTGACATTGCGGACACATAAACTAGTAGCTATAAATGATGATATAACAGTAAAGTACTCTAAACTTAAAGATAAATCCAAAGACGTGCAAGGACAGACCAAAGATTCTGCTACGGCTATGTTACCTCTCACCCCCCCCCCCCCAATTAACATCAAAACCTCTTGCTAATGAACTCTTTCAGGTGAGTAAGCAATTAAGTTGAATATGTGACTTAAACAGTGTGGTTCATGAGCTGGAATCATCCCTTATCGGCAAGCTCATCCAATCTAAAAATGAGAATGCGGCTTTACAACTTCAGTTATAAAACAAAGACTTGAAGCAGGTTTGTAGTGAATCAAGACAAAAAGTGAGCATAATGAATCTTGCCGCGAAGGAATTGGAAAGTAATATCCAAAATCTCAATGCTGAAAATAAGCTTCTAACAGAGACGTGTACACAACTGCAAGATGAGATTAAAAACAAGCAGGACGAATAGATGTTCCAAACTGCCAGACCATATGTATGCCAGTCTCACAGTGGGTGATGCCCAGACACATATGGGACATCTACGGGAGTCCCTTAAGACAAAAGCGCCAAGACCAGGAGTCTAATAATGCATACCTACTTGTAGAGCACGAGGCATCACAGAGAGAGGCAAAGAAATTGAATAATGAGATCAAAAGTTTAAAAGATAGACTAACATTCCTACAGAGTTTCTTGCATGAAACAGCAATTGACAGAGACAGGGCACATAAAATAAGAAAGAATTAAAGGACGAAATTGTGTGTTGGCAACTGAAGTTTAAAGCTTATCCTCAAACTGAGACTAATGCACACTAAAAGCCAGAGCAATCTTTAACCCTTTCCCCCTCAAACCGGCCAAAACCGGCTGGTGGTCAAATGTCGTCTGCTTCAGTGCTTTCAACTAATTTCAGCAGTTATGAAAAACAATTCGATTGAGAAATGTACGTGAGACTTATCAAGATCACATGCCCCAGGTCAACAGCTTTCCTTGGCATGGGTTGGGCACTTAGTGCCCAACCCATGCCAAGGAAAGCTGTTGACTCAGTCTTAATTCAAGGGGGAAAGGGTTAAGTGATCTGATAATACCAGTAAAAAAACAGGTTTTCCCTTGTATCTGAAATCACCAATCAATCTGTGTCTGATTGGGAGTCAGCAAGTGAGGACCCAGAGATATTCCAAACTGTTTACAATATAGAAATGCAAAGAAAGACCTAACCTCGCAAGACGGATTTGCTTTTTGTTGGTAACCACAACACTGCGAATACAAAATATGACAAAACATACAGACATAAGGAATGATTGGTGCACACTTTACCGAAAAGAAAAAAAAATGTATCAAGAGTGACATTGAGTACATCAGTGACTGCAATGTAAATGCTGCGACGATCATTTTACAGGTGGCTGGCAATACTCTTGCTGAAGAATCCCTGACAGATGCATTGAAAACATTGATCTCCTTACATTCAAGTATAGGTATAGGGAGAGGGTCCCCAGCTCCAAAATATGCATATCTGATGCTTTACCCCGGAATCTGGGGAAAACCAACCAGACCACAAGCTACAAAACAGCTGCTTGGGCATTCACTGAACACTTTCACTTTCTTCCGGTATAATAGCTATGGTCTTAGTTCTGATAAACAACAGAACGCACATCCCAAGAGCCTGGACTTGAAATAGAAAATTAATGCTAGATATAACAGTCAAAGTAACAATATGCAGAAATCTCGTGAAGGATCTGCAAAACTTCTTAGCTCAATATACATCCGTCTAGATTCTATGTGTGTTATCGCTATATAATTACAGTACTGCGTGTGTAGTACTAATGCTTCAGCAGTCAATACTCCTACTCCCTTGTACATGGATAAGTTTTCAACATATGTATGTGCATAACAATGGATAATCAAGTCATGCTGAGTGAGGATAAAAATAACCAAGAGTAATGTTCTCATTGGGGATAAATGCTATTCAGTAATGATAGTACATATATACATGTCAACGACAAACACAAAATATACAAATGTCTATCAACTGACACTGATACTTGTTCCATCTATTTGATCACTGGTGTTATGTGTATGCATAACAGGTAAACATAAGTTATGTTGAGCATGATGCTCATGAGGGATAATGTTTGTGAGGTTATCAAACTCAGCTTTTGTGCTCAGGGTGAAGCATGTGCTTAGTAAAATACAGCTCTTAGCTGGGAATAACAACTGAAAGTTTGGTGCTCTGATGAGGTAATGCTGACATTTAACAATTACCATACAATGATAATTCCCATGTAGCAATGTTCTACTAGTGTACCAGTATCGCAGTATACTACTAGTCTTGTGTGTCCTGACATGATATAATCAGTTCACACTCTTTTATAATTTTTATCGCACATTAGTTGGTGATTGTGTACTTACATGATAATATAGTTCTACTGTAGACATATCTTAAGGAAAATAACTTGATATGACAATGTGCCAAATTCCTTGAATACCAATTTATCATACCATTTTGTCTTCTTAATTCTATGCAACCTATTGTGAGTATAGAATGGTCAAACTCTCTTAGTACAAAAATGACATTAGTATCGGCATCTGGAACATAGATCGCATGCTCACTCGGAACGGGAGCCAGCGGTCTTGTAAACTTGACGACCCACATATTAAATCCAGTTTCTGAAAGCTTGATATTATTTGTATGGTGGAAACCCATTGCAGTTTATGGGACCATATATTTATCTCAGGATACCATACTGTGCAAAGTACTAGGCCCAAACCTGGTGATGGGTTAATAGATTACTTTCACCATAAGGAGTTCAACATGGTTGTGTTCCCAGTCCCATTCTTTTTAACATATTTGTACAAAACCTCCCACATATTTTGACGAAACATGAGACCCTGTGAACATATGGGACACAAGTTTCAACACCCTATAATATTTGCTGATGATTTAATTTTGATATCAGAATCTGTCGCTAGTCTTCAAAGCGCCTTAAATAAATTGAATCAGTATTATGAAACATGGAACTCGGAAGTGAATTTTTCAAAAACAGAATTTTTTATTTTAAAAACGGGTGGCTATCAAGTAAAAAGATATATATTTTCTTTTGGTGGGAATAGACTAGACCGAAAACAAGACTACTGCTACCTAGGCTTGATATTTACCGCCTCTGGAAGAATGAAAAAAAAATCAAGTGAAAACCTTATAGAAAAGGCACAAATGGCTTTCTTTAAATTAACAATGCAATATTACAAACAACGTTGTAACTGGTTTAAAGCTATTTGATTATCTGATATTACCTATTCTTTGTTATAGTAGTGAAGTACAAGGAGTCCCTCTTACCCCAGGACTAAAACTTGTCAACTTTCTTTCTTGGAAATTTATTCTAGGAGTCAATGATAGGGCCTCAAATTTAGCATCTAAAGGTTAATTTGGAAGGTTTCCACCATTACTCAACATTATAACTCATTGTCTTAACGATTGGTTGAATCTGTATTTTTAATCCAAGTTAACTTCCACGAAAAATCTATCTTGATTGTCTTGACAAACTAGAAAACGATCCCAAGACTTGGTTTTCCACTGTCAAAATATTTCTTTTTGAATCTGATTTACCTGAAACTTAGTATAATCAGGGGTCCAGGAACAATAAAAACTTTGGGAAATATTTACATAAACTTATGTGTCCGACTTACGAAAGCCAATGGGTCGAAAATACATAGACTTGAACTGAATTGAAGACTTACAGTCAACTGAAGGACAAATTCTGTATGGAAAACAATATTCTGTGTAATCCCTCTGTATCAGAAAGAAAGATTCTTACAAAAATGAGAATCAGTTATCATCAACTACATTGTGGAACTGGGTGATATACAAAACCAAAATCTCCATGGGATCAAAGGCAGTGTAAGCAATACAGTAGTGACTGTGTTGAAGATGAGCCCCGATTTTATGTTAATGTATAGCATGTGCCAATAAACTTGACACATTTAGCAAATCAATTACTTTATTAAATATGCTAACCTTCCTGATAAACAGCTGTTCTCATTGACACTGGATTATAATGACGGGGATACTGAGCTTCTTAAACATGTGTTGTCATATGTAAACAGTCTTTTTTGAGGAAATATTTGGAAAGTGATGCTCTGATGCACTTAAAAGACTTATGGCTTGTGCATCCAACTTGGATATGTGAAGTAGACTTTAATGAGCATTGGCGTGACATATATCGCCACCTAACGGAGAAAAGTAGAACTGCTGGCAGGAAGTATGCCATACGTCCATGCAGAATAGTGTATGTGTATTATGTGCGTACGCAGTGGAGTTGGACAATAAACATACCCAGACTCCGGTTGCACGTGTATAATATATATATATGCGTGCGCACGTGTGTGTGTGTGTGTGTGTGTGTGTTTTAAATCGGTTTACATGTGGGTTATTTCAGCATAATAAAATTGCTGTTCTTTTTATGCCATGTATCGTCTTGTCGAGGCCCATGTTACTCCATGTATGAAGTTTTCGGATCAATAAAAATATTTTGTGTGTTCTGGAGCTATCGGTGCCTGACCCGTAATCCCAAGAGACCACTGAACTTTAGGGTAGAAGTCTGCAGGTGTAATCCCCTATCACAAATAGTTCTGTCAAAGCATAACAGTCTTCCAATGCAGAGCGCCTCTTTTGACAACTTTGTGAATTAATAACCACAGAAATGGAGTGTGAAATAATTAATGTGTGGATTTGTGTCATCATAGTGATTCACTGAAGCCTGCTGTGAGAGATTTTAATATTATTTGTGTGTGTGTGCGTGTGTGTGTGTGTGTGTGTGTGTGTGTGTGTGTGTGTGTGTGTAACCAGTGACCAAAGAGGAGACCTGTTCTTCACAGGTACCGTAATGAAACCATCTGGCTAGTCCTTGTATATGTATATATATTCTACATCGACATAATAAATTAACTAAAGCAATAATGTAATACATCTATTCCTTATCTCTTGAATTATAATACTCTCTATACATTGTATATGTCTGTTAGAATAATGTTGTACGTGTCCCTGTACATTCTTAACCACACCACCCAAAAGGGCTGACCCCCTCTGGAATCGGCACCAGCATAGAATGGGCAAGTTCACATTTACTTTTGTTAAAGAACCAGTGCCTTCCCACTCATTTCGTGTGTTGACCAAAATGTTTGCTGCCAGTACTAGTCTGTCTGACATGTTTTAGAGTGCCTTTGTTTTGTTTTGTTTTGTTTTGTTTCGGTTTGGTTTGGGTTTGGGTTTTTTTGGGGGGGGGTGTTTTTGTCGGGGGGGTGTTTGGGTTTTTGGGGGGGTGGTGGTTTTTGGGGTTTTTGGGGTTTTTTTTTTTTTTTTTGGTATTTGGTTTTTTGGTTTTGTTTTCATTCGCCCTCCCATCCTTGTAAAACCAACAACCGTGCTAATAATTTAATGTACCCCTTATCTTCCATTGTTAGCCTGGTTGTCACCTCATACACGTGCACCGGCCAGAAATATGGCCAAATTTTCTCAACCCCCTCAAAAAAACAAAAACAAAACAAATACATACAAAAATTGTCTACAATATAAAATGCTCCGTATTTTCTTTAATTGTGGTGAAACCTCAGCACTTTTGGTCAAATCAAATTGCATTTTGCCCGAGAAGTCGCAAGAAATTAATTTGATGGCTAATACCGCGTACGCGATGTACAGCACAGGAGACATATGTATGATCTCTTATTTTACATAAACAATTAATATGATATGTAACAAAACAGATGATATACACTATATACATGTTGAACCATATCTACTTTTTATGGGCTAATATACCCCCCCCCCCCGCGCCATAATACGAAGTTTTGCAGATTGGCATCTAAAACAGTCAACATGATGGTGGCATGGCATGTTCTGCTTTCTGCTTTTTGTTCCTAAAAGCAATCTCACATGTTGCATGAAACATCAAACATCAGTACTTTTTTTAGTATTTCCGATGACACACAGTTGTTGGGGTTTTACTTTTCTTTTTATTTTATATTTGTTTATTGTTCTTTTTATATGTGCTACAAATTCATATACAAAAACGCGGATTTGGTGAAAATGGATTGCCGTTTAAAATCTGTCCGTTTACTATTCTAAGATGACGATATACTATTAAATGTGCTTTTTTACTTCTTGATTTTAGATAATATATGCAGCAAAAATCCAAAAAGCAAAAATAGAATGCGTGGATAATAATTCTTGCATTGTGAATGCGTATCCAATAATTGCAATTCTTTGACAAAAAATCGGACATTCACTCAAGGAGACGAAACTTCCATTTTTTTCTAATTTCTTCCTGCCAACAAAAAAAGTCGAAGTGGTAGGTAAATTTACACTACATCGGTCTTTTTCTGCTTAATTTCCTGACAGCAGAGAGATGCTATGAATCGGAGGCTTATCTTTCAAACTCCAACACTGTGCTTGAGTGGACGGCTGCATATAAGCATGTGAAGTAGTTGGGCTGAGGCCTTGTGTTATATTGACATTGTTCAGTTAGATACATGTTATATTGACATGGGTCAGTTAAATATATATTATATTGGCATGGGTCAGTTAGATATATATTATATTGGCATGGGTCAGTTAGATATATATTATATTGGCATGGGTCAGTTATACACAACAGCTTTGCCTGTTTATAGAAGGGTTAAAGGATGGCAATTTTTTAGTGAAAAACCACAAATGGACCTTTCACAAAATTTCCACTGATCAAGGTCTTGAGCACGCGATCGAAATGTGTCAACTGTTTTGCGGTATTGTTGGAATCACAAGACAACAGTCTGCTCTGATCACGTGGAGGCTCACATGTTGTGATCGGGTGTGTCTCATGGATGACATGAATCACTTTTCATGTCGCACATCAGATCACTTGCTCAAAGAAACGCTGCATTCTAGGCTTCAGAACAACGAAAATAACATAAGGTTCCTGGTGTCCCAGTTGAAGGCATTTAATCATTTGGGTCGTGATTCCCAGCAGCTGGTGGCAATTGCTACCAGTGATGTTGTCAAAGTTGACATAAAGAACGATCTTCCGGAAGCAAGCACCAAAGGAAAATGCATATTGTATGAAATGCTTTCAGAAAGATTAGTCTGTAGAATTCCCATGATGCTATCAAGAAAACAGAGCCAAAAACGTTTGCAAGCATGTAAAAACTAAAAGTAAGGGCAAAAGTTGGCTGTATAACAACAATGAATGCAGGCAAGAACATCATCAAATGTTTATTCAATGCAGTTACCGATGGTCGCAATGCCAATATGCAAAACCTTGTGAAGCATGAGACGTCTTCTGTGCCACTTCCAATTGCAAACGTTGATGGCACTCTCCTTGAGCCTGACAAAGCCCCTCTAGCTCATTTAGACATTAGGATTTATGTGCCAAAACTGATCCACTGATACCTGTTTTACATACACATGTAATAATAGATGGCATGGGACTTTTAATGCACTTCTTAGTAAGTTTGGAAAAACAAAGACATTTGGTGACTTGGTAGACATTGTTTTCAAAAGTGTGTTTCGACACTTTTGTAACACGTGTTTCCCAGTCGAAGTCACTTTGATGCCTACAAACCTGCCTCAGTGAAGCAAGGAACTCAGGAAGTAAGGCCTCATGGTTCGCGAAAAATACGCAAGATGGCAGACAGACCTGACGTCTGTCGTCCTGATTCATGGCCATCTTTTTGTCCTTGAAGACAAGACTAACTTGCAACATTCCGTAGCACAAGCATTATTGTCTGATGTCTAGGCAACCCTAACAAATCAGGAATTAATAGTTGCTGGTGGCTTTGATGATCACGAAGTTGTAAATTCTTCCTCTGAGAGAGATATGCACTGTTTTGTTTGCACTGCATTTTTGGCAGTTCCCTGTGTGTGTGGTGTAATAGAATTGTACCCAAGTCCCATTTATGATCACTAATGAATATTGTGCTCCATATTGCCTACGTCTGTTCAGGACTTACCTTACGGATATTCGGGATGACGGGGTTAGGGTTGATATATAGCCCTATAAAACAAGAACCATTGACTCCTTTCCACTATATTATACATCGACGGAGTAGGAGTCATTATGACAATTTTGAATATATTTATTATTTGCACATAGGTCTTGTAATGACCATTTAAAGTCAATCTTTTCTAGAAAGTTAGTGAATTTTTATTCCATTTTGACATATGGCATGCTATGAATTGTATATAATTTGTTTCAACTGCCTGTCTAAAGGTTTATAAAATAAGACTACTTTGGCAACAGATGAGCGTCGTTTGATACGTTTTACTTCAATGTCATATATTGTTTATCTAGGACCAAATGATTGAGAACGGCCATCCGCAGCTCGGCGCAGGCGGCAAAAGATGCCCAGTCACATAATCTAAAACCTAAGCATGGTTGCTGCCTTTTACAAAGATGGGAGAGCGACCCTTTCTAATCCGGCCCAAGGCAGACTGATCAGTAAAGCTACAGGTCAGCCATCATATAACATAGCCTCTCAGCACGGTGCTACAGGTCAGCCACCATATAACATAGCCTCTCAGCACGGTGCTACAGGTCAGCCATCATATAACATAGCCTCTCAGCACGGTGCTACAGGTCAGCCATCATATAACATAGCCTCTCAGCACGGTGCTACAGGTCAGCCACCATATAACATAGCCTCTCAGCACGGTGCTACAGGTCAGCCATCATACAACATAGCCTCTCAGCACGGTGCTACAGGTCAGCCATCATATAACATAGCCTCTCAGCACGGTGCCTATGGTTTCTTTGATGCCAGTTTCCAGCATTGGCGCATTTGATACTTGTGTATCATCAAAGAGGTGCATGTCCTTGGTATCATCATACCCATGTGATCACTTAGGGCTTGTGCTAGCGATGGTCTTCCAAAGGAGTTACCACTGCATTGGTATATGGTGGTACCTGCTTTGTTTGTCCTCCCCGTCAGCTCAGAAGAAAAGTGACCATACAACACATAGCCTGTCAGGTAAATTTACAAAAATCTAACTCCTCTGTCCAACAAATGTGACCACAACAAGCAACGTGGCCGTCCATAGTGATCATATGCACCATGGGTACCAGTATATTTGGTTGGGTGCCATCTTATGATCACATTGTGATAGTTGGCATTTTATTTGAAAACCATTATACGCAGAAACCCCAAACCTGGCATGATTATACTTCCATGCGTGAAGTCTGGCTTTTTATGAAGAAAGGTGACAGTTTTGAAGATTATACAAATGTTCAATAGCATTAAAAGTAGAGTTGCCATTCTAACTTCAATTCATATGCTTGTGCTGTAAATGCATCTTATGAACCACAAACAAAAGTTGTATCATTTTAATTAATGCTCATTAGGGGCAGTTCAGAAGTTGAATATCTTCAAAGTGATAATTGATAGAGGTGTCATTGCAACTTCAATTCAAAGGTTTGTGCTGTGGCGCACCCAGTGAATCACGAACAAATGTTGTAGCATTTGGATTCATGCCTATTAAGGGGACTTGAACATTTAAATGTTGAATACCTGTCTTCAAAAGTATCGTGCGTAGATGTGCCATTCCAACTTCACATCCTGGATTTGTCCAGACCAACATCAATTTGGTCCAGAGCTAAGGACTCAAACGCCACTAAAGCCAGAATCTCTGAACACCGTGTGACCCTATCAGTGGAGTTGTAATAATGTACACCAGGAGCAACAATAGTAGACTTGTACATATATTTGTGATGTTATTATTATCATCATCATCATCATCATCATTATTATTATTATTATTATTATTATTATTATTATTATTATTATTATTATTATTATTATTATTATTATTATTATTATTATTATTATTATTATTAAATATTTGAAGAGTTTTTATTCTAAGTCGCCGATTACTTTCGGATAAAAATTGCACAATATGGATGCCTTTGTATGCTTATTAATTTTTCATCATCGAATAGCCTGCCTGAAGATGCACCTTTCCCTAATTCACATAATGTAACAAGCTCACGGTCAATGTGATATGGATATTAAAAACAATCGTCTACTTTCGTCAGTCCGCACCCTCCAGTTGACCAAAAATTAAGAACGCAGAATCTTAGAGATTGCTTTATATTCCAAGATGTATTTAGGCTACATCAGAATGATGCACTTTGATGCAACATAAATACCAGCAATTAACATCCCTGACCACATTTTCTTCACGCCTGTCCTGCGTATGGAAAATATGAATGTTGTTGAAAAAACAGGCGTGGGCAAGGCTATTTCTCCGTGATCGGAGTCATCTAGCTAATAATAATAATAATAATAATAATAATAATAATAATAATAATAATAATAATAATAATAATAATAATAATGTTATTATTATTATTATTATTATTATTATTATTATTAATATTATTATTATTATTATTATTATTATTATTATTATTATTATTATCGTTATTATTATTATTATTATTGTTATTATTATCATCATCATCATTATTATTATCATCATCATTATTATTTTTATTATCGTTGTTGTTACCATTAAGTGAATATCATTATAATGTTTTGTTTGCATGTATTTGTTCAATATGGAAAGCGTATCTATACATGTTTTTATTATGTACTAGTACTTGCCCACTTTTAAAGACCCATAAACAGTGGAATTGTAAGTGGCACCACAGCTGTAGTTGTTGTTTTCTGATGTAGGAATTGACGATATGGACGAGAATACATTGCGCTACAAGGCCAGAACTAAGTCATATGTTACAAATATCTCCTATAAAGGACATACGGGTTTATGCTACGGAAGCGAGCAATGAAATTTTAGACTAATTTTTCTTCACGGAACTTAACATTCACCAAATGGCACCTCACAAACTAAGGCCATAATTATGTAACAGTGCGGGTCGAAAATAGATCTAAAACAATCTTCATTATTGTTGTCACATACATATACACGGCAAAATTTCCCCTCAAATAAACTCAAGCATATATTATTAACAAATGGTCATGTCAAGAGGATACTCAGATTACATGTCGTATGTCACCATTCCATGAATAAATCATCCCCCACACTGCTCTGGGCACGCACAATAAACATATGGGGTTTGTGAGCCAGAGTTTAAATATCCATGTACCGTTTAATACTTATATTGCAGAGGTCTGGCACACTTTTTTTTAATTAGTGTTTACACTTTGTTCCTGTACACGACCTTTCTGACTCAAGATCTATGTACGAGTCTGTAAGTTTACCTGTCAATAGAGTAACGGATTATAGATAAATTAAAGACCACATAAAATGTTTATAAATTTCTGTCAGTTACTATCAATGTAACATGATCTCTATTTTAATCATCCAACTATCGATCCGAAAAACAATGACATTTCCAGGCACCAGACAGTGCTGTGTTTTATGACCTTATGTACCTAACGGATCAGTGAAACGTACCTAGCAGGCATGTCGAAGTCAGTTCTGTAAATTATCGGTAGATCCCCAGATTTTCGTTATGATATGATCTTGCTGGGTTTTATTTTGCAGTTCGCTGAGTAACACACGCTCATTTCGTGAGCGACAAAAATAAGACTTTTATTCAAGTAACTCAATTTTAGTCCTGGTTATGCGTTGCTTATCCACAGTTTAGTTCGTGCAGCAGTGAACTCCTCTGACCCATAAGACTATCTCAGAATGCAATGTTAAGCCACAAACTACTGTAAATTTTTCATTTTAACGCAGAGACTTATCAAATGACTGTTTCAAAAGTAAAACGGTGCCAAATGTCAAACAGAAAAATACTGTCCTCAGTCAAAAACTTCTGTCAACTTAAAAAATTGTACGTCCCCTGTTTGTGATTTGGCAATAATTGATAAATATAACCATGAATACGGGAAAACCGGTGATGTCTAGAAGCATTTTTCGAGAAGGGCGATCAAAAAAGAAATATGTTATTTTTTAACAGGATAGTTTACAGAAGTGCACACGTGCGTATTAAACGCTATTGCTATTCAACTGGACTTTTTCTGTAAAAATATTTTGGATTTCTGTAGTGGTGCAACCTTTTGGTGTCAACAATATTTTCACCTCCCGTTTCGTGGTATTTTTAATGCTGGTAATGAACTTTTGCCGCCACTTTTGCTGTGTATGCCGTTCCAAGAAATCAGCGTATCAGGTGTTACCAGTTGCACTTTGTTGCCACGGGAAGCGAAGAAGCCATATAAAGCATCAAACCATCATGGTGATGTCTCACCTGTTCAACAAACCAAGTGGAAAGGCTGTGTATTGTCACGTGGTGTCACTGTATCACTGCAGTTTTCTGAATCAAGTCCGGCGCATCTGCTGGGACAAACAGGCAGCAAGATGGCCCTCACAGAGACATACAACCAAATTGCTCTTCTGGTGCTGTGTATGAGTGGTGCCGCCACAGGTAAGCCCTAATTAAATTTTTGTTTTCATTTGTGCTCTTCATTTTCATTCATTTACTTCACGCACCAACAAAAAAATGAGATAACTTTAAGAACTTTCAGTTGGTAATTGCACCTAAAAGCACATGTAATCCGCTTGGTCATGAAAAAACAAAGTGTCCCTACCATTAGCATGTTTTGTACTCCGTCAATTAGAGTGGAATCGCCCTATTAACATCACCTAAGGGACTAATAAATGTGGTCTTAATACACAATGATCTTAATGAGGATATAGTTTAAATAAGGAAACACAAAAACGGGTTTGTAATTTGGTGGCCTTAATACAAAAATGGTCCTTTAATGAGGTGGTCTTAATTGGGATTCTAGTGTAACTAGAAACTAAAAACGCCGGACAAAAATTATCTACTTGTTTGGCTCTTAAAAACTTTTTTTTCATATGGAAGTTAAACTTTGATCTCAAAATAGGCAGATCAGGTGAAAGACGGTGGGGGTTTTTTTTTTTTTTTTTTCTTTTTTTTTTTTTTTTTGGTTTTTTTGTTTTGTTTTGTTTTGTTTTGTTTTTGTTTTGGTTTTGGTTTTGGTTTTGTTTTGTTTTGTTTTGTTTTGTTTTGTTTTGATATTTTTTACCACGAAACCGAAGGGGTCGTGAATATGCGAAAAAAATTACCATACTACTGGCGTGTCATTATGAACAATCTTCACAGAGACCGCTTTTGATCTAGGCTATCATGCTGTAATTTTTGCAAGCATGCCAGTTTCTTGTGGGACAAAGCGTTAGAACAATAAATAGATAAGGCTAGATGTTTTAAACTTCTATTATGTGCATATTTATTTAAACTGGATTGCCAACGTTGTACAAAAGTACTCATTTGGAGGCTCTCCTGACACACAATGCAAGAGCGATTCTAGGAAAACAGTTTCTAATATATACATATATATATATATTAAAAACTGTTTTCCTAGAATCGTTCACTGAGTATGTTTCCTCTGCTTTCATTTTCGAATTATTGTATCTATCTTGTGCGTCTTGCATATACATATATATATATATATATGTGTGTATGTGTATATATATATATATATATATATATATATATATATATATATATATATATATATATATATATATATATATACATATATATATATGAAAGACACACTTAGTTATTTGGAGGTCCCTTGGCGGAAAGTTTTAATTATAAATTATACTTGATTGCAGTCAAGCACCATTGTGTGTGTGTGTGTGTGTGTGTGTGTGTGTGTGTGTGTGTGTGTGTGTGTGTGTGTGTGTGTGTGTGTGTGTGTGACGGTCATTTGAAATAAAAGTGTACAAAATCTTGAATATGCGGGTTGTGGCGTATACTGTCTGTATAGTGGCTCCATGGTAAACCCCACGAAAACACCGGAAACAAGTTTATTGTCCCCTTGTCGCACGTGTCAAGAAATACACTCACACACAGTCACTTTGTCGAATGCAACAAGAAATACAACTGTCTGCATTCTCTCTATACTACAATTTGGCGAAAGATGTGACTGTGACAACCTGTCGCCTTGTAATCTAACAAGGCGCGACAGCGGAATATATGGCCCGTGCCCACAGAATTCAGCTGTTCCTTTGCCACAGTCGTGACAGTGACAAGCCATCACCTAGAAAGGGCTTGAAAAGTCAATGATTGTGGACAACGTGCGGCAAGAGTATATTGCTTGGGGGGGGTGAAAGTTGTATCAGTGACATGTTGTCATCTTGTCGTACGACAAGGTGTGACCAAATTCTATGGACTACGGATAGCGAAAGTTTTGTGTTAGTGACATATTACGATCGCATTGCCACGAGACAAAGTTCGACAATATTATATGGCTACGAGTTAGCGAAAAGATGTCACATTGTCACGCGCCACCACTGACAAGTTATCATGTTGTCGCACAACAAATTACAAACACAAACGAAAAATTAAAATTTCGTACCAAAAAATGATATATCATTTGATTTGATACTGCTTCATTAAAGGACCTCTGACTACCAATTACTTAAAAAACCGTCTGTACTTTCGGACCTGCATCCACCATTGGGGCAACCCTCACCGTTCAGCTCAATCTTTGACCCAGCGGGGGTGCTTGGCACGTCCGGTCAGTGCTGCTACTTTATTCATAGCCTGGGGCGACTTCACTGTCAGATACGATATTCTTATTCTGGGCCCTCCGCAGCCCACAACTGGTAACTTCGAATTCAATGCATTGTATTTACTTTTTCAGGAAATGCTCACTCTGGAAAAGTCTCATTATATACTTGTACATTACATTCATTCGACAAATTAACCTTCCATTAACACCAATCACACATATATGTTGAATATTACCACTTCAAAATATCCAATCGGGACTAACCTACACGGACTTGGCTGCCATTTCGAAAATTGTGGATTCCGCACCCAATGGTTTGTAAATGAGGATGGTAATGGGACGATCCTGGGGCGAGGTTTTAATATTTGAAACCAAAAGTATATATTTTGCAAATATTTCAGAGCATCAATAATGATATGATTTATGCTCTGGCTGCAATTCACATTGATATCCAAATCAAGTGTATTTTTGTGCGACTGTCCCACAATGCATTGCAACAAGTTCAAAATGGCACTCACCATCGTGCATGATTTGCGAGAGTATCGTGTAGCATTTGAATTAGTAACTAACAATGATAACTGCGTTAGAAACAACCGAGCGGACATTTGTTGAAACATGTTTAAAATGGATGCTCTTTCCCCTTTTACACATTACCTCCTTTGACGTTAGTTTAAATTTTACCTTCGGCACAACCGGAGGCACTTATTATATCTAAACTCTCCAATTTTTCCCACAGTGCTATTTTGCATATTTGATATTTACCCAAGAAACCTATCAAAATGCATATTAACATCCTTTTCCGACATTTACCGGATTAAATGCTTTTAAGATTAAGAAAATTGAATCAAGTTCAATATGAAAGTATTTTTAGGAGCGTGTATTTGACATCACTGTCGTCAAGGATGAATACGATATAAATATGACGTCTTCGTAATTGTCCTGGAGGTGTAATAGCTTGTCTCAATCACGGTGATATTAAGATAATCAAGTTTATAATATCTCTTGGACGGCACTACTGAACAGTTAACTTTGTTCCAGTGAGATAATGTTGTCATGCATTTGCATATTCCCATCTTCTCCTCTCCATGTTTAGTACCTTGTTAGTAAGAATTTTCGTAAGTTTTTTAATTCCATTTCGTTCACAACAAAACGCAAATGTGTGTGTGTGTGTGTGTGTGTGTGTGTGTGTGTGTGTGTGTGTGTGTGTGTGTGTGTGTGTGTGTGATCATGAAGGTTAAGCATATCTGTGATCACGAAGGTTAAGCGTATCCACCTGTGACCATCGTACATAATAAGATAATGGCCAGTTCTGACTGCAGGATATCAAGGACAATGATATTCAAGAAAAGAGAGAAATGAGTCGTAGCATTATTTCTCGTTTGCTTAAAAGAAACAAATGACTGACTATCGAGGTGTCCTGGAGCCGCAAGATCTCTTCCACGAAAATAGAGCATAAACATTTTTTCAGCTTTTGCATTATTCTTGCTTGATATACTATCTTCCAGTTCAAGTTCTCTCTGAACATGTAATATGTATAAACCAGACGAAACCAGTTTGGTGTAAAATATAAGGGATGCCCATGGTACGTTATTAATATATATACACCCACAGACATACCTCATGAGCTCTAGTTTCTTTGCGTCTACTGTCTACTTAATTCTGTTTCATACCAGCTTTTGTGCGCTTTTTAATATCTGTTTCAAACCGTCATGCATAAATGCGGCCTGTAAAAATGCATGTTGGCAGTCACTTTTCCTGTCTCTGCTGTTTGTAGGAACTCCAGTACGGAAGTTTAATGAGAAATGTTATGTAAGAGTCCCTTTTGGCTTCTATACTTTTAAAGTATATTTTAGACATTATCAGTTTTGATATCAGAAAAAGTAAGTTTCTCCAGCTGAAACAAGAAAACCAGAATACGAATACAGGTTTTTTTTATAATTGATAAACCGCGCGCTTCCTGCTTCCGTTTAAACTTTTTTTTTTTTTTTTTTTTGGAAAAAGTCAAAGTTCAATACAAAATGTTTCACAGATCCACTGCACTCTGAAAGTGCCACCACCAGAGTCAGTCAACATTTTTGCAAGCATTCAAAGTGTCATGAAAAGCTGTTAATTTTGGTCATTTTATGGCCAGGCTGCGTTTTTCTTGCCAGGAGAAGCTCCTAATGCGTCTATTGTATGTTAAGAAAAACGCTTGCTTGAGCTTCGACATTTTGATTCTAAGTGTTCTGTGAATCGCAAAATTCTGCAAAAAGAATAAAGTTTTGAAGTAGGCCTATCCCTTGATGTCGGGAATTAGAAACGTTGCAGAAACCAGATAATCCATTAATAAGTGAAATCTTGGAAATATAATGCAATGGTGGTACGCGTTTATACTTTATGCTCAATTGAAGATGGCTTTGCTAAGGCTGACGCCCACTTCCAGTAAGTAATAGGGTAATACATGTCTGGCATACACACTCACGGCAGGTGAAGAACAAACTAATTTAAATCTTGGACAGATAGCTATAGGCCTTTATTGCTAATGACACAGCTGCTTATTCGCCTGTGTGTATAAACTTGGTGATAAAATAGAAAACGAGCACGCTGAAACACAAGACCGAATACGGGTTATAACTAAGAAATGCATGATCACATGCTGTGACCAGAAGACCACTCTGCCACCATCATCATCTCCAGGAATCCATTTGTTCGTGTCGCTCTCTATGCACGCCTGGGTGAGCATCACAGGTGGCTTGTCTGCCTCATAATGGTATAGAAATTAGTCCACGAGGCTTTGAATTTTACAAACAACCTCGGTATGCAAAATAGTAAATCTGAAAAATCCTTGAAGTGCGAACAAATGATGGTTGCATGTTACAGCATGGACCTATTGTGGAAGGAGGGAGCGCCGAAATTGTCGTAGTATTTGAAAGGTCAAGCACCATTGTGTGTGTGTGTGTGTGTGTGTGTGTGTGTGTGTGTGTGTGTGTGTGTGTGTGTGTGTGTGTGTGTGTGTGTGTGTGTGTGTGTGTGTGTGACGGTCATTTGAAATAAAAGTGTACAAAATCTTGAATATGCGGGTTGTGGCGTATACTGTCTGTGAACTGTAAACAAAATGTGATTGAATGACTTAAATACTATTTGATGTGAATTTTTGCCAAACAGTATTTGTTTGTAAAACAGTTATATAATCAATCAGTGATCCGTCGGGCACAACAGTTGTCATAGGGTTCCTCTTTCTGAATGACCATATGATGTATGCATAGTGGCTCAGTTCACCAGTGTTATTCCTGTGTGAGAATTAAGTCGGGCTGATAAAAACATCTTGACATGTTGTACTGCTTACAGGCCGGGTATTGCATTCTGTACACGTCTGTTTTGGTAATGAAATCAATACAGGATAAATTTGGCAAGTTTACATGTATCACATTTTGGAAAACGGACGAGCACAACCACCAGCCACAGGCATATCCTCTCACTGAAAGGGGCTCCCTGTCTTGACTGTTTTTTATAACTCTTCATTATGACAGCAAGTTCTTCTTCTTCTTATTCTTCTTCTTCTTCTTCTTCTTCTTCTTCTTCTTCTTCTTCTCCTCCTCCTCCTCCTCCTCCTCCTCCTCCTCCTTTTTCTTTTTTTTTGGGGGGGGGGTTAAAACCCTTTTGATGCATCAGTCGTAATCAGGAAAACTTTTGTGAAAGCTTGCCCATGATGCTGACGTTCCATGCAGAGATGACACGATCGTGGATCAGGCCATGCATGACTGTTGCACAAGGATGTGACTGAGACCAGATATGAAGCCATGGTGGAAAAAAGCATATATGTCAACTAAACGTTTTAAGGAGAATACCAGTCTTGGTGATGAGGTCCTACTTCTCAAAGTGTACAGGGGCGTGGCCTCAGTGTTGGTCTCGGACCCTTGCTGAGTCGGCTTTGCGTAACATGCATGTGACCCCAGATGACCAGCAATCGTCTTACCTATAAAATATAAGTTGAATTTGACTATTGGTAGTAGGCCTACTGTGGGACCGCAAGCTGTGCTTGAACTTGTAGTAAATGCAATACAATGGATTGCTGTCTTTAATATTAAATTGCACTTGATGTCGTTTCTCTAGCCCAGATCGATTTTGCCTCGCTCTTTTACTTAAGGGATCAACACCTGATTGACACCCAATCACCATAGGATATATGCATCGGAATGGCAGTGCATTTTGGCAACGGAATTGAAAATGAAGTTTTACGCAGAGCTTCATACAAGATAAGGAAAACCAATGAAATATTAGCCAAATCAGCATCTCAGCTGAGCATGCTCAGTATTTATTTAATACTTGGGTCAGAGATACAACTTTTTAAAACTTAAAACTATGTAATCAACTTTCTGTAGGAAAGCTTGGTTTATCGGCAACTTTGCTGCTATCAGTTATCATTAATAGCTTATATAGTCCTAATGGCATATGAAACTGGACCAGTAAGGTAAAAAATTATCCTAGTTACCAAGGGCACGTAACAACTTCAGTGAAGGAAAGATAGCTTCCCGTATTGAATGACCTGTGGAAAAAAAATCTTCATTTGGCAAGCAGTACTGCAAACTGGCGCATTTTGTCATCACTTAAACACATCTACGAATGACTTCTCAATTAGAATTTAGGTGTACCATAATTAACGTTGGATGATAATCATACCTGTGCACGTTTACATCATGAATCGTTCAATTTCTCTTCCAGTTCAGAAACGAAAAACAAATCCACTGACAACAAAAAGTTAATAATTGGGTGGCTGCAGATTTAATTTGCGTGTAATTGTGGTCTACCCCTTTGCTGTCCCTTGTAAGTATCACTTTTTTAATATATGTGTGTTCACCAACACGAGACAACTCTTACTCCTATGACCAACGACGCGTTCACCGCTCATGGCTCTTTGCACTCGAAGAAAATATCACAAAAAACTCCCAGACACCACAGGTGATATGGGGTGTATTTATACATTATAATGAGAATCAAATGGCCCGTGCACGTTTTCGAGAGAAAAAAGAAGAAAGAATCCAACATGCGGGCAGCCATTGTAAACTAATCTGTCTGCCCTTAAAAGCAGCCCCGACACGTGGGCGTAATCACCGCAGGTTACACAGTATAATTTTATGACCACTTGGCTTCTTGTTAGTAAGAACAATTCCAATTATACAAAGAAGGTCACACGCTGTGGATTTCTTGGTATTACCAAGCATCACTTACTTCTTTTCTTTAAGCTTCAAAACAGTTACCAGGAATTTATTTATTGTGGTATCAATCGAAATGCGTTGAAATACGACCCTATAAGAGGAATAAGAATCTGCCCATACGAAAGTAATAACTTTATTTTATAAGTGCATGGCACGTCTGCCCCTCTAACGCATCCTGCACTCTTATGGGGTGCCAAGTGTAACATCGCTGATTTCGTGCACAAAATCGTAATACTTATCGTTTTGGCCGGAATCACAACCGGATTCACAAAATCGTAAGAGCAAACTACAAAATCGAAGTCCCACCATGAAATTAAACTACTTTTACGATATTGTGGACGAAACTGGATGGAAAAAAATCACAAAACGGAGAGTATTTCACAAAATCCAACAAGCTTGTTGAGTTCTGTGGACGGAATTGTAACATTTTATCAACTTTATGCAAAAATCATATAATATGGTGAATTTTTGTGCACAAAAAGTAAGTTTTTATCAAATTCCTGCACGAAATTAAAAACTGGGATCTACAGAATTGTTAAATATATCGCTTTTATCCACAACATCCGTAAGTTTATTAATACTGTCCATGGGTTCCTTAAATTTGCCAATGTTGTCCACAGAATTGGGAAAGATTTTGAATTTCGTCCACAGAAACCTTAAAAGCTTTCCAATTTTGTCCACAAAATCCATTTTGATCAAATGTGCAGAAATCGAAAAGCATGTCAAGTAATCCATATGTTATGCAATTTTGTGCACGCAACTGGAAGAAAATTTCACAAAATCCATAGCTTACTCGATTTTGTACATATAATTGTAAGAGTATAACCGTTTTGTTCACGGAAATTTAAAGATAATACCATTCTGTCAACAGAATCGTTAAGTGTCTCAATTTCATACACGAAAAAACTATCTCCGTTTTACCTTCAAGATTTTGAAACAAACGGAAATCAAAACTATTTCGATTTTTTCCACAAAATTTGTAAAATGGGACGTTTTTTAACCTTAGCGTGCCAAGTGTGACAGCTTAGAATTACGTTCCATTAGAGACCCTTGAAGACGTTTTCAGAAACTAACAAATTTGGCATATGTGTCTATGTTTTAATTTTGCTCGTTTGGCGCCCTAAAAAAAAGGGAAAATAAGCCAAACGGAAAAAAATTATAGACAAAAAATAAAATGGACGAAAGTGGTAACCAACAGGCTGAATTTCATTCAATATTAGCAAGTCTACAATGTCTCCTGTTGCACGGTCAATTATTAATGCAAAAAATGTTACATTCCAATCTCGCATATGCGTAGATATGTTGTTCTGATGACAATTTGAAGCACGCGCAAGAAAATGCAAAATGAAAGACAGGAACTGTACCTCTAGGTCGATACAGAGAACAGCTTGCGCAGGTGACTTCGATTCTTGTCAATGTTCAAAGTAGGGCTCCTTTCAGATGAGACGCCAATGGTCACCTTTTTTTTTTAAACATGTCACATTTATATATCAACTTCTATCCCTGTTGAGAATGTTTTTAGGCCTATCCGTCACTTACCGTGAAAAGTATACCTATAACTTGAGTGGAAGTCAGGTGCTTGCTTTCCACACATTCGCTTCCTACACAAAGTTCTGTAGACTTATTGCAAGACGTGGAGACCGATGCCCTCCACAAGTTATTACAGGAACTCACGAAAATGACCACGATAACGATTTTGTGGCTTATGCAATTTCGTAATTGTATTTGCGCTTCTGTGCACACAATCCATTAAGTATAATTCTGTCTGTCATTTCTTCCAATTTTGTGCAAGAAACTGGATAAATCTTGTTGGATTTTGTGAACTGAATACCGTTTCCGTATACAAAATCAATCAGATACGTTCGTGATAATTCTTTTAAAAAAATTAAAGATTACTCGATTTCGAGGACGAAATAACAAAGTTACACACAAAATTTAAAACCTCATTCCATTTTGTGGACGAAATTCAAAACTATGGGCACAAAAATGAAACAATAGACTCTAATGAATTCTGTAAAACTGATTGGATTTCGTGATTTTCTTTCCTAATTTCGTCATTTAAGGGTTACAATTTCGTGGAAATTAATTCAATTCTGTGAATTGTATATTAGAATTTTGTAGACAAAACTGATAAATTGATTGACAATTTTGTTGACAGGATCGATATGGATTTGCTATAGAATTTTAAATTAATTCAATTTCGTGGACAAAGTCGGCAGACTTACAGGATTTTGTTACCCAAATTGGTAGATTTACACGATTTTGTGGACAATTTTGGTAGCTCTACTCGATTTCGTAGACGTAATTGATAAACTAGTGAATTCCGCGTATAAAAGTGATAAACTTTTGGATTTTGTGGACAAAATTGGTATACTTCCTACTTTTCTGTGGACGAAATTGTTAGAGTTTACGAATTTCTTCCACTAAATGACTTAAATAAACACAAAATTGATATTACACTTGGCACCCCATACACTCCACTACGATATTACTCCTGGGTTTAGGGATAAGGCATCAATCATTAACGAAGGCACAAAGGAAGATTATATGCATGTGGACTTCGTCAAGTATCATTTATAGCCCGAGACGACACTTACCGTGTCCAGGGTACCTGCAATAAAGGTTTAACTGTCTCAATGGGAGTAAATATGAATGGTTTAAAAATTAAACTTGGTACCCAGGATTTGTGTTGAATGCATGAAATGAACACTTTCTGAGCATCGCACTGAAACAAGTAATGAAACTAGCATAGACGACCCGACGTGAACTTTCACTTAAAATCAAGTGCGATCACGTTCTGTATATTTTGAAAGCCATCCGATAATGTCAACTATGGAATACATGACAAGACAACTCAACCAATCAAATATGCCCACTTATAATTACTCTTAGAGCCAAGATATTAGTGCACATGATTGCCACTGGATCTATGTCAGTGTAAAACGAGTGTCCAGCTGCTGCACTAAGCTGTGGGAAAACAAAGCTTGCCTGATGAGTTGAATATGCATACTAGTTTCTGTTATAAATTCAGATTCCATGCAGTTTTGGTCGCAAACAAACCTGCCAAGTGCCACTTTTGGCAGAGACACAGTTCAGAGAGCCGGGTTATATATTTAATAGGCCTACATTCAGGTCTGCGCCGGCCGGTCAACTAATTTTTGCCCGCTTTTGTTTTATTTTTGTTCGCAGGGGTTTCAATACCCATGCGTATAATAGTAAAGCCGGCCAAGTGGAGAATACGAGTCACCAAACTGGCCGAGTGCTTGCACGAAGCCAGTCTGTGTGACGAGTGTGCTCCACGCCCCTGGTTTTTTGCTTTTTATGTCCAACCCCCGTCCGTTTCCAGTGGTCATATCACAGCAGTACCGGGAGAACAACGCTATCACGACCTTTGACACTGCAACTACTAGGATATGGACTTTATCCTCCAGTTTGAATTATATATATAGGCCTATATATATAATTTTATATACGATTTTATACATAATATATAATGCATAATATATATACATATATATATATATATATATATATATATATATATATATATATATATATATATATATATATATATATATATATATATATATATATATATATATATATATATATATATATATATTATACAGCTTTATCAATTACGGGATAAAGCTACAGTTACAGGGTAAATTTTGGTTGCACGTGTATATCACTACACAAAGCAATTCTTCGGAGCCTGATTTAATATGAGTTTTTGGAAAACGCAAAAGCTCGAGCGCAATGGCCGGCTTTTAACATGAATACAAATAAAGAAAAGCAAGATTCAACTTCGAAGAAAATAACGCTGACCGTTGTCTGGGTAGCAAAGAAAGTTTTTAAAAACTAGAATATCATTTTCTTTCAAAGGGCATTGTTATTAAAATTTCGGTCCAGGTTGGTGGTAGTCCCAGGTGACTGTCCCTTTCTAATGTGGAGCAAACAGAAAGAGGGCGTCACCTGCGGCTAGGCTGGGGGCTGTATTGAATGTCGGCCTAAAATATTTTCACGCCAAAAACAAGGCTATGATTATTCAGATTTTATGTTTTATCTAGATGATAAATAATGTATATCTTTTTGAAAAAAGCTGTGCAATTTAGGATAAAATGCACATTTTTGGCCTAGGCCAAAACAGTAAATTAGTGCAGGCCGTTTAAGGCAAGTTTTAATTAGCTGGTGTATATTTTCACACGAAATTTTCAATAAAGTTGAGCAAAAGTCTGCCTGGAAAAGATTGCAAACAGACAATTTTTCCCGGTAGGAACCTATCTTAGAAGATTATAAAAATCGGGCGACAAAAAAATCCTCACACCTGCTGTCCAGTTTCAGTCGAAACTCTTCACGAACTACATTAAAGATATTCAGCAAACACGGCTTACGACACACAGTGAATGTACACTTAAATGGGCCAATAAACAATAGGGTCCCTGCTTTGAGAAATCTTTTTACCCTGTCGAGCTGCGTGTCAAATTTGTCTCTGATTGCAAAGAAAAAAAATAAGAAAACAGAACAAGTGCACGTCTTTCCCTAGAAATAGTGTGCATTTGTTAGAAAATCATGTAGATTATTTACAGTCACACTACGAAAAAAGTTTTCCTCTTTTTTATTTCCTGCAGGCCTGTGGACATCTGGACAGCTTAGGGAGAAAAATTAAATCGGAGATAATACGTGAAGAACACGAGAATTCCGGTGGCTTCAGAAACAAATATTGATTGAAATCTCATTTGCAAATGACACTTGTGGCGCCAACTTTACCTTGACGGAAATTATGAGCCAACATGTGTTGAAAGAATAAAAAATTCAAAATCTCAAGAAGTGAGCTAGACTTGCCATGTTTATAGTATATATAGGTAATATACTGCATCATGTCCTTGACCTTGACTTTAGATAATATATGTAACACATTTATAGAAAACAAAAGCTCTTGAATTATTTAGACACGTAATTCTTGTGTTATAAATGCTTATCCAAAAACACCCACTCAAGGTAAAAACACTTACATTTGCTTACTTTCGTCTCCCAACAAACATCGAAGTGGTTTGTAAATTTACACTAAAATATTATATTGAAAATTTTGATATTTGATAATTACTTAACACCTCAAATTTCATTGCTATCTATGAAAAGAGTAATCATAACCTGTAATATCTTCTACATACAGACACCATCAACCTGATTCAGTCCTTATGGACGACTTTAACTTAAGGCATCCATCTTCTACTTTGGCCGAGCCCTAACAGAGGACTGTAATCATATGCAAATTTTGAAGTCCTAAGTTAAATTCTGAGGTAGGATGTAGAAACCAAATTCGCCGCGGTCACCTTGTGACCTTGGAAATTGGGTCAAAGCCAGCCATCTTCAAACCTGACTGAGCCCTGGATAAGGACTACCATTCTGTACAATTTACAGGTCCTATCATGATTTTTTTTTTATTTATCGTGCAGAAACCAAACGTTATTGCAGTACCTCTGTGATTTTGGATATAAGATCAAGGTCAACCATCTTCAAACTTCACATAGCTCTTATTAAGCAGAATATACTTGGGTAGTATCAAAGTCCTATCTCAAAAACTCCTTGAGTTATGGTGCAGAAACCATAGCCTACCAACCTGTGTGGTGACCTTGAGAATTGGGTTAAGGTAATCTATGTTCTAACCTTATCAATCCCTTATGCAGGACTGTTACCATTGGCAATATTGATATTCTTAGATAAATTCTGAGTTAGGATGCAGAAACCAAATTCACTAAAGTGGCCATGTGACCTTGGGAATTACCTCAATTTCACCCATTTCAGAGCTTGACCTAGCTCTTATAAAAGACTATATGCCTGTGTAATATGAAAGCCCTAGCTCAAAAACATCTCTAGTTATCATGCGAAAACCAAGTTCACTAATAGGACTCTGGTGACCTCTGGAGTTAGGTCAAGGTCATCTATCTTCTAAGCTGACTAAGCCCTAATTGAGGACTATTACCATTTGCAATATTGAAGTCATAACTGAAATCCTTAGTTACAATGCAGAAACCAAGTTCACGAAAGTGGCCTTGTGACCTTAGTGCCAATAGACACAGGAACAGTATTCAGTACTAGCTCAATGGATCAGTTGACCCGACCTTGAGAGGTTACTGGTCAAAGACCAATAGGATATACTCGTATTAAATTGTCAGAGGGACAGTTTTAAAATTGACCAATCAGAACCAGCGTTTCATGATAGTTGTTAGAGCAGGAAGATGACCAGCTGACTGGTAACCAGACCTAACTTTCCATTCATCTTGTCGGGCCGGCAATATGGTGTCCTCTTTGTGTCAGCTGTGCTCCTGGGAAAGGTGGGGGTTTTTTTGCTTTTTTTTTTTTGCTTTTTTTTTTTTTTTGGTTGGTTTTTTTTTTTTTTTTTTTTTTTTTTTGGTTGTTTTTTTTTTTGGTTTTGTTTTGTTTTTGTTTTTTTCCATTAGTATTGATTGAAATTTACCTGGGTCCAGGCAAAGGCATTTCCCAGGGATAACATGACTCTTAGGGCCCACATCAGCCTGTTGTTTAGCGGTTTGGGACATTTGCAACGGGAGACTTATATTCCTCGACACCCCTTAGGAATTTATGACATTTGGGACTTTCGCGCTGTTCTGAGTGAAGAACATCGTTTGGGACCCACCTTTCTGTATCTCATTTATCAGACAGGGACCCTTCTTCCTTACCCATGTAGGGCGCATTTGACATGGCGCACCGATTCTTATGTATGATCTCTTGGAGGAAATTTGACCACGGTGCCCAATCCTATCTTTATCCCATCCAGGAACAAATATGTCAACAAACCCTGTATTCCTGTATCCCATGCGGTGACATACATGACTGTCGTGAGGTCTCTTACTGTATCCTGTGATCCATCTTATTGAGAAAGGACATATGGCACTCAAAGCCCACCATTCTGTGTCAAGTTTTGCACAAATACAATTTAGAAAGGGCCATCTCACTGTAGTGCATGCAAAGGATGTTGCAATGAACTGCCGGCTGAAATTAATGTTTGGCTTGACATAGAGGAGAGCAGTGAAATGATTTGGTGGAACCTACCATCTATCAAATGTAAATAATGCATGGTGAATTTGTGGGCTTTGGAGTAAAACAGAATAAATATATGATTTTACGCTAGAGCTAAATACAATTGTCCATGTTGATCAGAGCTGCATATAAATTATCTTATCAATACTGTCTGTTTACAATCCGGTGACATATGTAGTGTTCAGAGGCGAGACACCAGGTATTCTAAAGGCAAGAAGAATACCCTAAAGTTTGAAATTAATCATATTCAATGTATGTTATCTGGATTCTTTGTCAAAGGTTGGCCATAAAACGTTAACTTGCGAGATCTAAGAGATAGGTTATTCTGTAAGCCAGTGGGCCACAGGTCAATGAGCCAATACGTCGTAATATTTATTTTTTCCCTGTTTATGCACAAAATTTATGAATATTTAAACATTTGGTAGCCAATCCCCTATATATTGATACATAGAATGAAGCTATGAAGTGAAGACATACAAATGGATGTGCAAGATTGTCTGCAGGATTTTGATAATAAACTCTCTCTATGTTTCTCTGTCTGCCTCTCTCTCTGGCACTGTCTGTCTGTCTGTCTGTCTGCCTCTCTCTCTCTCTCTCTCTCTTTCTGTTACATGAGCACGAATAGGTAAATATATATATATATATATATATATATATATATATATATATATATATATATATATATATATATTACACTTTTAGAAATTACTTGTTTACTTGCCTGGTCAATGATTTTAATCATTGCCCTACTATTTAGCAATCTAAAGGTACAACCGAGAAATCCACTCCACATTGTCATACCTTTGAGCGGCTTTGCGGCACCAATGTATTGTCACATTGTATCCGGTCACGATAAGACATCTGCACGATGCTGCGATGTTTTTTGTTTGCTTTGGTTTTTTTTTTGTGGGATGAATAAAACATACGCATCACAAGACGTGTCCAATTAGTTCCAAGATTTTTTATTCTCTGGGACAAATCGCCAATTCTGAAGAATTCGCTTGACCGAGCGTGTGTTGTAGCGTTCATTTGCATTTCCGCGTCAAATTTGCAAGACGATAAGCAACCGATAATGTGGAACATCTTAAAAATATAACCAGTTGAGATGACACAGCTGGAGTCCAGCTCAAGTGTTTCTAGCTCATATAGGTTGTCAAATTCCAAGCGATATTGCTGGAGTTTTCAGTATATGTAATGACAGGCACATAGCTACCAGACCTTAAGATTGAGTAAAACAATGGCCTTATTGTTATGTTAGGCCATCTGAAGCAATCTTCAAAATCTCAGGATGTTTAGTTCTATTCTGCATATTACCCAGTGACGCTGTAAACGTGTAGATGCCAGGGTTCCTAAAAATTTATTTGCGGGTTACGTGTTTTGGTACATGGTTCAGGAAGAAAGTGTTTTATTGTACGAACAGTTTGGCGCAGAGACATGCAGGCAAGAAGGTTGCACACTCTTCTTCTCCAATTGCAACGTATTGTTCAAAGTGAATCACTCTAAAAAGTAGTACAGTGATGTAGTTAAATAGACAAGTTCCTTGTTTTTGTACCAAAATGTCCCGTTGATGTAGAAGACGAAAATACTTTGATTGAACCTCCTCAAAGCGATCGGGAAGCTGAAGGGCTCTGTATTAATTCCTTCGCAAAAATCAAAAAGTAATGTACTTTCCTTTACGCAAGAATCTTCAAAGCGAATACACTAAATCAATATTATTTTACAAGAATAAAAACCAATAAATAGGTGGTGAATTGTGTGGGGGTTTTTTCCGCTTTGAAAACACTTCGCGGGCATGTTTATATCACCTTTCAAACAATTTTTTAACAAACTGAATTGGTCATTCATTCCATTTACTGTGCAAAGAGAAATGTTCATGGCACAGAGTTTTCAAAAAATGCCTGCAAGAAATGTTGTATTCGCTGTTGAGCTGCAAACCACTTCTCATGAAACATGTTTATTTCGGTTTTTTTTTCAGCCCAAATAAGCGGTATTAATCAGATTAATGTTCAGCAATGCAAAGAAACCCCATATTCAACATTTTCACATTTTTCTGGTCTCTATATGGATACACTGTTTCAGACTAGTACACACCAACAAAATAGTGACGTTACCATCCTGCATTCTACTACGGTAAGAGTTTGTTACAATACCAGCAGTCGTTGAGCACGTGTTCACCGGACGCAGATGGTGCCAAGGGGCGTCAGAATACAGCCTATTTATACTGTTTCTGTAAGCGGGGGCTGGGAGTCGGCAGTAATGTTACTTTATCTGTACCCCAGGAATTAACTTATACAAAATCACGTACAACAAACATAGACGTCAGTCGAATCGGAGACTGAATTATTGTAGTGGACCACCTGCTCCCCAAAAATCCTGTCACTCGGGCATGTCTGGCGACCGCTGACAAGTAAAAGGTCCCTATCATACGGAAGCTGGGATTTAATTATTCTAGATTTTGTAAAGAGGCTATTGCAAGCTAAAAATAGCCACTCAGAAAAGGCACGTATTGTATTGAATGTTTAATAAAATTTCATTTTCTGAATGTAAATTCACTCAATGCCGTGGCTTTCCTGTCACGTGTAACCTTTCCTATTTTACGGATGGGTAGTTTCCTACCCCATAGTGAAATAATGTGCATTCACTAGTGACAATGTAACACTAGTACCCTTAATGGCGTTTAAAACATAATCGCGATTTCCACGAAGATCAGAGGGGCAGGGAGGTATCAGCGATATATATTTCAGAGCTTTTATTTCCAAGTAGTTGCGCCACGGGGGACATGCCCACACCCTGTCCGATAAGATTACTGACAGCACCATGAGGGCCCCACAGAGATGCAGCATGCTGCAAGATGACTGCGAAAGCTGTGCAATCCAGGTCTTAGTAACACTGCAATGAGAAAAAGATAATTTAAGACAAGTTCAATGTTTAGGGGAGGGATGAAATATGTCCCTCTGTCACGTTTTAACACGAAATTCCACTATGTTGCCGTAGGGTCTACTCATAAAAAGAGTCAGTCATCACTTCAGGCCTCACAAAAGAAATCAGCTCTTTGTCTGTGAGAAAAGAAAGAAAATATGTCGAGATCTCTTTTTTTTTTAACATATATTCTCCAACAAACGTGCAGGGAATTTGAAAGAATCAAAAATCAAAATTTCTGCTATGTTTGGCGATGTGTTTGAAAGCTTTACACGTTTAGTGGAAATACGTTTTTAATGATAAAGCTCTAAATTAACCCATTAAAAACAACAATCTCTATCCATCGGAATGAATGTTATAATGTATTGATCTTTATTTTTATATCCTCATACACCGGCGTCAACCTTAAGTATCAGCGGTTCGTAGTCGCTAAAATATCATGGGAAGCAGGGATCATCGACCGAACGAGAAGCCTGTAATTTGTTGACCGATCCAGATTCTAAAACGAACAATTGATGTGTGGATAAAGACAGGTTGTTCGGAAATAATGGCCTCTGGGTGGTTTTTTTTCCTTTGATAAAGCCTCTTTTGATTCATTCAACAAAAGCACGGGCTCACACCGGCAGTGGCTCAACAGTATTCTTCAACATGACGGTCACAAAGCTGATTTGAAGGGACAGACATCTCCTTTACAATTATGAACGACAGCTTATGTGCTGATTAATAGTTTTACCCCTAAGCAAAACCTGGTCCATTGTTGGAAGCGGTTAGTACATGCATCAGGCATAGAATTCCATAGCACCAACCAAAGGTGAAGTAAGGAAAGTCTGTGCTTTTTTACTGTCACGTCCAAGTAGAAAAGCTAAGTTGAGCCGATTGGAAAGACGAAATAAAGATATTTTGGGCAGACAATGCTTACTTATAAGTGTGACAGAGCACATCCAAAACGTTCACAGCGTAAAGACTAATCACCTACTTTCATCACAAAATGCTTTTTCTATTACCATGAAGACACTTGGCACTTGGTGGACAGGGTCATGTGCCAATATGAATGGAACGTGGACATAAAGATATCTTTTCTGTATATCATATGAACCAATTATAGTCTTCATGAAATGTTAAATGTGTATGAAAAAACTTTCTTGCTGCAAATTTTCAATTCCTTAATGTTGAATAGCTTATAATAATAATATGTACACTCATGATTTAATTTTTGCAGGCACACAGACAAGCATACGTCACGAAAAATATTTTAAGTGGTCTCTTGGCTTTTTGCGGTCCATTTGGTGTGACCCACAAACCAAACAGAGCGAAAGCAACATAACACATGTAGTTTTTTAAAGTCAGATCTATAAGCCACGATAATACCTGTTTCATAATATTCACCTATCTTTCTGCCAAACTGAAAGTCACGTCTTCCCTTTATCACAGTTATGGATGGAGGAATGAATTGCCGGAATGTGTTTATGACAAATGCAAGGGGTCCTAAATTCAACGGACATTGGAGAAGATGATAAGAGCAATTTTACTACTTATGCGGGCGCTGAAAACAGATTTCTTCTTGTGGCTTTCAAGTAGACAAAACATGTTTCTGCATGCATGGTACATACAAGTATCCCGTCATCACATCACCGCTTCTGAATAATGATAGCGGGTCCATTAACAAAAGTACATTTTCCCTACATGCCAAGATCTTAATTCGTCAAGTTTTGCCCTGGATGTGACAATGTAGGAGCATCATATGTGACACGTTATGTATATTTGAGAACCGTTATACTGACACAATAAATCTTTACACTTAAAAAAAAATCGGCAAATAATGGGTCAGTAATACTGGTTTCTCCTTCAGAATTTA
This sequence comes from Hermodice carunculata, assembly GCA_964020975.1. Lineage (NCBI taxonomy): Eukaryota > Metazoa > Annelida > Polychaeta > Eunicida > Amphinomidae > Hermodice > Hermodice carunculata. The sequence continues at coordinate 55,613,509 of OZ026619.1, forward strand.
AGCCGAGTTCTTCAAACTCATGCGATATTTAACAAATACCCTGATATAATATAACCTTGAGTACAAAGAGGGGCATCTGTATGTATTTTGCAGTTAAATTGCAGAAGCCCAGGATAAATGGATGCATCGTGTACAACTGGGCGAAGATGGTCTGTCATTGGGAACCAGCAAGTCAAGTCAACGCCAGCACCACACTCATCTGGAGTAAAACCGGCACAAAGCAGTGAGTAATACCAGAACAGAGTGAAACTTCACTAGAATGACCATATGAAGGGACTGAAAAATGTGGTTTTAATTCGGAGTGGTCTTATTAGGGGATATGATTTAAAGATTATTACCGGGCTGCAAAGTGCGGATTTTAGTATGGAAATGTAAATTTGCAGCTAAGTTAATCATATTAGTGGCGACACTGCTTGAATAATTTGTACAGTTGTCAATCATTGAGTGGCAAAATGTTTTTAACTTAATACGAGGCCTTTACCTAATGGTATCCAATTAAAGAAACGGCAGCTGTAAGGATGTACGGGTATGTTAGTCTTTCGTGATGAAGAACCGGTATTTTAAGGCTCAAGGCAACTTGAGGAACCTGGTATGCTTTAAGCAAAACCAGTGTGAACTAGGCAGTACATCATTTGTTGTCGTTTTCATGGTTGCTTTCTTCATTTGCCTCTGCTAGTTAGTCTACCATGAGCTGGATCAGCAGGTCTCGCTCTCCGATCTTTGTAAAAGGTAAAAATTATGCTAAAGTTCTAGATTCTGTGACTGGGCATCTAGACTGGTTGTCGCTTGAAACATATGTACCGAGTTGCGATATGGTCGTTTTCAATCATATAACCTAACAAATACACAATGACATGAAAAACAGTATTTTAGGTTATCAAAGGACACTGAACTGTCGCCAAAGTGCTCACATTTCTTTACCCTCCAGGCGGGCTATTAAAACAAATTATAATCAGCGCATAAAAAGCAGATATATACAATTCACAGCATGCTGTATGTCAAAATGGCGTAAAACATTCATTAACTGCAGAAAAATGGACTTTAAATGCCCATTTTGCAAGGCCTGTGTACTGTGTGTAAATTATAAATACATTTAAAAATTGCATTAATGTGTCCTCTTTCCGTTGTTTTATAATATGTTGGAAAGGAATCAATGGTTCTTATCTTATACGGCGATATATCAACCATTACCCGTAATTCCGGCTTTTGGTAAGACAGGCCCTAAGAGGACGTCAGTAATACGGGGCACAATGTTCTATTAGTGATCATGAATGGGACTTGGGTACAATTTTATCAGACCACAAACACACACATGAAAAAGCCAAAATGCAGTGCAAACAATTCAGCTGGATGACGCCACACATATATGTGGACACATTTTATCAAAGAGACAAGGAGTTGGCTTAATTTGTGATTAGTTGAAGAATGTTTCATTTCCTATTTCACAAATGAGTGTTATATGTGTTTGTGCATAATGAACTACTCATCTAAGTCAGACAAATCATTGTTCACTAAAGCAGTCACGTTAAAAGCGTTAGAACAATCTGCAAACTTGAACAGCTACTTGTACATGGAAGTCCAGTTTTTCTTACAAGTGCACCTCTTTTTTACACCCAGTCTTGCAACCACACTTTAAATGCTCTTGGCAAAGTTTTGGGACTGGCTCTATTGTCATCAATATTGACATCGTAAAATTATTTTCATTCAGGTGCCACCCTCATTTTAGTAAAGACCTGAGACCTGAAGGTTGGCTACATTTCCTTGGCGCCACCCTTGAACTTGATACATGCATCTCTGCAAATAAAAATGGGGGGGGGGGTTATTGGTAGGAGGCAATCGTGCAGGTTCGTTGACTTTTTGAAACATGTCAGGTCGCGAAGAGTCAATGCATTCCAGATCTGTTCTGGGGTTGTACAATTTATTAAAAAATCTTCGGCTGACTTCAACGGGGAAGCCATATGTCAATTTTCACGTCCAGCACCAAATGTTGCAAGCATTCCCTTGTTTGCAAAGTATGTTTTCCATGCTACCTTTTTGCCAACAGCACACAGGCGGCTTACAGTATCACATCCTGTGATACAATGATATGCAAGAAGACTATACATGACCTGTGAGGGAATGGATTCTTTAACTGTGTGCGCTGGTATGTAGGGCCTATATTGGCTGTTTTGCTGTTCAAGCAGATCTGCACACCTCCGAAACAATTTCATGTGCCAACCAAAGAATGAAAAAAATGCGTATCTCTGCTTTCAGTAATGACATGATGTCGACCATGTTAAGCTACTTCTGCAGCTTGCAACACAATGCTTGTGTCAGCTTCTTCATGAATTGGGTACAAGTGTTGTACATCTCTTTCAAAGGAAGAATTCACTACTTCGTCATTGTCAAAGCCACCCGCAATTATTAGTTCCTGATTCGTTAGGGTTCGTTTGTTGGTATTTGACGATAAAGTCCAGAAATTCTACAAGCTAGCTTTTTTTCAAGGACAGGCATGAAAGATGGCCATGAATCCGAATGACAGATGGGTGGTCTGTCTACAATCTTGTCTATTTTTTTCTCGAACCCTGAGACCTTTCTTCCCGAGGTCGTTGCTTCACTGAAGCAGGTTTGTACACATCAAAAATGACTTCGACCCGCGAAAAAGGGGTCCCAAAAGTGTTGGGACACACTTTTGAGAAAAATGTCTGCCAAATCACCAAATATGTTTGCATTCCCAAGCTTAAGGCTACTAAGAAGTGCATTTAATAGTCCCTTGCCATCTAGTTTTACGTATATTTTCAAAACAGGTGTCAGTGGATCAGTTTGGGCACATAAATCTTTGATTAAATGAGCTAGAGTGGCTTTTTCAAGCCCAAGGAAAGTGCCATCAACGTTCGCAGTTGAGACAGTGGCTTTGTTAGGTCCAAGGAGAGTGCCATCAACGTTCGCGGTTGAAAGTGGCACAGGAGACGTCTCATGCTTCGCAAGATTTCATACAAAACATTGCGACCACTGGTAACTGTACTGAACAAACGTTTTATGATGTTCCTGTCTGCCTTCATTGTTCTTGCACAGCTAATGTTTGTCTTAACTTTTATTGTGTGCACACTTGCAAACGTTTTTGGCTCTCTTTTCTTGATAGCGTCATTGAGAATTTTTGATTCTCGAGACACTTATCTTTCTGAGAGCATTTCATTCTGGAGCCAAGAAAGGCAGCATTTCTTTGTGCGGAAGATCTGATGTGCTATATAAAGAGTGATTAATGTGATCCATGAAACACATCCTGTCACATCATGTTAGCATCCACCTGATAAGAGCAGACTGTTGTCTTGTGAATTCCAACAATACCACAAAACAGTTTGCAACACATTTTGTTTAACATATCATAAAATGTAAGTATTTTAGTAATTATTAGAACTGCCAATGCAGATGATGTCTGTATATAGAAGATATTACAGGTTATGATTACTCTTTTCATGGATAGCAATGAAATTTGAGGTGTTAGATAATTATCAAATATCAAAATTTTCAATATAGTATTTTAGTGTAAATTTACAAACCACTTCGATGTTTGTTGGGAGACGAAAGTAAGCAAATGTAAGTGTTTTTACCTTAAGTGGGTGTTTTTGGATAAGCATTTATAACACAAGAATTATGTGTCTAAATAATTCAAGAGCTTTTGTTCTCTATGAATGTGTTACATATATTATCTAAAGTCAAGGTCAATGACATTATGCAGTATATTACCTATATATGCTATAAACATGGCAAGTCTAGCTCACTTCTTGAGATTTTGAATTTTTTATTTCAACACATGTTGGCTCATAATTTCCGTCAAGGTAAAGTTGGCACCACAAGTGTCATATGGAAATGAGATTTCAATCTCTTCCGTAATCCCGCTAAATTTCATGATGTGGCATTGAAAATTAAGGATGCTAGAATAGTCACAAAATTTGCACATTTTGTCCCATATATTACTTACTGGAGGTGGCACCACCAATATCGGTAGGGACCAGATTTCCGTACGCCCTATAAGCCCTGAAGTCTTATGGGACTTACTTGAAAACTGTGGAATGTATCAGCAAAAGTTAACAGACGGACGGAGTGACACACATGAGTGATTGCAGGAACTCTGCGACTTTTGGTCAGCAGAACTAAAAATATGGAATGCTACTATGAGTATAGCATTTAGACACAATGCAGAGGGTGATTGTGGGGATTGTGTTTGGTCTGGATAACATTTTATTTGTCCACTCTTTTAGGGTGATCCTTCCACCTTCAAACTGTGAAATCTGCTCCCAGTGGTCCACTCTTTTAGGGTGATCCTCCCACCTTCAAACTGTGAAATCTGCTCCCAGTGATCCGCAAGTCGGGCATGTTGGCTTCAAAGTGCATGGACATGCATGCTTTGCTTATTTTACAGCCTTTGTGAACCTCAATGCCAGACACCATGATCACCAAATTCTGAACTTTATCCCATTCCCAGGACAATCTTTGATACTGAGGTCGAGCAGGCCGGAACCAGTGTTTCTTGGTCACGTTGCATAATATTACAGTAGTGCATCTAATTCCATAGAAAACATCGTATTTATCATACTCAATGTTTAACCAATGGAAGCGTTTTTTTTTTTTTTTTGGCAGCAGCATATATTGGACCAATCATTATCTGTAAGAATCCAACAGCCCAGTCCACAAACAGTCCAAGATCATTATTATTTGATATATATATATATATATATATATATATATATATATATATATATATATATATATATATATATATATATATATATATATTATATAGTATATATATTATATATATACATATATATGTATTTATATATATATATTATATATAGTATATATACTATATATACATATATGTATTTTTATATATATATATATATATATATATATATATATATATATATATATATATATATATATATTGTTTAATCTTACGCATGTGGCCACAATACATAAAGTTCCTGCGGCAAAAAAACGCATTTCTTTTGCATTAAAATGTGGACGGTTCAATTTTAATCCTTATATTTCAGACTGTACAGATGTGCGGCACAAGAGAATGGCAAATGTACCTGGACAATAAACGCCCGTAGAGATGACCCTTGGGACAGGTTTTTCGTCATGCCTTTGTACACGTATACCGTGCATGTCACAGTAAAGAACTCGGTTGAAGATATTCAATCAGATGAATACATTTTCAAGCCTTGGTACAAAGGTACGTCAACATAGGCTTCTTCATCAACCTGTGCATCTGGCTTTAATGCCATATACGGTTAATTATGATTATTATCATCATCATCGTCATCATCATCATTATATGATCATGGGCGTTATAAAGTTTGTAAAAACGTCTCATTGCGCCTTAGTTGTGCGATTTTCGTCTCGGTCAAGCATTTACAATGCAACAGATTGTTGCTTTCTAAAGTGCTTTGTGCAAAACACATGCACTGGGCCGAAACTTCCACTTTTGGATGTGGACCATGGTAGTTTGCCCATGCATAAAATTACACTGCGTTCACATCCTTATAAAACAGATTTAGTGGTGGAAAAGAGGGAGACTATTTACAAGTATTTTAATGATAGCAGATATACCTACACAAAAATCATGTTCAGCCAGCTTGCAACTGCAAAGCTCATGCATTTAAAACATTCAAAAGTCCTTTCAAGACAGTCAGAATGTCGTTGGTTGCACCACGGAAACCAATGGCCAGTGGAGGCTCACATGGAGCTCGGCAGTGGGCAGCAGTGCACCGCAATTGTCGGCAACAGATCGCTCTTGATTGCCAGCTGTCGCACATTACGTCAGTTTTATGTACACTTTTGCTTGCGTCAGCTCCTTTTTTTTTTTTTTTTTTTTTTTTTGGCTGCTGCACGAAAGGTATGTGTGAAAAAATGAATGTAAATCTAAGGTCAAGTTTGATTCGCTACACAAGAATATACTATACTTTACTACCGTAATTTCTCCTGCCTTCCTACATTTCATCAAATGAGTGTTATTGTAGTGTCACAGAATTTAGTACAACTTTTCGTGTCTTTTTAGTGAAGCCCAGCCCTGTAATCAACCTCAGGAAGTGCACCCGGCAGATTCCCGGCAGCAGAAGTATCTGCCTTACTTGGATTGCACCCAAGCAGGATACGGTTATTGTATACACAGTACGCTACAAATCTGACCGGGATGTGAATTACACGCAAGTAAGGACAACTTTTGTTTTTACACCGATCCATCATCGTTTGCACGACCAATGGACTGGGTTGCGGCCGTCCCATATATATATATATATATATATATATATATATATATATATATAATATTACGTAATATATGTAAATATGGGTGTGTGTTGGTTTTTAATTTTCATCAAGGTGGTGACTTCAAACACTACGCTATCACGTATGATTGATCATGTACCCAGAAAAATCACCAAATTCGTACGAATTCATATCATGAATTTTCACCGTAATTGAGAATTTTTGTGAAGATATGTATTATGCATTTGAACATATGTACGGGACAAAAGTTTGCATACGCACACCTGACATTTTCTTGTGCTCCTTATGTTTCATGTTTGTTCCACGACAGATACGCTTTTGGGAAAGCCGTAAAGTCCTTCGCAAGAGGATAACTGGCTTGATCCCGTATACCAGTTATACTTTCCTGGTCACGTGCATCCCTCTTCACGAAGGCTTCACCAGTGACACCAGGCAAGTGACGCTGCAGACGGCCATAGGTGGTAAGTGTAATTTCAAAATTCGGCAATGGCACTTCATGAAGGATTTCACGCCAAGAGCAAGACAGATAATAACGTGGACATCTAAATGGTTTGTGAGTAACATGAATACTAGAGCCCTTAAGGTAATTGCTTGGAGTAAAAATATTTAAATTTGGAAATTTTGCACATTTTTTGCATAATGCATATAGATGTTTGATTAATCATAGCAGACACAGTTTTTGTAACATTTCATGATACAGCTTTGATTATGTCATACGTAAAACAATGCACTTAATATTCGTTGGTTAAGATGATCTTGATTCCAAAACAAACCCCAACATCAAACTTCAAAATCTACAATTTTGGAAAGGTGTCAAGGGAGCGGTTATTTCGCAGAAATGGATTGGTTATCTTTATTTAATATCTTGTGCATTGGTGGATAATGCAGATATACGTCATAGTAAAAATACTGAACAATGCAGATGTCTGGCATACTCCAGATATTGAACAATGTAGGTGTATGTTTTAGTAAAAATAATTGAACTATGTAGGTGTATGTCATGGTCAAGATATTGTAAAATATTGATAAATGTCAAAAATCAAAATATATATATAATGAAGATGAATAGTCAGGATATTGAAAAATGTAGATGTACATCATAGTCAAGATATTGAGCAATGTAGATATATTGCACAGTCAAGATAACGAACAATGTAGCTGTATCTTTTGGTTATGATATTGAATAATGTGGATGTATTGTCATAATCAAGATACTGAATAATACGGAAGTAAATCATATCAAAGATGCTAAACAATATGGATGTGTCTCATAGTCAAGATAATGAACACTTTTATTGTATTTTATAATCACGATATTGAATGGTGCAGATGTATGTCACAGTCACGATACTAAGTAATGTGGAGGAATACTATTATCAAGACATTGAACAATGTAGATGCATGTCATGGTGAATATATTGAACAGTGTAAATGTTCGTCTTGGTCAGGATGGTTAACGATGTAGCTGTATGCCATTTTCAAGACCTGAAATCGTGTAGATGTATGCCACAGTGACGATATTAAATAATGTCAGTGAAAGTCATAATAAAAATATTGAGCAATCTGGATATATATCAAGATTTTGAATAATGCAGGTCTATGACAAAAGCCAAGATATTGCAAAATGTAGATATATACCGTAATCGCGAAATTAAATATTAGTCAATTTATTGAATAACGTAGATGAACGTCAACTCCAAGAACTGAACAATGTAGATATATGTCATATTAAAGATGTTGAACAATACAGGTTTATATTATAGTTAAGATACTAAACAATGTAGATGTTTGTTAGTCAAGATATTAAACAAATATTGAACAATGTGATATGTTTATGTTATATGCTGAAGATACTGAATAATGTAGATTTATTATACAGTCAAGATATTTAAAATTTGACTGTTTTCACATTTTGTAGCGCCGTCTCGTTTGCCACAAATCACGGCAGGAAGTTTTGAGATCTCATCACGTGGTGATTCTATGGCGCGAGAGCTGAGACTGTACTGGCAGGTACCGTCAAGTCAAACCTCAAGCGTTTTTTGCTTGCGACGCACACTCTGGTTTTTTTTATGTTATTTGTGAAATAATTTCTCCCGCGGAGGCATAATGTTCTTTCGCAGTCAATCAGCATTTAAGCAATTCGTGAACTGTACATCACATATAACATAATTCCGGGCCGCGTGAAATAACATATTTCCGAATTAGACTATTATCATTTTGATCATCATTAAAGAAACACAAAATTTGAGTTGATTTTTGTAATCCTCGTGACTCTGTCATATTAACTCATTCCACCCTGATAGAAGACTGAGTCAACAGCTTTCCTTGGCGCGCTCTGGGCGCATTGCGCCCAGAGCGCGCCAAGGAAAGCTGTTGACCATGGGCATATAATTTGGAATGATCTTCCATACAAGTTTTACCAAAAATTTTGAAAAATAATCTCTATATTAGTAAAATATAATTAGCAGACGACATTTAGAAATTAGCGGGAAAAAGCGTCATAAGGGGGAATGAGTTAATTGCACAATTAACATCTCCGATTTAGAAACCCTATCCCAATTTCCTTTTGTCCATTGTACAACAGCAACTGGACACATCCTGGTGGAATGGACCTGGGGTTCAGTACCGGATACGATACAGAAAAGTCGGGACATCAAAAGAGTGGACGCAACTAATGGTTCCTACAATTGGATATTATAAGGTGATGCTGGAAGCACATGTAGGTTATGAGTTGATGGTCGACGCAGGAAGCATTGCTGTGGACAAAGAATACCTAACTGTAAATGGAACAGTCAATTACAGCAGATTTAACAATTCGCTGCAGCCTCAAAAAATCTTTGTGGACAAAAATCAAACAGGTAAGGTAGGAAAGAAAATATTGGAATGCAGCATGCAACATGCTACGTCTGACTCCTTTCTTTGCAACATAGTCCAATGTCCTTGTACAGCAACGCTTTTAGTGAACACGTAGCAACGTTACATCAGTGGAGACCAAACACGCATTTTAGCCTCTGGCATTTTGAAGTCACCGCGTCAAAGCTGAATTATCTGAATGAAAAAAGTGTGTTAAACCGTTATTGCTATCTATGCAAATATTGTCACTTTGCTACTTCATGAAAGGTAACAAATTGAACTTGAATTTTATTTGAAATGTAAAAATCTTCATTTTAAGAGATCATGTTTTTATGCGTACGGAGCAACGGTTTCTGCTAACTTGTGATATTGAGCTCACTTTTTACTGCTTATCATGTGGAAGTTTGCAAATGGAAGATCATCTCATATTTTTTATTTCCAGTGCTCTGTCACCCTCGTTATTTGGTGGTCAGCTATAACAACAGATCTCAACTTCTAACAGTTCAATGGCAAGTCATCCCTGAAGCATTCCAATATACTTTATTTCTCTGCAGACAGCCTAAAAACACTAGGTTGTGTGAGGTGAGGATATCACTGTCATCACTCAGTCATTCTCTGATCAGCACGTGGCTTTACAGGTTAGGTTTATATCACTTGTTATTTTGTGCTGAGTCCAGGTCAACGGTGGCGACAGATTTGTGGAGCAAAGCAAATTGTAAAATATGAAATTAACAATAAAAATGTTAAGCCCCATATTGGTCTTTGTAGGATGGCTGAGGACAGCAGAGTATGGCAAGCCGTTTTGGCATTCAGTCTCATTTGGCGAAATCGCTAACTCATTTGGGGATATCACCAAATTATTTGCCGATAGCGCTAAATATTTAGAAATGTGGTTATATATTTAGCAGTATTTATAAATCATTTGGCGTTATTGCTAAATGATCGAGAGACACCGCCAAAGTAAGCAGTGACTTATCTAAATCATGTAGCGATATCCCTAAATCATGTATCAATATTGTATGATTTAGCGATATTGCTAAATGATTTAGGGATACCGCTAAATGATTTAACGATATCGTTAAATCATGTAGCGATATCCCTAAATCATGTATCAATATTGCTAAATGTATTTCCGCTGTCTTACTTTTTGTCAAATACGGCTGCCGATTTGGGGGGGGGGGGGGAGTGCAATGGTCTCATCCTCCCAAAGTGTTCTATCGAGAATCAATCATTTTCTCTTACATTGTCAATAGTTTATTATCATGGCTCGAAGACAGTGTATGCTAACTATTAATTTTGTCGTCAAACTTGACAGTCAGGCATACAGGTGCAAATGCTCACTACTTTGCGCCAATTACTATACATGCAGAGTACAACTAGAAAAGAAAGATTTGCTTGAGAGCAAATCTGTCTTTGTGAGTAAAAAATGTGCACAATAACAAAAATATGCAGTGTTGCAACACTTACAATTTGAGTCCAACATGAATAAAATTGGATGGAAAGTGACCAAATTATGGCTAGATGAAACATTCAAAAGGCAAAATGACCTTGACCTATAGAGGTCAAATGTACATGAAAAAAATGTAAAGTGTTATAGTATCTACAGTGTGAACATAATCAAATTGGATGAAAATTGACAGAGTTATCACTAGAGGACAGGGGACCTTCAGGTCGCTACTTATACACACACACACACACACACACACACACACACACACACACACATACATACATACATACATACATACACAAGAGAGAGAGAAAGAGAGAGAGCAGTTTCTTTCAGACTCGAATCAATAATCCGCAGTATAAATAGACTTAAAGGGTTAAAAAATACAATATGAAGACTAGGAAAGATGATTTGCTGCATAGCAAATCAATGTGTGTGTCTTCAAAACATATTGGTATGGCAATGTACAACTATTCCATAACACAGGAGTAGAAGTTGGAATGACATTTCTATCTATTATAGTGTTGAAGATATTCAAGATTGAAAATTTCGAATACTGCTAATTAGCATAATATAAATTGCTACAACTTTTGCTCTAGATTCATTGGATGCGCAGTGGTCAATAACCCCTAGTAGAAGTTAAAATGGCATCTCTGTCTATAATAGTTTTGAAGATATTCAAGTTTTAAAATTTCAAATGCTGCTAATAAACATAATTTAAATTGCTACAACTTTTGTTTTAAATTCATTAGATGCGCAATGGTCAAGAACCCCCCCCCCCCCCCCAGTAGAAGTTGGAATGACATATCTATCTATTATACTTTTGAAGATATTCAATATTTAAAATTTCAAATGCCCCTAATTTGCATAATTTTAAAGATCTTCATTCATCTGTATAAAACGGTCAAAGTTCTTGTAAGGAGGTACAATCATGCCAAGTTTGGAGTTTCTATGTATAATAGTGTTCGAGAAAAGTGTCGGACAAATTTGCTGGTAAAGAAGAAAGAAGAAAGAAAGAAAGAAAGAAAGAAAGAAAGAAAGAAAGAAAGAAAGAAAAAACAAAAAAGTGTGTGTTGACACACACACTTTAATAAGCATATATCATCTATGCAGGTTTAGGAGCAGTATTTCGACATATTGTATTGAACATACATAAGTTTAGACACGAGATCTATCACCCAGAATCCAACGCATGCACATTACATAAGTTGTTTTATGATTCCATTGGTCAAGAAGTTGAGTCTTGAGTAAACCTGTAAGTAAGCAGTTGCCTCCTAAGCATCCTCCAGACTCGCTATTGCTTTCTCATGTGGGCGCTCATTAATAATTCATCGTCTTCACCGACTGGCGAACAGGGCTGAGTCAATTGGCCGAGAGGCCAATTGACTCAGCCACTCAACCACCTTATCGAGTTGATCAAGTTAATTAGTACAATTGCGTAACTGAATTAAAATACTGCCGGCGGACGGCAGACCCCGACGAGCGCCCACATAAGAAAGCAATAGCGAGTCTGGGGGATGCTTAGGAGGCAAAGTAAGCAGTTGCACTGCGCAAAATTTACTCGATTGTAAGCAAAGGTGTCGATTTCTTTGCAACACGCAAAATGGTAAAGAAACCATCTAAACGAGTTCTGTATGAACATAGAATAATCTTTTTCATCTTAGGATTGTGTATCTTCACCTTAAATTGGTGTATTAAGTGACGTACAAAATGTTTTGAATGGTAATGATTAAGTGTCATGAGATCAATTATAAAATTTCCTTCTGATCAATCGGATCTGCCACATATCTAAATTGACGCTTAAAATCCAAGCGGTCGGACGAGTTGCATAAGATAATACAGCTAAGACGCTTAAAACCATCTACAGAAGAGATTTTCTCCTTCAACTGGGTATACAACAGGGTCAGAAACATATCAAAGTGCGATGCAGAAATTTTGAAATACATACTCTTTTATTTTTAATAAAATATCATAATAGGCGAGACTTCTTCACAAACAGAAACAAATTTACATAGGGACTGATCGCTACAAGTCATCAGTATAGCTGAGGTTACTTTTGAAGGTTACATTCTCGCTGCAATATTTATACAGTTTGTATACTGCATTTGGAATAGTATGAGAGGCGACTCAACGGCCTTCTTCTTCTTCTTCTTCTTCTTCTTCTTCTTCTTCTTCTTCTTCTTCTTCTTCTTCTTCTTCTTCTTCTTCTTCTTCTTCTTCTTCTTCTTCTTCTTCTTCTTCTTCTTCTTGATCTGTCTTTTTGGTGAGTACACCGTGTGTTTTTAACGTTATTCAAAGGGAGACCTATCGTGGCAGATCTTCGACAACAAAACAACAAACTCCACCTTGAAACTGCTGAATAATTTGGAAGAGTACCTACTTGCCATTTCATATGAAGAGTACCGCTGTAATGGAACTTTGAGGAGCAGCGGAATTCTGTGGCAAACCGTACCGAATCTGATTAACGAATACAGTCCTAACGGTAACTTTAATTTTGATTTTAATTGAAGTATCATATGAAATTTTGGTTTTGTGATTAATGACCAACTGGTGTCATATGACAAGTCAGTGTGACACCCCGGTTACCTGGCAAAATGTACCTTGTTCCTAATTTATACGAGCAAATCACAACAGCGCATAGGCAGAAAAATAAAGTATAGTTATTCTACAATAATTTGACATGCAATTCGAAAGTTTTATCTTAAACAGGTGAATACATTACTGATAAGGTGTATATGTATTGTTGGTATAATCATATGGACAACCAACACTAAAAGAGATGAATGACAACATATGAACTTGACAGTAGTCTTCTTGTTATCACCGTCACAACTATTGCAAACTGAAAACACAGCGACATCAACATTTATACGTTTTCTTGAGACGTTTACCCAAAGTTTAAATATGCTTTCAGTACCATCCAGCAGGGTGTACTATTTCGATCAAGAGATAGAGTGAAATGATTTATGTCAACTGTAGACGTGTACTTTAATGGGTGGTTCAAAATATGCTCTTCAAAAATTTCCCTTACCAATTGACTAATGCTAGGCGACGGATGAGACCCAACCATAATATCTGCGTAATAATTGGCCAAGTCATTAACATTTAAAGCTGAGTTTAGTTTTTTCTTACCAGTCTATCTGAGATAGAGAAGTGTGGTATTTTTTCTGTCCTTAATTAGCTTGTGCAAGGAACGAAACCTGTTCTCACTTTGTTCAACAACACACTTTCTGTTCATACGTCGATCTGAACTGGTTTTTTAACGAATTTCCATGCTTGAAACATGGGCCAGGATTTGGAGCGATTGTTTTTCGTTTTTCTACACAAAGGTGCCTCAGAACTGCTTTTATCATGTACTTTTGAGACATCTGGACACTAATATGATTTAGGTTTATACTTCTTCTCTGGAATATATTCAGCATTGCGGGCTGCTTCATGCATAGCATCTTTGAACATAGTTATCAGGTTTACATTGCAAGTTCCCATCAGAAATAATAGCATCTATCACAGTGTTTCTTTCTAACTCTCTTTAGGAATACAATTTTATTTCCCCAATTCTGTGGGTCTCAAAAAAACACCACCACCACCACCAACAACAACAACAACAACAACTACAACAATAATAATACTTTTACGAACAAAACCACTTCAGTTCAGTTGTAATGAGGCGAAGATGTTGATGGAGTCGAATGTTTAAAAGAGACTTATGACAAACCTTTCGTTTCAGACCCATATTCCCGGAACAAGGCAATAGTTATCATCTTAATGATAGCCATCCCGGGGGTTTTCGCAACAATTATTGCGATTTTCGGCATATATGGTTCTGCCAGGTAAGTTTGTTTTAATTTTACTTCTTCCTTATGGCTAATAAGTGGAAAATATATTAATTAAAACTTTGTATTAACCAGCGGATGATTCGACATCCTTGTAATATAGTAATCATATAAATCTTTACGCAACATAAGCCACTAACATCTTTGTGAGCAGTTTTATCTGCTTGTCTGATTAATATTTTGTTCCTGTTATTTCTTCCGACAATACCTAACTGTGCACATGTACATTTGCGTTCTGTATGTACACCACGGGGCAAAAGAGGAGCTTGGTCGTGAAAAGTCACACAGTAGAAAATAATTAGATAGATGGATAGATAGACAGACAGACAGACAGACAGACAGACAGACCGACCGACCGACCGACAGACAGACAGACAGATAGACAGATAGATAGATAGATAGATAGATAGAGAGAGAGAGAGAGAGAGAGAGAGAGAGAGAGAGAGAGAGAGAGAGAGAGATAGGCAGGCCGTACAGGCAAATGTATATTTTGTAAGCTGTCTGTGCCTATGAAAGAGATCAATTTAGATAGAAGCTATACCTACACGAATAGATAAGTTGACTCCTTTCTCACTTTATATCTCACAAGGACAATCAGGCAGTTCACCAAATCAGCGCTGAAGAGACCGTACATCAGCGTGCCTCCGCCGGTCAGCGACGAACGGGCACTGGAGCTGCTTCGTGCGAAGGTCAGTGTTTTATCTGTTTTAGGACCTGTCGTTCAAGTACTAGGACGCCATGCCCATATGTCCAGAGAAAAACAGTCCAGTAAACAGCGGTGGCTGCCAAACTTTGGGTGCATCAAGTTCAAGCGTACCAAGGAAAGCTGCTGATCAGTCTAAAACTATATTGCATTAAAAGAAAGTATATGATTTTATGTCTCAATGTTCAATGTAACTTACCCCTTAAAATGTTCGTGTAAGCAGACGACTGTCAATGTGCCAGAGTAATGTACAAAGGGAGCATGTCGTTAATGTATAACACATCACATGGAAGAATGGTGGGTCAGGTGTTGCTTATGTAAATTAAACTTTTTACCAAGCGTCTGTTCATAAAGGACCATGCAGCAATTAAAGCTTCATAGGTTTATGTAAATTCATTTTACCTTTCTTGATTACCGAATGACTGCTGTGCTTTAATGCTTGTATTGTTGGTGAATACATTACAGATTGTTTCAACATATTGCTTATCAAATCAGGTTTTGTGATAGATTGTCAAACTTAAAAATGTTTTTAACTGTGTTATTTATAAAAGTAGACGCAAACATGTATAACATAAAATATTCAATTCATTTTTGTATAGTGATATATATTTCTTACATTCGTTAGAAATCAAAAATGAATAAAGTACTTTTTAGCACATTCCTGATATAAACTATGTGCATTATATGCTTAATGAATAATATATATATGTATATATATGTATGTATATATATATATATATATATATATATATATATATATATATATATATATATATATATATATATATATATATATATATATATATATATATATGCACTAGGCGGGCAGCAACAGGCGAGAGGTTCCATATACTGAATACAGTAAAGTGGCATTGAACTTGACCAACACAATGCAGGACTTCAGTGGGCCACTCCAGTTGGAGATCCATCGTAAGAATAGAGACGACAGCACCCAAGCTCAAAACATTTACAAGACACACGAGTTCATCAGAATAACACTCGGAGTTAAGGTAAGAAAGAAGGCAAAATGAAAAAACTGTGGACCATAGATAAATGATTGTCCCCAGCTATGCTCATAGAAACTAATTTGTTTAAAAGAATAAACATCTGCCTTCCTTTCAAGCGACTTGCTTCATTAGCAAGGTTGCAGGACATTGCCGCTGCCTTTAACCAAAAAACACGGATGGCAAGTGAAACAGCTAAAGGGGCGATAGGATGCTCAGTGTAAATCCATTTAATAATTTTGCTCTTGTTTTAATTTCGATTTTTCCTGATGACGCACAACCCCCAAAAATATATACACAATACTATGGTATATTTGCATACGTGTAATGGGAATTATGTCCAAATTGTGAAATTAAAACTCAGTTAAATGCCCCACCGCAAAATTGCGCAAACTTACATGTATATAAATATATAAATTTACGGTATCGGGGACACAAGATGACCTTTTATAATCAAAAGCAGTTTTGGAGTAAATAAACTTTTACAGGAAATGCAGTGTCAAAATTCATCGAGTAAAAGGTCGAATTAAATTGCCATGTCTTTATTGCCTGCCAATCAAATTCACTAACACTATGATTAAAATCATACAACGAGACAAAAAGTGGTTATAACAAAATAAAGTATCGCTTTACCAATATCAAAGTCGTTACGATCTTATAATGAGATGAAAGGTGGTTATAATGTGATAAAATGTCATGGTAACGAGACAGAAAAAATCGCTGGAACGACATAAAAACTCGTTAAGACGAGATAATGACGTTATAACGAGACATTTTATGGTTTAAAATAAATCTTAGGTTGGCACAATGGTAAGAAGTGCACTGCTCAAAACTTGCTAAAGATGAGCTTCCTTTCAACCTGCAAGAACGGCATAAATTGCGAAACTTGCGTAAAATAAAAGAAACCACGCCTGACTTTGCTTAAAGCTATTATGTCACACACCGTCAAAAGTTCACATTATCGCGATCAGTCTCACCAATGACCATTGAATGAAGAGGAAATTAACCTTTTAGTTTAATTTGTAACAACAAATTGACAAGTTAGCGGCTCATATGCCGACCGGTTTGGTCACAAGTAGCACCATCTGATTGTTAACTCGTATTCAGATAATCGCATTCTGTTCCAGAGTGTATGCGGCTATGACAGTGGCCAGGGAGAAAGTCTGACGTCAGGAGAATTCGCCAGAAGACCAGTTGATTGGTCAGGAGGGCAGTGTGACAATATGAGAATGTAAAAATGCACCTGAATGATGCAGATTAGCTCTTCTCTCGATGAGGTTGATTTTGTTTTTCATTGGCGTATCTTGTATTGGCGACGTAGAATGACATTTGAGGTACAAAGTTAAGTACATTGTCATTCAAAAGCTGTAAATATAGAATCTGTATCTTGAAATGATCTTAAGATATTTCGATTCAAAAAGATTTTGAAATCAACAAATTTGTAAATGTACTCAATTTAAGATATGATACATACAATTAAAGATCTTTCGAATTCAATTTAAGATATCTTACATCCAATCTACAATATCTTTGATCCCCATTCAGGATATCCTTTTTATAGCTCAAGATGACATAGAAGGCATGTGTTTGTAATATATCTTAAATTCAATTCAGATATGTTGAAATTAATTTTAGTACACGTAGAATTAAATATAATGTATCTTAAATATAATTCCAGATAAATTCAATCATCTGAAATGCAATTTTAAATATATTAAATCAATCTCAGATGCCGTCAATTCAAGTTCAGATATCTTTAATCAAATTTAAGATAATTTTATTCAGTTTGTCCTGTTAGGACAGAATGTGTTTGCTGCCATAATTTTGATTGTGCTACACATACTTGAAGCGCAATCAGAATTATCAATTTCGCAAAGTGAGTCTGTTTAACGGCCAAATTCATTTGAATATGTATGTAAAAGTGCCCGTTTTAAAACATTTAAAATTAGATGAAGCTCAAGATATCATAAATTCAATTTAAAAGTTGTGAAAAAAATCGGCTGCAAAATAAATTTTATAGCTGCAACAACAGCACGTTATCAGCGATACTTTTTCTAACTGGTTACGAATTGCTTCCGTGTTGGTTTAGCCAATCATAAAGTTACTTCTTTGTAAGTCCGTCTTTCCATGCCATCGACGGTAAAATTTTGTCAGGCTGAGGGTTTGGGTGGTCAAATTAATGGTGAACGAAATACTCGTATCATTTGGTGGTATTATGCTGACCAACACATAGTTTGCTTCTAGTTATATCTACAAGATCACGCCTTGCTCTGTTAACGCCACTTCACACTTGATATGCCAGTTCTTATTTGATGAGGATTGGCCGAGCATACGAAAAATTAATGTTTGTCATAACGACTACCAGGAAGTAGTTCTGGACGAAAAGACACTAATGTAATACAATTTTGATGTCTGTATGTATTACTGAATGCCTTGATCTAAATCTAAGACATAATAATTTCAATTTGCGATAGCTTTAAAAGACACTATTTTGAAGAAATTTTAATTTCAATTAAAGGTACCTAAATTCAAGTTAAGAAATGTCTTATTCTATGTCTGTAGTGTGTGATGATGATGACGACGACGGCGACGATGACGATGCCGGTTATGAAAATAAAATAAACATATCTGAAATTGTATTTGAGATCATTTATATTTAGTGTATTTATATATTTCTTGAATTTATTTTAAGTTACTTTAAATAGAAGTAAAGACAATGTGAATTGAGTTTAAGATTTCTTGAAGTTAATTTAAATGTCTTCAATCTTGAATATCTTAAAATGAATTCAAAATTTAGTACAAGTAATTATTGGTATATGCATATTTTTAATGCAAATTTAAGACCTATTTGTTTCAAAATATCTTAATCTTATATTTTATAGGAAAACAGCTTTAGGTTTATTTATTTATTTATTTATTCATTTATTTATTTATTTATTTATTTATTTATTTATTTATTTATTTATTTATTTATTTATTTATTTATTTATTTGTTTGTTTGTTTGTTTGTTTGTTTGTTTGTTTGTTTATTTATTTATTTATTTATTTATTTATTCGTTCTTTAAGTTATGTATTAATTTATACAATTACTCTATTTACAAGAACTTGTCTTCCTCTCTCACTGCGAAATATCAGCAATCGGTACAGCAACGATTAAGTTTTTTCATACAAATTAAACATATATCATATGTTGTAAAACAACCAACGTAAAAAACAGTTGGAAGTCTTTTTTCCGTTAGATAAGACTTCATTTATCTACTCGATGGGGATACCATGTTTTTTTGGGGGGGAGGGGGGAGTATTGTTAGTAATATCTCGAGTATGGATGTTGTATTTTCCTTAGTCTTAGAGATTTTCTTATGGGAAGCCGGCCCTATTATTACTTTTTTCCTGAATTAGCATAAGTGTATATTTTGGCTGAGGCCATATCAACCAGAAGTCTTCATCAATTTTTGTCGTTGCCGTTCATTTGACTTTGTGATATCCATTTTGACCTTGACCCGTAGAGTCCATGTACAGGTATTGTAAGCGCACGTAATGTTATGGCAATCGATTGTGAAACTTTCACATACCGAAGCGCTTAGGTGTATCATTCAAAATAAACTGAGTGAAGAGATATTTTTACCAGGACTATTAAGGTAAAAAAACCATATTATTATAGTTTGCTTTGTCGTCATTTTAAAGTCTTGGATATCATGCAGCATCGTATTTAATCGTATATATTGATACATTAAATATATATTATATAAGTAGTGCATCGGAACTTGACCTTGAATACCATGCCAACGTCAAATGGACCTTGGCATAGCATCCAGTCATATATATATATATATATATATGTGTGTGTGTGTGTGTGTGTGTGTGTGTGTGTGTGTGTGTGTGTGTGTGTGTGTGTGAGTATGTATGTATAAATATATATATATATATATATATATATATATATATATATATATATATTATTACTATTAATATTGTTAATCTTTGAACTGACCAAGAGTCCCTTTTCCTTTAGCACAATGATGACATATCGTGCAATACGACCACTGCGGCCCGCGTGGTACATTGTTTAACTGTCTGAAGCTTATTTCGTTTTTGCAGATATTGTCTGGTTTTATTTTGCATACGTTAATGTGTTTCCTTTTATGTGAACTTTCAATGAGAAAAAGAAATCACCCAAACTCATCGAAACCGATGAATATAACTATTTTGCGTGCCTCCGAACCGGATGGACGAAGCACCTTAATTCATCCTTGAACAATTAAGTCTAAAACGTATTGCGTCAAATAAAAGAAAAATAGGACTAATTGTGGTATCATTTCCGTGTAATTTACAAACATCTACGTTTCTACTTTTGAGTAAACCTTATTGTGTGACAATGACTTGGTTCACTATTAAGCCATGGGTTTCAATTGCGATCTCTCTATTGTGACCATGATTGATTTGTATTATTTGTTGCTGCAAGAATGTCAGCCTACCGAATGTGTATTATATTCATCTTCAATAAAAGCAAATTTAATCCTACCTTACCTTGTTCATATTTTAGTAAAACATAACTGGGTCGAGGTTAAAATCAAGACAGTGGTGATCATGATGATCACATAGCCTTTTTTTTTTTTTTTTTTTTGAAAAAGTAGTATTCTACCATAGAGTACACAATCCGCGCAAAGCCTATATATGTGCGTCCACTAATTGACTGACAGGGTAATGAAATGATCTTTTTCTAAATTGTTTCTCTGAAGCGATTTCCATTGCATTCATGCGCTTGTGCCGAAATTTGTCTCATGAACTACATGAGCAGTAGGTCACACAAAGAAAGAAGAGGACTGTGTGAACAGCCCATGCTCAGCTGACCTAGATATGCATCACACTTGTGGCTCTGTGAACTTGGGATAGGATCAAGTCACCCATGTACTGAGAAAATCTCACCTTTACGGAAGACAACTAACATGTGCAACATGAAGGCGCCAGTTCGAGCTGTTCTCAAGTTATGGCACTGAAGAGTAAAATTCATATATGTTACACTGTGACCCCAGAAATGAGGTCAAGGTCACTTATGTACTGTCTAAGCCTGACCTTCACAAAGAAACATTAACGTGTGCAACATGAAGGTCTTAACTCAAAACAGATAGTTATCAAGTGAACAGTAAATTTCATGTCAGTTGTCCTGTGACCTTAGGAATGAGGTCAAGGTCTGAAAATCACTGGAGCATGACCACTTGCACATATAGGTAGACACTTGTCAAAGGTGCATCCCGACCAAGTTTGACACAAATCTAGTAACAATTATTTAAGTTGTAACCGTTACAAGAAATTCGGATGTTAAACTTTCTTATTAAAACCTTTTCAAAGACTTTCTATCAAAAAAATAATAAAAAATCCAAAAATGATTGGAGCCTGAGCATTTGAACAAACTTGATGGAGACCTAACCAATGTTCATTGCCACCTAGTTTAAAGTCAATCTGACAAACAGTTTCTTCGGAGAGGTCCATAATGTGAGTTAGCATTGCAATGTTTATTGACTTACATAGTAATCAATAGGAAAGGTACATAAACCAATAAGTACCCGAATTAAGTAAATTGTTGAAAATCAGGAATCCACAGCAGTGCCACCTAGTGAACAACTTTGTTTGACCCCTTCACAAGGAACATATCCACTAAGTTTTTGTTTAATCTGAATGACGGTTATGGAAAAGTCCAAAATAGTGAAAAAACACCCCCAAAAAATCATTAAAAATGGACAAAATTGCAGTGCCACCTGGTGTACAAATAAACAACTAGGAGTATTTAGAAGTGTGCCTGTGTGATATCAAAGCAATTGGGTAACCGGTTTCAGAGAGGAAATTTTTTTTTAAGATTTGCAACAAAAAGAAAACAAAAAATTCATTAAAAAAATCAAGAATCACTGGAGCACAACTATTTGAACAAACTTCGTAGAGACCTACCCAAGGTACATTGCCACCAAGTTTGAAGTCAATCTGGCTGACGGTTTCCGAGAAGAAGTCGAAAATGTGAATCAGAATTAGAATGCCCATGGACTTGCATAGTAATCAATAGGAAAAGTGCATTTACCGATAAGTACCCGAATTGAAAAAAAAATCGTTAAAGATCAGGAATCTGCAGCAGTGCCACCTAGTGACCAACTTTGTTTGACCCTTTCACAAGGAACATATCCACCATTTTTCAGCTTTATCTGAGTGACGGTCCTGGAGAAGAAGTCGAACATAGCAAAAGACTTTTAAAAATCATTAAAACAATAGAAAAAATACAGCGCCGCCTGGTGAACAAATTGAAAACTAGGAGTCCCTAGGAGTGTTCCTGTGTGATATCAAAGCAATTGGGTGCAATTCGGAAAAGATTTTTCTAAGATTTGCCCAAAAAAGAACCCCAAAAAAATCCTAAAAAATCCAAAACTCACTGAAGCGTCAACATTTGAACAAACTTGACAGAGGTCTACCTGCCAAATATGAAGTGAATTTGGCGACGGTTTTGGAGAAGAAGTCGAAAATGTGAATTGTGGACAGACGATGGACCATCCTGTAAGCTCAGCTGACTGACAAGTGAGCTGAGCTAATAATTTAAAGGGGGGGTAAAAAAAGCATTTTATCAGATCAAGAAAATGATATATTTCAATTGTATTTGTGTCTTTTTGCCCAGAACCACTTCCTAGTAGTCAATATCCTATTCCGCAGTTCGAACTCTTTACTCTCCATAAGCTAACCTGTCCCTGTCTAACCTGTATATATATGGAATTACTATTGTCTATATTGCACACGTTCCTCTGTAAAATTTTGACATAGGCTGTATCAGCCCAAATAAATTAAAGGGTCTTCAGCGGGTAACTACTCAACATGTTTCGGAGCCTTTTACCCGTACACGTCTCTCTGAGTAGCGGCTCCTTGCCTAAGCTAAATATTCAGCAAAGACAACCCACATAATAATGAATAAATATGAACGTGGCAATTGATGAATTAGCTAAATATGTGAAGTTTTGCTTGTAAATGCAGAGCTTCATATCAAAGAAGAATACCTGTCAAACAAACCATAATTACCAAATTTTCATAGTACAGGTTCAGATAATAACAATTTGACTTACCCCTGAACCAAAATGTACCCTTTCTAGCTGGACAGCTTTTCCTAGTTAAACCATCCGCCAATGTTTAACTGAAGTGGAAACAAGCTGGGGCATTATATTCAGTCCCAGTGATTGTAAAATAAACAGTTGCAGCTAGACCACCTGTACAAACCAAGGAAAATCCTAACAAGGACTGCAACAATGTACATCCTGTACCAGAGATGTAAAACAAACTCCATGATGACACCTACTCCTCAAACAATTAAGCTCTATTTAACTGCCAACCCTGAGTCAATGTGTCAACTTAATGTGTCAGGTTTGTGACACTTGAGAAAATACTGTCAATTTTGAGTAATTTTTTAATAGTGAGTAAATGTGCATTTAGGCATGTCAGAAAAGAATGGAAGTCATTAGCATTTATGCCAAAAACATGCTATCAAAACATTTTTTCTTAACAGGATTTTAAGTACAATTAGGCAAACATGCAACTGTCGTAGGCCGCTTCTTGCTACCTGTAGCCCCTGGGGGTTTACCTAACAGAAAACATGTAAGCCTAAAATGTCTGATAGTGAATATTAAAACAGAAAGATGCCAAAAGATAAAGTTAAGTAGCAAAACAGACAAGTCTAAAAACTGTAGATTATTGCAGCCAGACTTTCTAATAATCTTTGGATGTTAACAGTAGAATTATAGGGCAAGTCAGAAAAGAATGGAAGTCTTTTGTATTTATGTCAAAAGAATGCAATGAAAATATTAACCAGATATCAAGTACAATTAGGCAAGCTTGTAACTGTCGTAGGCCGCTTCTTGCTACCTGTAGCCCCTGGGGGTTTACCTAACAGAAAACAAGCTAGCCTAAAATGTCCGAAAGGTGAACGTTTAAACATAATGGTGTCAAAAGATGAAATTAAGTAGCAAAACAGGCAAGTCTAAAATCTCTAAAATTATTGAAGCCAAACTTTCTAACCATCTCGGGATATTTACAGCAAATGACTTTTATTGGCACGGGGGAGGGCTTGTGTTTGCATAGAATGAATGGCACGTTTTCAATTAAATTTTCAATTACCGTAAATTACATACATTTAGCTGCTGTAAAAAAATTGGCTTGGTGTCAGAAGTTATCGTCAGATTCATGTATCATGAGGCCTACATGCAGACCTAAACAAGGCGGGGAGTCTTGCAAAAAAAAAAAAACATAAAAATACAAAAAGATAATCGCCGTTTGGTAAATATCTCTTCTGATCACATGGGAGAAACTTCTCCCCCCCCCACAATATGCTTAAGATAACGTTTCATGGCATACATTTTTAATAGTGACATTAAAAAAACTCTTGTTTGTCGCACAATTCTGTGCATGTCTCCAGTGAATCAGGCGGTGCGCTTCCATGTTCCTTGAAATGGATTGACCCAACAGTCGATTCTGATTTAGTGGTCTATTCACAACAGATAGACGCAAACTTTGATTCGGCAAAACTTATACCTCCGTGCATTTTTTTCGCTTCTATGCTGCTTAAAATGGATTAACTTAACAGTCGATTTTAATTTAGTGGTCTATTCACAACAGATAGAAGCACACTTTGACTCTACTCAACTTATCGTGCCTACGGGCTTACTCTGCATGATGTGTCATCCACACCGAAATCATGAAACATGCTTGTGGGTCACAGGGTAGGGATGAGTAGACTTTAAGTGACAGTTTACAGTATATTGCACTCATGGTATTACTCTGAACTCCTCTTTGCGATGCAATTTTGTGGTTTCGTCAGATACCGGAACTTGATTCAAATAGGCTTAAATTTATGTATAAAAAGCCTATGAGACTGATTAAGGTCAGTGCTTAGATTTCACAAGGTCAGAACAAGTATGTCAAGTGTCAATTCCCTGTCACTAAGACAATTCAGGGCACCGAACTTTTAAATTGTAAAAGTTCAAAACTTGTAAATGTCTGCAGACAAAACGGAAAATTCCATACCAATAAGAAGACTCTGCATCTTTTTATATCCAATACACAGGTCAAAAGTTGAATTATGTACAGATCCAAAATACCATGTAACTACACACAAAATCATGTCACTAAATTGAGACCACGTACTCCTTGGAAACTGAGACATGGAGTGGATAGAGGACTTAGTAAATAAGAACAGTAAGAACATAGTCACGTCTCAGTCCCAATCTCTTGAACAACATTGGAATTACACGACCATTTGAATCAGCACGTGAAGTGTGCTAGCGTTATTATTGATTGGAACTAAATACCATTGCGTTGGAAAAATCATATGATCCAGACCAGCACTTGCTTGGTGATATATATAGTCCAACTTCTTTGAATGAAAGTATGCTTAGATTTGGTTTTATCAGCGGCCAGTGGCACAGAATTACACGAGTAATCAGCTTAATGTGTACCTGTGTATACATATAATGGGTTACGCCACATCGAAGTACAATTTAATGTCCAACTTACAGTGGTGCTTGGGTATAAAGGAAGATTTGGGACATTGACTTAGCAATATAAAAACAGTAATCAATTCAACATGTCTGCAACCTGTACACAATAGTGGCCTGTACTACGTGCGTTAAATGCTGTTGACCATCTCTCCTTCTCTCCAAAATGGATGGAAGACTATCATAAAATGCACGAGGACGTGGATAGCTGTACTTACTTTTGGGTTATGAGGAAAGCTATAAGTCATCATGGCATGTTTTTCTTGAATCATATATTCTTTCACCTCTGGCGATTTACATCGTCTTCGTACAGTGAAATCATAGATATATATATATATATATATATATATATATATATATATATATATATATATATATATATATATATATATATATATATATATATATATATATATATATATATATATATATATAAACGCATACAACATTGGTCCCTATGCCACTGAAATGTCAATAATGGCATCTGTTACGATGCACCAGGTATCAAAAGGCCAAACCGTGCTGCCATTCAGGCCCATGCAATGGTCCCCTCCCTGGAAGCATTTTTAACCATTTATACATTTTTTTCCCTCATTGGAAGTATGTTTCATTTTATCAATTACATTTTTTTTCGTCCTTGGAGCCTGCTTTGCGGTGTCAGTTATACCATTTCTCCCTCCTTGCAAGAGAAGTTTGTTTGGCCACGTCGCCATTCTGTTGGTAAGCCAGAATACGTTCTGTGTTGTTCATGAGAGTGGTACGTTCCGGGTACAGGAGAATCCTTGGGTTTTGCCACCGAGCCGTCGAAGCCTTAGTTTGACCAGTATGGAGTCTCTTTATAACTTCAGTGACTTCGTCTTGCTTTCGCGGTGTGCCCTTGAATCTGGTATCCAAACCTTCAATTTCAGGTAACATTTTCAGTCCCAACCCTGGCAGCTTGGGCTGTTCAAAGACCTTGTTCGGGTCGCTGCCCTTGTTACATTCTGTACGCGTGGTATGCAGCCTCTCCACCACGGCCTTGACGTCTTGAACATCTCGGCTGATTACGTCGTTAGCCACAGGTTGCTCGTATGGCATATTTGTTCAATAAGTATTCTTATCTTTGCTTTCTTGGCTCTGCTTGTCTCAGAGATTCCTGCAAATGTATGCCAGTGTACCGTCAATACTAAACAGTAAGCAAACTGTTCTCTCTATCCCACAACTAGCAGTGAACAAGCAAATCAATATCATATGAAATCTTGAATTTCGTGCATTTGAAGTTTTGTATGGTCTTGACCTCCAAGTTGTGTCTGGTCGACTCGCCTGCTGCCGTGTGTCCACACTACATGCTCTGTGAACTCTTGCTCATACCATGTTTGCATGGGAGTTGACAACTTTGTCGAGAGCCCCAAGGAACCGGGGGTCATCTCAACAGATTTTTTACACACTGTAAGAAGAAGCAAATCACATAGTGACTTGTTCTTGTAGCATCTTTACAATTTTTACAATGAGAGTTTCAAAAACGCACGAACCAATAACAAAATAGAGGTATAAATGTAGCAATGTATGTGAAAAAATTAATAACTTTGAAAGTGGCGAAAATGAATTTAATGAGCTACCTTATATCGAAACTGTAACTTACCTGTCACAAAGAAATTGAATACTGATGACAGATAAGCGTTTTCACGTATCTCTCCTCTCCCATTACAAAACATGAACCTGACGACCACCACATGATATGTTCTTTGAAAATCCCAATGATCTATCAGTGTTAAATTTTTTCAATGTACTTTTGAAGTCTTTCTGTTATTTGGGAGATTGTCCCCCCTGGCGCTCATAACAGAATCCCTCAAGCTTTAAACCGACTGTTAGTTATGTTGGTATCAATGAGAGACCATTCAAGCCATGCCTCCATGCGTATAAAACCAATGGAGACTAAATTACCAGGCGCGATTTGTCAGATCCATAAAGCGTCTGTGCATTTGTAAAACAATGGTTAAGCATTTAGTGACCAGCCATTCTTCAAACTACACTCTGACTGCAGTCGACGCTGTGTCTCACAAAGATACCAGAATGAGTTCACAAAATTACAGTCCTAGAAACTAAATGTCTGCTCAACCACATTTAACCTGTTGTCTGATGGAAGAGACGGTAGAATGAGTTAACAACGTCCCCTTTGCGGTTTGATGGAATATTGCCCTAACACGTATTTATTTGCATTTTGTGTCAAATGATTTGATGGCACGATCATTTGAAAGTCACTTTGAAGGAAAGCGGAGAATAAGTGGGTTTGAATGCGTGTGCAACAGGATGTGGATCAACGTAAGACCAACGGATTGAATGATCAATATTCAAGACCTGGTCTGTCAGAATACCAACAGTTCGCAACGATGATCATGATATCAAATATGTTCGGCAAATCTGTGTTAACAGAACATAACATCTCACAAAAGCATTAATTGATGATATGCAAAACGTATTACTGGTGTAGCATGATATCATTTTAAGCCTTGGTAGAATTATATAACTGATAAGAATTTATATATGTATATATATAATATAACGTAAGTGCAGGTGTTACCATATGTATGTACGTACGTACTTGTAATTTTTAATACATGAATTTAATGTTATGAAAAATGACGTATCGGAGATTGTATCCTGCCATTTTGTGCCCCCCAGTAAACGGATGGTTTCAATGAATCATCATCATTACGAATGGGGCCCTTGAAAAAGTCTGCCACTTAACCAGGTGGAAAACATGCATTTTGATCAATTTTGTCAGCCCCTAATTACCAATTATATACATATATATATATATATATATATATATATATATATACCGCCGGTATTTTCGGACCTGTATCCACTATCAGGGCAACCTTCTCCACTAAGCTCCAACTTTGACTTAGTTATGGCTCTTACCTCCTGTGCCCGGTGCTGCTACTTAAATCATAGCCTGAGAGCCACTTCAGTGTCTGATACAATATTCACATTCTAGGGCTCACTGCCGCCAACAGGTGGTAATTTCAAGGCATCATATTTATTGTTTAGGTGAGACTCATGCTGGAAAAGTCCTATTACTCACTTTACATTACATTTATTCGACAAATTAACCTTTTGTTAACACTAATCACACATATATTTTGAATACTACCTCTTCAAAATATCCAGCCGGGACTAACCCACGGATTTGGCTGCCATTATGAAAACTGTGGATTCGACCCAATGGTTTATAAATGAGGATAGTATTGAGACGATCTTGGGGGGTTTATAATATATGAAACCAAAAGTACATATTTTGCAAATATTTGAGAGCATCAATAATGATATGATATATGCTGTGGCTGCAAGTCACTTTCATATCCAGATCAAATGTTTTTTTTCTTTTTTTTTTTTGTGCGCCTGTCACGCAATGCATTGTGCTACGTTCAAATAATGCACTCCAACGTGCATGATTTGCCGGCTCAAGGTATCGTGTCGCGTTTGGATTTGTAACTAATGATGACAACTGCTTCAGACACAACCGAGCGGGCAGATTAACATTAAGATAATATGTCATGTTTTAAAAATACTTTAGCGACCGTTTGCTTCGGTAACTTGGAGAACGGACAGCTGGAACCGAGCAAAATATTATAATGATCACCAAACAACCAGAGCTATGCTGTTTCCATTTGAAGCATGATTTAAGGAAAAGAAGCTCTTACAAATGTTAATTATTGGGAATAGATTACAGAAAATGTAGTGAATAGAGGATTTTGGCAAAATTTCAAAGACACAACTAAAAGTGTAGTAAACAGGGAAATTTGATGTATATTTAAAGACAAAATAACATACAGCAGGGCATAAAATACAGAAAATACAATGAATAGAGGTTTTGCTAATTCTTAAAACACAAATATAATAAAACCGACACTGAAAATGCTGTGGATAGCGATTTTTGGCAAAAATTCAGAGACAAAACTAATATAAAGTGATAGATCATATGGCGTAGTGAACACAGGATTTTGGCTAATTTTAAGGGCTAAAAATATAAAATAAGTAAAAAATGTAGTGAACAGTCCAATTTGGGAAAACTCAAAGGTTAAAATTATTTTTGGAAAATTATTTCTCAAAATTGCAGAAAAAAATGTAGTGTTCAGGAAATTTTACATCGAAACAAAGGAGAAAACAACACTCATTTATTGTTTTTGTTCACAAAAATAATGAACGCATGTCTAAGAATTTTTCGTTCTTAAAGCAAAACATGCGTCTTTATCAAATAGTTATTTTGGTGCAAATTATCATAAGATATTGAGTCCCACTATCTGTCTCAGGGTTATCGTGGTGTCTCACTCAAATGTGTCTGCCATGGGCGATGTTCCTCAAGGAGTCCTATCCAAGCGGCCACTGGTGGTTGAGTCTTCAAACAGATTTCAGCGAAGAGCACCACACTTTGCGTTGTGATGTTCCGTCTGTCCTGTGCATGCATACTTTCTTGCAAGAGGGATTTATATAGGACCATGCCCTTCTTCCCAATTGTTATTATTATATCTATATTTATTGTTTGTATTCTATATGAATAAAATATGTTTAAACCAACCGGGGCAATGCCGTTTCACCGAACAATCGTGGCTATGCAGTACTGCTGTTTCCCCGGCCCAGGTTAACCTTCCCCACAAGTTGAAATAAAATGCTGTGTTTGAGTTGACTTTACTGCAAAATAACGTCACACGACGGTCTCTTTCTAGATAAACTCTTTCAGCCAGGGTCGACCATTTTTTATTACTGAAGGATGTTTGGAACTTTTTTTTTTTTTTTTTTTCATGTTTCACAAAATTTATTTAGGATGGAGCCTTTTCAGTAGGGTCGTTCGTGTTACCGGAACCACACATTAAATGAAAGAAAACAGGCACAGGTAAAGATTATAAGACGTACTTAAACCTTAAGGTGCTAATTTGGAGACTCAGTCCACAGCTTTACTCCATGCACTTTGCACACAATAAGCCCAAAGTGAGCAGAATAAAGTTGTAGACCTAAGTCGTTTACATTCTCTGGAACTGCCAAATTTAGATAAAGCTAGTTTGGTGTTTTGAATGAGAGGCCTTTGCATGCGAATTTGAGACAATTCCATATCTTCAAACATGCACATGTTATACTCACAGCTCATTTTCTCGAAACACCGATACGAGTGTCGAACATACATTCAAAAGACAACGCAAAGGTATATATATATTTGTAACACATAAATAGATCCTGACCCCATTTTAGTTCAGGGACGTATCTCGAGCCACTTTCAGAAAGAGACTTTAAGGCCACCATTTGTTGTTTGAAATCACAAGCAAAAATGTTTGCCAAGAAGTGGAAAGAATATAAACTTTATAATACTATTTGTAAAATCACATTAACATTAAATACTCCATATCGGTGGCAGCTAGATTGAAAATGAATTGATAAAAAATGACTTTTAAATGGATACGGCTTAGTGACATGAGGCCCACGAATTGGCCTTAAGCAACTATACTATTTCCACACAACGATACATACTGTTAGCTCCTTGCCACTTCAAACTGCTGTTAAGCATGCATGTATGATCAACAGCCAACCCGCCCATGATTAATGGACGATGTCTTTTCTTCTATACGCACGTTGCCATCATGAATTGGATGTTTACATCAACAATAAAACGATTTCCAAGCCTAAAACTACACTGGCAAGAGGGTAGACTGGACATCATAGCTAATCCATATGGAAAGTCAAATACCACAACATCAGGTATTTGGTTTAAATCTATTTTATTCCATGACAAAACATTCGTTTCACTGAGTTGCCAAGTATAGTTCACAAAACAGTCGGTCATGTAAGGCAATCGGGGAGCAGAGCTAGGCCGTATATTAACCCTTCTTGTTGAGACTAGACAAGGAGACAGGACAGACAAGACACTGCACAGCCCGGCGCTTTCCTCCACCACGTGATCCTGTCTCGTGATCCTGAGCAGCGCGTTGCACCAAGCCAACAAATAGGGGAGAGCAAGAACAGAAGCTTCTACTGTTCTCCTGCAGAGGGCATTTCAGTAATTCAGGGCTAGACCTGTGTATTCTCATTACTTTTCATTGTAATTGACGGCTTAATAACTTTAAAACCACTCGTTGAAGAAACAGCAAAATTTGTGTGGTAAAATTATGTACATAGCTGAAATGTCCATATAAATTTTACTCTTGCAGCTTTAAAAGTAGTTTTTAACTTTGAGGTTAATTTAATATGCGATTCAATGGGAATACACATCTTTAGCCCTGAAAATTTTTGTGTATTGCATTTGGTATGCAGCTGAATACACAGATAATTAGTAATTGTGACCTCTCCGATTTAAGGAAGACAACAGTTCGACAAAACAGACAGAAGGGATGGCTGCATGTAACTAAACCGCTCGTCATCCGTGTCATGGGGCTCCGCCCACACAGCGATCGGCGGGGTCTCATGGCAATGGTTGTAAAAAAAAAAATCATACAAAATGTATAGTCGCTGTGGCACTTTACTTATAAACACAATTCACAACATCAGGTATTTGATTCTACATGTAGTTTTGTGTGGCTTACGACAAATATGTTGTTGAAGACTAACATAGTGCATTACATCATAAAGTCCAAACAAACTACCTTCAGCATACATAATTTATAATGGGTTTCTTAATTGACAGATTCCAAGGTACAGAAGTAAATTATCTCAGAATGTCCAAATGAAATTATGTAATTTGGGGGATAAGTGTATCAGCATGTACAACAATTTAACCCTTGTAACCAAATGTTTTAGACTTGCTCAAGTCTCACTGGACTGTCTTCCGTATTTTATTTAAAATCAAATTCATTGCCAAATTAAATTTTAAGTAAACACATGTCGTAGCCTTATTCTGTTACAATACAGGTGGGCCCTTCAAGTTACCTAGCTGATTGGCGTGGAACGTGTATATAACCAGATAACATTGAGTCCAGATGATTAGCGCCGGGCGGTCTGCACTGTGTTTCTTATCACACAGACAAGCGAGCGGTCATAACGCACTCCTCTTCAGAAGATGTTAATTGAGCTACTGTGTAATGAAGGATTAATTGCAGTGCACCGCGTTAGGCGGAGGGCGTCCTGGTGTCGGCAGCCGGAGGTAGACGATCAGCTTTGTCTCGCTTGAGTGGCCAGTGACTAGCAATGCATTCATCGAAGACCACTTTCCACTCGCAATGATAATGGGATTAGAACTGACCAGGACTCAATAGCTGCTACTGTTGAAACCGACACGGCGGCAGTGTCGACCAGTTGAAAAAAAAATAATAACAGTAGGACCTACTTAATAACACCTTGTAGTTGGCATAATATTATTCAGTTAACTTTGTGGAGGGGAAAATCTATCGGACTTCTGGGTGGGACCGCGGGATGGGAAAATAGGGACATGCACCAGGGACTTGTGCAAGTCTACCAAATGTTTCTTATTAATAGATCGTAATAATTATTTTTAAATGCATGACGTGTAATTTTTTCATAGTCGATCTAAGGATATTTTGCCCAGCCTTACCCTGGACGGTAAAATACTTTAATTTAAATCAGGCTATCTATTTCTGAAATTAACTTGCCCCATAAACTCCATCTAATGCTGCTGACCGATAATCTTTATTGAAAATGATAACACTTATAGCTTCTAAGAAATCTTCATAAGATTTCACAAACTTAGCAGTTTTCCTGGCTATGTATGTCATTTTCGTGGTACATATACTCTATGAGGGCATGTTTGGGTTATAAAAGACTTTTTGGATTATCATCGTCATTCCATGACTTATTTGACGACTTAAAATTACAAGTTTGGGGGTTTCTTATGCCGATGAGGGAAGTCAAAGCAAGCAGAAAGACATTTTTCTGCTGTAACAAGGCAAGCGCCGACCGTGTGGTACACAAGCACATTTTATGTTAAAGGCGGATGGGGGTGGGTAAAGGGTATTTCAGTACTGGGGCATTTTATTCTCTGCATTGACGTACTGGCAGCCATTATTAAAGTGTGTGTGTCAACACACACTTTTCGGTTTTTCCTCGAGTTCTTTATTTCTTTCTTTCTTCATTCTTCTTTACCAGCAAATTTGTCCGACATTTTTCTCGGACACTGTTATACATAGAAACGCCAAACCTGGCATGATTGTACCTCCATACAAGGACTTTCACCGTTTTATGCAGAGGAATGAAGATGTTTAAAATTATGCAAGTTATGGGCATTTGAAATTTTAAATCTTGAATATCTTCAAAAGTATAATAGATAGAGCTGTCATTCCAACTTCTACTAGGGGGTTATTGGCCAGTGCGCATCCAATGAATTTAAAACAAAAGTTGTAACAATTTAAATTATGCTAATTAGCAGCATTTGAAATTTTAAAACTTGAATATCTTCAAAACTATTAAAGATAGAGATTCATTTTAACTTCTACTAGGGGGCTGTTGACCATTGTGCATATAATGAATCTAAAAGAAAAGTTGTAGCAATTTAAATTATGCTGATTAGCAGTATTCGAAATTTTCAATCTAGAATATCTTTAACACTATAATAGATAGAGATGTCATTCCAACTTCTTGTAGGGGGTTGTTGACCATTGCACACCTAATGAATTAAAAATAAAAGTTGTAGCAGTTTAAATAATGCTAAATGGCACCATTAGAAATTTTAAATCTTAAATAACTTCAAAGCAATAAAAGATAGAGATGCCATTCCAACTTCTACCCCTGTGTTATGGAATAGTTGTACATTGCCGTACCAATATGCTTTGAAGACACACACACTGATTTGCTATGCAGCAAATCATCTTTCCTAGTTTCGGAACGCTTTCATTTTCTACAACCTGTACCACAGAGCAAAATTGTCACCCCGTACAAGCGCACTGGGACGTGCTTTTCCAGCCCCTTCAGATGAACAAGCGCACTGGGACGTGCTTTTCCAGCTCCTTCAGATGTACAAGCGCACTGGGACGTGCTTTTCCAGCCCCTTCAGATGTACATCACACCGGCCGATTTCAAGTTTTGACCGGTGTACTTAATGCACAAGTTAAAGAGATAACGCAAACTAAAACAACAATAACAAGGGACCACCGTGAACGTTTTATGCTTAAACAGAACAAAAATCAAAACAATGTCGGGTGTACGCATAATGTGCTACGCACATAAAAACAACATACGTTTGAACCATTCCTGAATGATACATGTTTTTCATCTCCGACAGTGCTGATATACCACTAATTTATCCTCCATGTGGAGAATTCAATTAAGCTTCGCCATTTCAATTTTAAGACTAAGCAACAAATTTCATTTGTCAATGTTTAAAATTCATTGTTCAGAATGAAATTGTTGTCTCTGTCATTTTTGACAAAGTCCTCACACCAGAAATTTGTGTAAGCCTTGACCTAGGAGCTTAAAGAATATATATTGCGTTCGTAAAACGCAACACTAAATTATGGATTAATCACTCTCCCGATTACATAACCAAGGTTACCATAAACTGGACCGTATGTGTAATCTCGTCAGTATATACATGTACCACTATTTCACCACGTGTTGTGATATCGTGCAAATAATTTAAGGCGATGGGAAGAGAACTTCCCGTCCTCTTAGATAAAATGGTCATCAAGCCGACCTGTCTCAACGGATCCTATTTTTGTTTCCTGGGTAATATCAGCTTCCCAGTTGTTTAGCACACCATAACACTTGCAATACGTTTCAACAACTGTGTTTACAATGATTAATGGATTTTATGAAGTACGGTGATTGTTAGTTGTACCATTTTTCCCTTCTGGCTAAGGAGCTCTGCTTAGCAACTTCGCACGTTTGTTGATAAGCCAATATTCTCTCCGTATTGTTCATAAGGGTTGTACGCTCAGGATACAGCAGGATCTTAGGGTTATCCCGCCGCGCCGTCGAGGTCTTCGTCTGGGTCTTGTGGAGCCTGGCCGTGGATTCTTGCACTGCTTCGTCCGGTTTTGGGCCACCTTTAAATCTGGCTTCCAACCCATCTATCTCTGGTAAAAGTTTTGTGCCTATGTTTGGAATATTGGGGTGTTCAAATTCTTTGGTAAAGCCTTCCGTCCGCGCTTTAGCTGTTTCAGTCTTGGTTGAATGCAGTCTCGCCGTGGCCACCTTCACTTCTTCTCCTGACAGCGGGCTTCCCTTAAATTTGGTGTCCAACCCAGGAATAACTGGTAACATTTTCTGTCCAAGACCTGGTAACCTGGGTGGTGCAAACTGTTTATTCGAATCGCCACCTTTATAACTTTCTGTTTCTGTCGTGTGAAGTCTGTCCACTATTGCATTGACCTCATCCTCAGGCCGCGGTTTCTGGCTGATCAGATCCGTAGCAACAACGGGCTCATAAGGCATTTTGCTTTTTATGCTCTTCGGAAGATAATGTTATCCCTTGTCGTCTTCAAACCCGAAGCGTTGAACAGCTACAACAGCTTTCAGGATTAATACACCATCCAATTTTAAGTTGACTTACACGTGCAATTTCTCTTTCTTCACAGTCACGCTCCTCATTCCATGCCTGGTGGTCTGGCAGAGAGAAATTCACGAACAATGAATGCACAGTCTCAGGAATGATCCGTTCGTCACATTCCCTATATAGTTTTTTATCCAATCTGTGGATCGAATGTTGGACGAAATCATGCAGTGTTCAGCTGCTACAGATACAGCCAGTTATCCAGTAATGTATCTCACCTTAGTTGCGACTAATATATTCATAATGTGACTGCATGTACAGAGAGATTCTGGCTGCGGTTCAGGGGATCGTCCCAAAAAGTACACCAGTTGATAAGCCTCCGAAGAAATCTGATATGTAGGCTTGTAGGTATAAAAATATATTCAGGGGTCAAGTATGATTCCTACAAATTACATTTTTAAATATCTTGAGATATATATCTGGTTCAGATAAGGTCTTCTACCAGTACACTATGCTGTCTTGTTGCCAAGGGCTACCGACAATAAAATAAATGCCCAACAGAATGGCCACTTAAGTCTTGTGGGACAATCCCCTCGCTTTTCAAGGTACCTCATGTTATGTGAACCCTGTTCAACAAACGAAAAGCATATTAAACCTGCCATGTATTGTGTTACGCCGTGGATACCATATAGGCTAAATCGTTGCGCAGTCTAATTGTTCAGTGGAGTGTGCACGTACTGAATAATCTATACCACCTCAGACGAATATTAAATCACAGCCACAGTCTATGACTGAATTAAGTACAGAAATATTACCAATGAAAACAAAGGGACGTATTAGCAAAGTTTCTTTAGCATATAGAGTATTTTTTGCAGTTGTTACTACCCAGTGAATATTAAACACTTAGCTACTATTTTCGCTGGAAAGTACAATGGCATAAGACCCTGGAGTCTACCACAAGTAAAGTACTGTACTAATCGCCTGTAAGTTACAGTGACTGTGTATCGCCCATAACATAGTCTCTCGTAACAATTACATTAAACACTTACTAAAATCCCACATACATACATGCATACATACATACATACATACATACATACATACATACATACATACATACATACATGCATACATACATTACATTATATTATATTACATTAGGTAAATCTGATAACGTACAAAGATTAAACTATAAACACTAAGAGTAAGCACAACGGAAGTATAACACAGATTACATGGGCATATCAGAGAATACCAACCAAAAGACCAACAGCATTGCAAAAATTACACTGAAACATGAAAGACAGGTCAGAGTCAAATCAGCAGATATCTAATTGAGTCAGTGAATCTGAGGGTCAATTGTTAATTGGTAACGAGAACATGGAATGAAGACACGAGTAGGGGCCGAATGAAAAAGATGAATTGGGTGAATTACCGAATAGAATAAAAATGAAAAGAAGCTGCGTGCTCTCAGAGACTGATAATATGACTTTGCTCCATAAAATGACAAGCTTTCGTTGTGAGGTTTCTTATAAAGGCGCAGCACAAGACAACTTATCGATGTTACGGGACGACCAAAATTTTCAGTAAATTATGTCATAGAGCAGTTTTAATCTTTCTTTAGTGACCGACGTAGGGATTACAGATGTTTTCACATATTTTTGCATTATATAACAAAAATATATTTTAGAAACCGTTGATAAAACGGTAACAGCTTTTACAAAACAGGATAAACACTAAAACACACACACACACACACACACACACACACACATGTTCTGCTCATAATGGAAATTTGACCATTGTGGAATCGAGCAACGCATTTTGGTACTTCCCAAAATGCGCGTGTCTTCCGAACAGGCGCAAAGAGGCAATTAAAGTTTGACGGTAATGTCAAGCTGAGGGAACAGTTGCAGCCTGGGATTTCTTGCATATAACAGCGCCGGCGGTCACGATGCAGGCGCAATAATCCATTCTGAAATTGCACCACCAGCAGGTGCTAGAATAACGGCGGAGAAATACATACAAACTTACTTCTTTTAGAAAAGACACCATCGCCCCTGGTTTCAGAAATGAAGAAATGATTGCCGAATGGCAGCCCCCATTGGACACAAACAACGTCGGCATATTCAAGTGGTGGGTCCAAACAAAGTGCCAAGTTTCAACTCGTAACCTTCCAAAAACTAAACTTGCAGGACGTACCCTATATGCCAGCAAAGAAAGCACTATACAACCGTGTATCATTGTAGCACATCAACGAATTCAAGTTTGTCAAAGACATATTCTCCGAACGTCAAAATTTGTAATTTTGCTTAATTGAAGATCATGAATAGTCGGTTCCACAGTTCGGTTGTTCGCTTGAGCGGGCCCGATTTCTTCAACGAAATCCTATCTGTATCAGTAATTGAGACTCCTGTTCTCAGCTTATCTTGGCTGCAGTCTGATGTTAAGACTTGACAGTCACTTGAATTATTGTCCTTTGAGTCTCTTATCCTTTCCATGTGACATAGCATTGAACAAGAATTTCGAAGAGACCATGAATAGAAAATGTGAATTAGCTTGGAATATTTAGAACTTATGTGTCAACAGTCTCAGTCTTAAACTGCCAAATTAAAACATGATGGACCATTCAAAAGAAAATGAAAAATGCACATAGTAGGAGACCAAGTTGGAAAATAAATAAAATGGGAATAAATCAGTGATGAGACAACATGGGGTGAGTGAGATATAAAATCTTATATTGACGAGCCTTACA
This sequence comes from Hermodice carunculata, assembly GCA_964020975.1. Taxonomy (NCBI): domain Eukaryota; kingdom Metazoa; phylum Annelida; class Polychaeta; order Eunicida; family Amphinomidae; genus Hermodice; species Hermodice carunculata. The sequence continues at coordinate 55,652,306 of OZ026619.1, forward strand.
ATACAAAATGTACTCCTCTCACTCACTTTCTTTTACCTCCACAAGAAACATTTCCACAATGTTTTATACAATCTGACTGAATGACGCTTCTGGTGAAGAAATGAAAAATCGCTGAAACACAAAAAAGTCACCAAACAAGAGGCCCACGAACCCAATGCTCTGCTGACATATAATCTGATGACCATCACCAAGAATTCATTCCGTGAAATGTGTTACCTCCATGACCCTGAGAATTTAGTCATCCATGTTATGCAACATCAAACTTCCAGATGCGCACACATTTGTAGTACATGTACATTTAGTATCGTTCCCCTTATTCTTCATCAACATGTAGGATTTGGTGTCCTTTTCTTAAGTGCTTAATGACCTTGGAAAACAGGTCCAGGTGACCCCAAATGATATACAATTTTCTCATTGGCCTAACGCATTTTTGACGTAAATGTAAAAGTTCCATCTGACTTGATAATCAAAATAATGATTTTAATGTACTTTTCATACATATGATGCTAGACCCACTTAATACCACCTGTGGCGCCACCATGACTTCACACGTCATAGACTTTTGTATATGTATACTCTTTGAATAGTATATTGATATATATATATATATATATATATATATCGGACTGCAGAATAGGGTAATGACTACTAGGAAGTTGTTTTGGACAAAAAGACACAAATACAAATATGCACAAATTCAGACGCAGTGACCATAACAAAAAGATCATTTCCTGGCATGTATTCCACCCCTGAACTGGAGAAAGTAGGTCAAGGTTATTCATTTCGTGGAACATAAAATTTCTACATATAATACACATTTATGGTACATTTGGTATCATTAGCCTTATTCTCTGTCAACATATTGAATTTGATGTGTTTTCAACACCTTTTGGTCTATATCTAACACAATTCTGTAGGTGGCGTCACCGAATTTCAACGTATTTTTTTGTTCTCGGCCCGATTGACATCCCCACCAAGTTTCCAAATGATTCACGAAAAGTTTCGGAAAACAGTGTCGCCATCGATGGTACTTGATATCCTTGAAGTAAGATAAGGCTATCTTGAAAACTGTGAACTTCAAAACTGTATCATACTCACAAGCAAAAGTTTGCGAGCTGTTTGACTTATGGTCATGCAGGAGAGCCAAAAATAGGAAAAATCGCAGCGCTAGTAGATGAAGAATTTTTTATCTTAGGGTACCCGGAGGTAACCCTGTGCAATTTTAAAGCGATTGAGCGGTTTCGGAGAAGATTTCTTCTGTGATTTTGCTAAAAGATGTACAAAAAAAGTCGTAAAAAAAAATTTAAAAAAAATAGATTGGTTGAGACTTATCCAAGGTAACTCCCCCACCAAGTTTGTAGAAGTCCCAAGTAACGGGTTTACACAAGAGTACAGCAGATGAGACCCACCGCACTAAACCTCCGCTGACTTAGAAGTCAGCTGAGGTAAAATTACAGGTCCGCCTGTCGAATATCTTAGGCTCTTAATAGCAGAAGCATCCCATTTTTTTCTTTTTTGAGGCAATTGGGCTTTTCTTAATTTTCCAGCCAAGAAGTATAAGAAGATGTAGAAGATAAAAAACACAAATAGCAAGTCATTGGAGCATGACCATTTGAATACACTCAGTACAGACCTCAAGAACGTTTGAAATGAAAGCTGCTGACGGGATTAAATTAACAAAATAACACATTAAAAATCCCAATATCACTAAAGCGTGTCCATTCGAACAAACTTGGTACATTGAAAAAATCTCCATACCACTGGAGGCCGACCATTTGTAAAAACTTGTTTGAGGCCCATCCAAGATAGATCCCCATCAAGATTAAAATGGTACTCGAAAGGTTTTGAAGTAACCGAAAATGTTAAATTATTGGTGAACGGACGGAGGACCACAGGACAGGCTCAGTTGACAAGTCAGCTGAGCTAAAAATGGCTGTTTTCATCATTTTTAAACGAGATGGGTACCGATTCCATGTTTGGAAGTAAAAACCGGAGCATAAATAGAATAGAACTGGCGACATATGTTGAGTGATGTTTACTCTGAATCCATTTAATAAATGTAAATTTGTGCGTTTTTCTGTTCGGAGGACCGCTTTAGTTTGTTATTGCAAAGCATTCGTGCTTTTATTATTATTATCATTATTATTATTATTATTATTATTATTATCATCATCATCATCATCATCATCATCATCATCATCATCATGAAGAAGAAGAAGAAGAAGAAGAAGAAGAAGAAGAAGAAGAAGAAGAAGAAGAAGAAGAAGAAGAAGAAGAAGAAGAACCCTATAGTTGATCCTCTCTGTGCCACGCACTGTTCTACAGGGCCCATCATATGCCGAGATAAAACGGGTACAAGCAGTACAACCAAGTGTACAACACACATGTAGCACGAGAAAAAAAGAGAAGGGTTTAAGTTTCAATGATATCACAGGTAAAAACACGCTTTTAGCAATTAACAGAAAACACACGCGCGCGCACACACACACACACACACACAAACACACACACACACACATGCACACACGCGCGCACACACACACACACACACGCACACACACGCGCACGCGCACACACACACGCACACACACTGGCCTCATCGACTGCCTCCTGCACCCCGCATCAAACGGGGGAGTGAAGACGATTCGGAAACAGCAAGAAGAACAAAACCAACATGTGCTTCAGCCCGTGAGAAGAGTACACAGTATAAACAACACAGACACTAACTTCTTGAGAAATGATTTTGTTTGTTTGTAAATTCTTCAAATGCACTATTGATTCAGCTTCAGTATTTCTCGGCTGATGATTCCAAATTTAAGCTCCATATATGAGACGGAACTTTCAAAATGTCGGTTGGATGTGGCAAGGCAATATATTGGATGTTGGCAACACATTAAAATCACTCTGTAGCTTATAATTTTGTACATGAAATGTGACAGTGAAGATGGTGTGGTATGTTTCCTTTCGTACACCTGTATGACAACTCTGCAAAAACCAGAAATTTGACATTAGTTTAAATCATAAAATTAATGGAAATAATTTGGAACCGCCATCCTGACATAATCGAAACTTGTCGTCCACTGCTGGTCTTGCCGCATTGCTCTACTCCAGTCCTTGAATCATATTCATGTATGGGCTAAACATTGGGGCAATTTTCCCAACATTGCGCCCATAACGTATTTTGGTTGGGTAAACGTTAAATTATGTTGCGGATCCCATTCAGTATATCAATTGATAATCTTAAGGTATTTAACTGCAGTGAAACCTTTTCACAGGCCAATTCTATGTGATATCTCCAAGAATGAAATATTTTGCCTGAAAACGAGGTATTTTTTTGTCGATTTTTACTTTCCTTTTGTAGGTCGAGAATACTACAGAGGGTGGGAAAGGGGTTTCCCGTACTGGCGTACTGGAAGCCCTCTTTTTTTACGTACTTCGTACTGTCCAAAATTTTGAAAGATTTTTATTTTCCGTACTACGTACTCTAGAAAAATAATTACCTGTACCAGCGTACTGACCCTTCCCCCCCCCCCCTTACCCCCTTCACTACAAGCCAAATAATGGTGTCGGAAACCAGCATTGTACATTCAGATGACATACTTTCGGGAAATTTTGAAAATAGTTTGTACTTTTTGTTGTGTTGTGTACTTGCAGGACTGATTTAGCTCCTCTGGTCAGAGGTAGTAGAGCTTATGCATTCACTCGTGTCGATCCTTCCATATGGGGTGTCGAGTGTAACATCAATTTTGCAGTTATTTTAATTCATTTCACGGACGAAATCAGTGAACCCTTCTAATTTCGTCCACAGAATTGTTAAGTACATGTATATCAATTTTATCCACAGAACCCATGAGGGTATCAAGTTTTGTACACGAAATCCACAAGTTTATCAATTACGAAATTGTATAAAGCCACACAATCGTTACTCTGGTCACTTTCGTGAATTCCTATCAGAACTTGTGGAAGGCATCGGTCTTCACGCCTCACAATAAATCACGGGCCGTCGTAACAATTCAGTAAGCCGTGGAAGATAGCCTCATGGCCGACTCAATGACAAAGTGCCAAATAATGAATTGTTGGAGGAGTAACACGAAACTACCATGTGACTGGCCAATATTGAATGAAATATTGCCTGTTGGTTGTCCCTTTCGCCCATTTTTTTTTTTTTTTTTTTTTTTAATTTTCAGTCTAATTTTGTGTCTATTAGGCCCATTATCCTTCTTATTTTTTTAGCGCGGTAAACGGTCAAAATTAAAACATAGACGCATGTGCAAGATTTGTTTGTTTCTAATAACGTCGTCAAGGGTCTGTAACGGTACGAAAATTCTGTTACACTTGGCACGCTAGGGATCAAAACGTCACATTTTACCAATTTTGTGGACAAAATCAATTCCGTGTTTTAGAATTTTGCGGACAAAACTGAGGTAGTTTTTGTGATTTCGTGTACGAAATTGAGAAAGTTAACGATTCTGTTTTAACAGAATTGTATTATCTTTTAGATTTTTCAGTGAACAAAACTGTTATACTCTTACCATTTCGTGCACAAAATTGGGTAACAATATGGATTATGCGACATGTTTTTCGATTTTGTGCAAAACATTTGATCAAAATGGGTTGTGTGGACAAAATTGGAAAGCTCTTAAGATTTTGTGAACTAAATTCAAAACCTTACCAAATTCTGGTGACGAAATTGGCAAATTTAAGGATTCTGTGGACGAAATCGATATATTTAACAATCCTGTAGATCCCAATTTTCAATTGGCGCGGACGAAATTGATACACTCTCAGACTTTTGTGCACAAAATTCATATTATGCGATTTTGTGCACAAAATTCATAATATTATGCGATTTTGCGCGCAAAATTAATAAACTATTATAATTCCCTAAACAGAACTCAACAAGCTTGCTGCATTTTGTGAAATACTTTCAGTTTTGTGATTTTTTTCTTACAGTTTCGTCCACAAAATCGTAAGAATACTTTAATTTTGTGGTGAACTTCCATTTTGTAATTTGCTCTTAAAATTTTGTGAATCCGGTTTCGATTCCGTCCACGAAAACGAGAAGTATTACGATTTCGTGCACGTAATCAAAGATGTTACACCTGACACCCCATACTTCCATAAACTTTTGGCTAATGAAGGCGCTAGTCAACGGTTTTCAACTTCGGCCAATAGAACTTACAGGACTTCTCAAGGGTAGGCTATAAAAATGCAGGTCGCATTGGATATTCGTGGCGCAACCTGCAGTATTATGTAGTTTCTGTGTCAAAATGTGAAAAATCTTGTGAACACTGCAGCATCGTTTAATTTTTGGCAGATCTTCATGACATTCTGTGCAACTGAGTCGGAAGTGAAACTCGTGATGGCAAAGTGGCGTTATCTACCGTTTGACAGAATTTATGAGTAAAAATGTGTTAGGATAAAAAATTCCATATCTAGGAAAAAATATGCCAAATTCAAAGGACTTATAGATTGTGTCCATTGATAATACATACATGTATAATATGGGACGTTGAAACTTTTCCAAATCTTCAGGTCTGCAAAGTTGAAAATGCAACTTGTTAATAATAGGGCATAGCTTGGTCAACAATGATGCGAATTGAGCCTCCATATAAAAATTATGTCACAGTGCATAACAAAAAATTCTCTTCTTGGTGACCTGCTTTTTGAGTCATTATGACACAATTTTTATGAAAGTCGGCTGAAGGTTTCGGAGAAGTCAAAAATATGAATTACAATTGCAATACCTATTGACTTGCCTCTGGATTAATAGGAATGCATGCATTAACCAACAAGAACCCTAATAGAAACATTCATAAGAGATCCAGGACAAGTTATATCATCACATTGCTAAACACTTTGACGCTTCTACAAGGCACATTTCAACCAAGTTTCAGCATAATCTGTGATACGGTTTGTAAGATTTTGAAAATAGCAGAAACACACACACAAACATATGCTAAAAAATATGATAAAAATCTTGCAGCATCACGTGTTCAATAAGTTAAGATCTAGTAGTCCCAAAAGTGTCCCTATGATGTGTCGAAGCAATTGGCAAAGCAGTTTTGGAGATTTGTCAAACAATGCACCCCCCCCCCCCCCCCCCAAAAAAAAAAAAAAGATTGATGCATGACCGTTTGAATAGACTTGGTAGAGACACACCCAAGGTACATCCCCATTTGGTTTGAAGTGGATTTGCCTGACCATTTTTCAGAACTCAAAAATGTGAATCCACATTGACTAAACAGGATTTAATTGGAATGCATGCATTCACCAACAGGTACACAAACTGAAAAAAATGATGAAAATTAGGGATGCAGTGTCAGCTAAAGTAGTCAACGACAGCCAAGGAAACAAACAAAAATAAATATGTGTTTTTTTGTTTTTGTTTTTTTTTTTGTTTCCTTGGAATTGTAAACCATCTCTGAATGTTTGCCTCAAGCAATCTGGCAATGATAACATGGTAAAGACCCAGTCAACAGCTTTCCATGATGCAGGCCGGGCACCCTCAACACATACTCAGGAAAACTGTTATCACAGTTTACCAGAAGAATAAAGACCTACTGTGTAAGCTTAAAACAAACTAAGACAACAGACAAAAGGACAAAGCAACACGTACATGACATAGTTATTTTAGTAACTTGAACACACCACTTAAACATACAGTAAACAGCAGGTTGTGCACATGTACATGTATCATCACATGTAAACATACATGTACCACAGGACAGTTGTAACTGCTGAATATGACCACCTATTAACAGCAGGCAACTTGCAACACTCTGCACATTGCAACAGACAGCTATATTTACCATGCTTACTGCATGTGACCACCTGCAACAGGTTACCTACATGTGTCATCACATGTAAACATACGTGAATCAACTTATATTAACATTACCATGGGTACAGCATAGAACAGTTCTACTGAAAAGCATGTGGCCACATACAGCAGGTTACCTAAATGTGTCATCACATGTAAACATACATGAATGAGCATTATTAGTTTGTATATGATGTAGAGAATCTTACAGGGCAGAAAGTGAGTTACTATTTTTCTCTCTCATGGGAATGTTGTTGGTGGAGAAAAATCGCAAGTGACCACACAGGTCACTCTTGATTTTCCCCACCAACAATGATCCCTTGAAAGATTTTGTTTATTCTATGTTTAATTGGCTATCCATCGCAAAAAAGAAAGAATGAAAATCAATTCATTTCTCAAAAAAAAAAAAAAAAAAAAAATTGTCACCATAACAAGTGGGTTCAGATGACGGGGCCCCACTATTGCCAGTGGCCAAAACCCCCAGAATCACTGTAGAATGGCTCAACTTCAGTTTTTCAATTTTCAAATGTGAAACACACAATTGCCTCTCATCTCTTGTAGTAGTCCCACTTCATGAGTACTTAGGCTGACACATCTTGACTATTCATGGATAAACTTCTGTACAGGTCTACAGGCTGTTTCATCACATGTGCTAAAACTGTTCCTTTTTTTTTTTTCCGGAGTCTAACTTACTTATCTCTACTCACAAGATGCAATGTACCATATTATCAGTGATCCACAGTCTGAAGACAAAATGCTACTTTGTATGTATGATGATGAAATTTGTTGCATTTTGTTACACTGTTACACACTGTAACTTTGATATTCTCCTAAGTGAGGTCCTCTTAGACACAGACAAACCCAGTTGTTTACCTGTATTTTTTCTTGCTGGAATAAACAAAGGTTACAAAGGTACAGTTGGTGAGGTCCAGTTATCATTCTGTCATGCCATCTCTCAAAGTATCTATACATTACATGCACTGCCCAGTGTCCAATGGAGTGTATGTATATGTATTCATGAGCACCCTTCCATTCATTTAATAGTTCAGTGCAGATCCCTTTCATCTTTTCTTCCTGCAAATATAAATGATACATGCAATGGGCTTATGGCATAACAGTTTTGTTGACCTGAATGATGCAAGTTTTCCTCTAACCAGGTCACAAGTGATAAAAAAGTAAGTCAAGGACATTTATAAAATATCAGGTGTTCAAAAATATTATCAGTGCATTATTATAATGTAAGATCTTTGAGCGCAGAACGATGTTCCAGGTTTAGCATTCAGAAAATTGGGAATTAGGTGAAAATAAAAACAAAAACAAAAAAAAGGGGGGGGGGGGCGGGAAACAACAACATCCAGATAGTCATACGACTTTTACCTTTAATATTTAGGGATGAAGTGTAATTTACAAAATACGTCCCTATCAGTTCACATAAGCCTTATGAGGTATGAGTGTATGAAATTTGAGCAAAATCTGTCCAGGTATTTTTTACATATGGTCATAACAAAACCCCGACTCAAAGAAAGGATGGACAGATGCCTACAAAGGGACCTTCTACCCCTCCCACCTCCTCCCACAATGTACTGCTTTTATACCTTTCTAGTGTCTACTGGCTACACTTAAAATAAAATGTACAATGTATAGTCAGAGCGCAACATCATTAAAGAATGTTTTTGTCTAAATGTAGATAGGACTACAGCAAATAAAGATGGTTCTGAGGACTATTTGTTCTTACTTTTTCATTGGCTTGCTTGGCCTGGTGCCAATGGATGGCGGAGACATGATATCTGAGGCAGTGACTGACCCAGGGTTCTCAATGCTGTCCCCAGCTTCACTGCCTGGGTGAGGGGTCTGTGGTGTGCTGGCTGTCAGACTCTGGGTCTCTTCACGGTCAAGTGACTCCAGTGTGCCTACCCTGTGAAATAAAGGAAATTGCATCAATGGTATGTGTGGTCTCTGTCTTAACCCTTTCCCCCTTATATTAAGACTGAGTCAACAGCTTTCCTCGGCATGGGTAAGTGCCCAACCCATGCCAAGGAAAGCTGTTGACCTGGGTCATGTTGTCTTGACAGGTCTCATCTTCAATTCTCAGTCAAATTGTTTTCATCGCTGTGGAAATCAGTTGAAAAGGCTGAAGCAGACGACATTTGACCACCAGTCGGTTTTGGCCGGTTTAAGGGGGGAAACGGTTAAGATACCATCAGTCTTGTGACAGCTTAATTAAATGCTCCATGAGGGACCCTCAAGACAGATTTTACTTCATTTGGTGATGTGGTGAAAACCATCATTTACAACCACCCCAACTATATAAAGTAGAATAGACCTGTCATGAAGGTGAAAGGATTACTTTGTGAAACAACAATGGCTTTTTGAAAATTTTAAATGACGAATCAGTGCCTACCTTCACTGTATTGTGATTCTAAATTAACTTCACATGAACAGTTAATTATGCCAGTCATTTGATACTTGTACATCAAAGGCATGCATCATTTTGAATGAAATGCAACAAGATGTACCCTATGCTTAACAGGTAGCTATCCCAAAAATGGACAACAGAAACGTGGTGTTTGAAAATAGCTTGTGGTTTCATACAACAATGGGCCTGGATCCCCAACTTGACTGGAATATGGATGACAACATAGGGAATATCATGATATCAGATACACCTGATCTAGTGCACCTGTTGAGACCACTCACCCTGGCAACAGGGATAAAATAAAACACTATTATCATAAATGGAGAAACCTCATTATAAAAACAATCAGACTTATTCACTAGAAGACACAAGATTTGAAGCACAAATAGTGCATTTTCTTTGTTAGTTTTATTCATTTATCTTACATTCACCTATCTGCCCCCTTTCCAAGCTAGGGAACAGATTGTGTTATTGTGATGAGTTTTCAACCAACACAAATACCCAAAACTACTAAAGACATATGGTATGCAAAATGATTTATATTGACTGCCTTTCCATGCATGTTATGTTGCAAAACATTAATGTTTTACAGTATTCCCTGTCTTCAGAGACCACTACAATTAGAGACCATCTGTCTTGCAAGACAACCTTTCCAGAATACTTTCCATGGCATGTTGATCTTATTTATACCTCAATGAATGACCACTTTTCTTGAGAGACCACATTTTGGTCATCTGTTCAGGTGGCCTTTGAAGCCAAGTATCACTGTATAAGCCAACACACTCTCTCTCTCTCTCTCTCTCTCTCTCTCTCTCTCTCTCTCTCTCTCTCTCTCTCTCTCTCTCTCTCTCTCTCTCTCTCTTCTCTCTCTCTCTCTCTCTCTCTCTCTCTCTCTCTCTCTCTCTCTCTCTCTCTCCTCTCTCTCTCTCTCTCTCTCTCTCTCTCTCTCTCTCTCACTAAAACTAGCAGGTTCCACTGACAAACACAATGACCTGTTATGCTTCAATCATCTATAAAAAAAAACCTAACTGGATTGTATAACCACCCTGAAGAAAACCAAACTAACACAGAAGGAGCACTCTGCAAATCATGTGCCACTCTCATGTCCTTCAGCCAATCAGGGAACGGCAGGTGAAGCAGTGCAGAGCAGTAAAAGGTGGGACACATATGTTATTCTATTATGACCTTAAAAAGACAAAAACATATTTGAAGTTTGGATTACAAAGCTTCTCCAGAATTTGCAACAATTACAAGGATGCTGTGAATTAACAATGTATCAAATGAAACAAAGGCTGGGTAAATCAATGGAGTATTGAAAGCCCATTGAATTCCACATTTAGAGGCTTTTTTCTCAAGATTATCAAAAAGACAATGAACAAACTTTGAAAGAACTCAATTATCTCATTTTTACTTTTAAAAACTTGAGACTCTATGCAAACTTATTGCTTTAGATTCAAATGTGTGTCAAATTGTGTGTGTGTCTGTGTGTTTCCTAGTTTTATCCAGGAAAACCTTTTTTTTAAACATATGCATCTTGGTTGTCCATTTTTATGCCAACGTTTTTCCAAGTTGATTGATGAAGGGAAAAAGTTTTTAAAAAAGTGTCTGTGAATTTGAGATACCCTCCTTTATTCAAAATGAAGATCCTGAACCACCTGAACATGAACCACAACAATGGCTGCTGTAGCCCTCTAAATAGAGCTGTGCGACATTCTGATGTTGCAAACATAGGTTTGGCTGCACACTGCATCTGGCTGTTTAGCCTTACTCAAGCTGAATGGCCCAGCAGTTACCATATGTCATGGTTCAGTGATGAGCAGCATCAAGGGCTTACATGTATGTGCCTCTCTGGGCAGACAGAATACATATTTTAGTTCATTATGAAAAAGTACATACCTTTCAATAAGCACATATAATTTAACCCTTAAAGCGCTGATTTAAGACTGAGTCAACAGCTTTCCTTGGGACACTTTGCACACAATGCATGCAAAGTAACCAAAGGAAAGCAGTTGACTAAGACCACTTTTAGCTTTAGACTAGGATTGCTGCTATTTGAATGAAAGGTATCTTCACAAGGAATTTGAATCTTTTAACCATTATATGTTTAACGGTAATGAGAAAACAACAATAGCCATGATTAGCCCTTTAATGGTTAATAAATATATGAAGAAAACATGAATGTATGTTTCTATATGTCAGAGTAATTGTGGAATACATGTATGTGTGCACAAATTTATACTGAGAGGGCACAAAATGTTGAAATAGACAAGTTTACAGGCATTGAGTACGGCATTTTTCATCATTCCTTTGATTATTCAATTGTCCAGAACATTCTTATTTCTATCAAGTGAACCGCCCTCCATCCTAAGTTCAACGCACAAAATACCACCCAAAAAAAATCTGATCTGATAATTTCTTGTAAATCTCGGAGAAAAATATGAATATGATGACATGAAAGGAAAGGATATTGCCCAATGTAAATAAAACAACATAATCATGTGAGTGGAGTAATTCCGGGGGGGGGGGGGGGTATTCCATTTCAAAGCTAAAACATGGAACTGTACAGCTGACTGGACAGCTCTCTGACATACACTCAGAATTCTAGAGATATTGAAACAGTGTTTGTTGACACTTGATTGCAAAACTGTACTCAATCCATCATATTCATTTGACATTTGTCATTTTTTCTTAGGTCTACTTTTCATTTCATGTTAAAACTGTACCAAGCATATTCACCAGGCCTCATGATAAAGAATCTTCTAGTACAGGTTTATGTATCCATGCATAATATTATTCCTAAAAGAACAAGACTGACAGAAATGTGTGTCAGGAACTCACTACGCATTATACACACATTTCTTTAGAACAACTACATTGAGCATTAAAACACACTTCGTGTCAGACTGTCACATCCACATCCTCATTTTATGATAAAAGTACAATACAGTGGATTCCTGGCTTCAAAGACCCTTTCAGAATTTTTGTTTATAACGTTTCATCTTATTTGTACCTCCTTTGAAAGACCACCTGTCTTGAGAGACCACAATTTGGTCATCCCTATGAGTGGTCTTTGAAGACAGGTTTCACTGTATTCCTGTCATAATTTGGTCATGGCACATTATTTTATGTTCAGAATGAGCGGGATTCGAACTTCCAACCTTTGGCACCAGTCGTCTAGCTGAAATGGGAAACGCACATATCTACTTGACCAAGTACCCATTCTTATAAAAGAATGGTTCACTGAAGGTAGTTATGCACGAGTGCCATATCAAACTGGTTGTGGAGTATATGTACTGAGACTGCATTTATTTCCAGAATCAGGCACTTAATTCCACCAGCATTAAGGAAATGCCGAAAATATATATTTTATGTTTGGAACAAGCGGGACTTGAACTTGCAACCTTTGGCACCAGTCGCCTAGCTTGAAATGGGAAAAGCACATATCCATTCAACAAAATCCCCATTCTTAAAAAAGAATGGTTCAATGGAGGTAGTTATGTCATTTTTGCAGACTACATGTATTTATGCACCTTTTACCTGTTACACAGTTCAGTACATGGTCTCACATCTTTAATGTCAAATGCTCAAACTTCCATTGAATAAAGCATGTGTCAGCTCTTACTGGCATCAAAACCACTGCTCAAATCTGAATGCATGAAGTCTGTAATGTAAAACAAGACAAGAAAATGGTCCCATGATGCAGGTAGGATAGCACTTGGCATACAATGCTTACCAAAGGAAGCATCTCTGCTAGCACATACATGTATGTACCTGTTGATGACCTAGCCTCCCCTACTGGTAAAGTCTCTGTATTGTTGGATATTATGGCACATTTCCAGTTAAATTCATAAACTTTGTAGCCATGATAGCCAAAAGAAAATCAATATTTTTAATTTAGTTTATCATATTTAAGGGAATTGTTTCTGGAATAATTGATCATTGATTTTTCATTGAAAGCATATCACTATTCTTTCATCTTTATGGCTATCAGATCAGACCAACTGAGTGCAAATATATGGCACACTCTGTGAAGCATAAAAAATTCTGTGTTCTTCTATAATTTGTCATTTTGCATGGAATGTTAAGCCATGTTAGGGACATTAGTCTGAACACCTTTATTTGGTATCTGAATATATCAAATATTTATATTGACAATGTTGAAACTTCAACTGCAGCATCACATGTGCATTATGTTTCACAATGAACATAAGTATCAAAAACAGATTAATGCAGAGGACTTTACATGCATGAATAAATGCCACATGGAAGTAATATATTATGCAGATGGTCTCTCATGCAGGCAATACAAATGGTACATACAAAGGGCCCCAGAAAGTACCGGGGGCCTCGTGCATGCCCCATTAACAATACTTTGCTACTTGGGGTATCACTGCAAACCATTCAGACCTGTTTATGCTTTATTTTCCATCAAATTGACAGTTCTACAGGTAGATACTCTGTGCTCTGACACCATTGGGTACTGTATGTTGAAGAAAGTGATTGACATCTGGCATGGCATCAAACCTGTTGACAGTGTTGATTCACATAATGACCCCTCATCACTGACTGTCCATATAGTGGTAAATGCATTTATATTTAAGACAGAAGTACCATAAGAGTTTTGACAGAGAGAGCCAGGGACGAGAGTAATATTCTGCTGCAACTCAAGGTACATTTTATTGACCACATTTGGCACATACATGTACATCCTTGTTTACAAACAACAAGGACTATGAATCAAGGAACCAGCATGCTTCTTTTAGTGACTAGTCATTTAAACATGAACTTGTGCTTTTCTGAATCAGGGAATCAGCAAGCTATCTTCAGGGACTTGTCATTTATATATGTACTGGCGCTTTATCTCCATCAGTTCCAATGGCTGTTGGTGTTTTTAATGTGGAAATGGTGTGACATATACAGAACACAGTTCTAAAAGTAGCATTCTGTCATGTAAAAGTTCATAAATGAATATAAATGTTCCATCCTACATGTCTTATAAGTAATAATGCCTTGCAATGGTAGAATGGTCACTGACAGCTGCACATTTTCACCATAGCATCATGTGCGATGCAGGAAAGAATCAGTTAGCCCATACAAGCTACTAACAGTGCTGCCCTCTAGTGCCTAAATATAAAAATCCACCATCGGGCATCCAGTGTACAGTGACTGTCACAGACTATCTGAAGCACTTTTTACAAATCAAAATGAAGTATTTGTTCATTCTGAAAATCATTGTGGATATTGCCTCTGTAAGAAGGATAAGACACACCACAGTCTCATTACAAGTATTATCAACTGGCATTGTAAGTTCAGCCATGAAGCTATCCTGACTGTTATATTGTCCATCAAACCTGGGTAAAGTCAGTGATCAGCACATTAAACACAGGACTAAGGAACTCTTTATTTAGACAATCGAATTTATCATTACCAAGCACAGACAATATTTTGGTGGATCACACCAAGTAAATTTGAACTGGCCTGAGAGACTCCCATTAAGATCTGTTAACATCACGCTCATGTGGGCCACCCAGTTTAGGTTAATAAGAAATATGTAAATGTTTTTTATTGGTAATGTCAGAGTAGAACCAAATACCACTTCTTCATATTACACAGACATGTCATCATACAGAATACAAAAAGTTACTCCGTACACATACATAAAAGAACAATGGGCTACTGATGTCTGTCTGCATACACAACAATTCTCTTTGCTACAGGTATCTACATGTACCTAGGAATATACAAAATAAAAGCCCAAGATGTAATCATGAGGTAACAATATGTGATGGGAAATAACCTTGACACACAAAGGAAATTCATCAAGCTCAAATTTTCAAAACTCCGGGGCAAGTATGACTGTAACTATTTAGGATCATGTCTGCCATCAGTGTCTGCAGCCTTCCAGTTAAAAAAACAAAAACAAAAGACCATCTCAAGGCTTCCTGCACCAGACTTGATAAGTAAGAGTAACCAAAAGTGATTTCTTTTGTCCCTTTCCTCATTGCAGCCTTTAACCTCTTTCCCACTCCATTCACACAAAAGCACTTGGAGGTAAACTATCATCTACTTTAATATTGTAAGAAACCATTTCGGCTGAAAACTGAAGATTATTTAAGACTGATAATGATGACATGCCTCAGATCAAAAACTCACATCAAGGAAAACTATTCACTCAGTCTTATTCTGACCAGGAAAGGGTTAAATATTATTGTCCTGTAACATACATGTAAGTTGTCAATTTTCCAAACATATGACTACAACACAGATCATTCCAGTCAGTCATTATGACAATCATTAGTGATTTCCAATCTGTAAATATTCGATTGGAAGTGCCACGGTGGTGAGAATGGGGAACTAAGCATTGCATGTGCCGGTACCAAACAAGAGCACCAGCAATGCCA
Source organism: Hermodice carunculata (assembly GCA_964020975.1). Lineage (NCBI taxonomy): Eukaryota > Metazoa > Annelida > Polychaeta > Eunicida > Amphinomidae > Hermodice > Hermodice carunculata. The sequence goes on from OZ026619.1 coordinate 55,667,946, forward strand.
ACAAGCAGCATGCCTCAGCACTGAGCCCATACTCACCCCATCAGACGAGGTCGCCTAGATACGATACTGTGCAGTTTTGCCCGAACTAAGGCCGGGCTAGAGTAAGTGGAGGTGCTAGGTTTCCTGGTGCAGCAAAGACAAGGGTCACTTTACGCCTACGTAAAGCATCAATCTCTGGTGCAATGTACGCATGCATAGAGTGGTTTTCCTCCCCACTACCAGAGGGCACCGTGCATACAATCACATACACAAATTGCCTGCTGTTGTCTCGCTGAGATATTTAAAATGTGATTACATGATATGGAAGAATCCTGCCAATCTATGTATCAGCACCAAAAGTAAAATTTTGGAATAAACTGGTCAATAACAATGGTCTGAATAAAAAAGGCTTTTTTTCTGCATGAGGATATGGTACATGCACGATAAAATAAACATACAATTATACATAAATTTCTTCCTAAGTCTAACACTGAAAAGGAATATATGTATCTCCAAACTTTTATCAGCTGTTATCTTAGTTTTTCACCCATTTCTATCATAAAATGACGCAAAAATTATTTGCTACATCGAATGCAGCAAAGGAATACCCACAAGCTCTTTTTTCCAACCATTATGTTTACAGTCCTTTTCTATACTGAAATACATGTACCAGGTTTTAACAACAAATTAATTCCATCAAGTTTTCCCAATGTCACTTTTACATGGACATATATGGTCCTGCTGGCTGGGCAGAAGGCACCACTCTGATGCATATGTATTACTAAGTAAGCTAATTCTGGGACACAAGCCAATATTTACCTAACAGTGTGCAGTAGTTAGCAAGGTGCTTTCTTAAAAATAGGGTGGGGCCCATCTGTTTTTATTTATACATGTGCTGGCATGTTTAAAACTTGACACCAGTCACTGCCTAACAAAAAATAAAAAATAATTAATTAATTAATTAATCAATCAAAAAATAAATGTTCTTCAAAATCATTCATATCGGGTTGCCAGTGCCCACTCCAGTAGGCCTGTCATGACAAAGATTTTAGATAGTATGGCCACTCTAAGTCAATGTTTGTTTTCCCTTACACTTGGGAAACATATCCTGCCATATTACCTGCTTTAAATTGGGATAAAAACTTGAATTAGTTTCTTTGCCCGAAAACATTATTCAAGGAGCTTGATTATATTTCCAAGAAATTACAGAGAGGCTCAAATGAATGAAGTGCATACTTACGGGCTATATGAACTTTTTATCTAAAAAATTATTTTTTTTACATTTATTATATTGTTTCCCTGTTTATAATGCAAAGCCTTTAAATGTCTATCAGTCTTCCATTGTGATAGTGCAGTGACAGGACCAACTCAACAGTTGTTTAACCTTTCACCAAGGAGTCCAAACCAGCATCAGTATTGTATCTGACATATCACTACAAGTCTCTGATAAATTAGTACAGTACAAGGTAGAATTTTCTTACTTGGTATCACTTGATTCTGGTTTGACATGTTGAGGCCACTTTGTTTCTTCCTCCCCAGCTAGAGAGCTCCCAGCATCTTGTATGACATTGATGTCTAGACCCATGCCTGCAATTATTACCATAGCATTACATTACACATACAATAGTCCCTGCCTTGAGAGGTCAGCCCATGAGCAGGCCCAACAGAGGCCTTTCAAGACAGGTGGCCTCTTATTAGAGGTACAACAACATGGAAAAGATAACAACTGGGACCTGCCAAAGTGGTCTTTCAAGCCAGGTGACCTCCCATTGGAGTGGCCTCTCAAGACAGGGACCACTGTACCTAATTACACACAACTCTGTTGCTCCTTTAACCCTTTCCTGCTTAAACCGGTCAAAACCCACTCATGGTCAAGTGTCGTCTGCTTCAGCGTTTTCAACTGATTTCAACAGCAATGAAAAACAATTTGACTGAGAATTGAAGATGAGACTTGTCAAGATAACATGACCCAGGTCAACAGCTTTCCTCGGCATGGGTTAGCGCCCAACCCATGCCGAGGAAAGCTGTTGACTCAGTCTTAATTCAAGGGGGAACGGGTTAAGTTAGATTCAGCATTCATTTGACTTATTTTCATTATTTGGCCACAAATCTTTAATACAGACAGCAGGGATAGACGTGTCTAACATGTACAGTTGGCCAGATGATAGCATCAGTGTAATCTAGCGAGTTTTGGTCCTTTTAACTGCCCAAGAATTTTGATGTACACTTGTGAGATTCAAACAGTGTGATGTCAGGCACGGTTGACACTTTGTAAACATGTGGGTAGGGACATCAATATAGCTTCATCAGTCTAATCACATGACAGGAAGTGCTGGTGAGACCAATAATGTTACTGACTAGAATTACTGATTGGGTATTTTACAGGGCATCTGTATTGGATAAGGCTTTTTAAGGCAAAAAAAAAAATGTACACAGAAGGAGATAACAGTATAGGAAACACTTGAAAAGGAGGTAAAAATATTGTGTTCAGCACTTTAACTATGGGCTTTCAGTGGGGTTCTCTTTGGAAACAGGTTCCCCTACATTAGGTAGCCTCAGCTTATTGATGGGGCCATCTGTCTAAATGACCCCAGTAAAACATGCATGTACATGTACATGATTAATTAATATACATTGTATGACAACATTATTCATTGGGCAGGCCTTCCTACCTCTGACTTACAAAATGCAGCAAGCCACTATGAGCACTGAATGCAACTCTCAAGCATCCGCTTTTTTATGCCTAGTACTGGGGGGGGGGGTTGTGTGTGTGTTTTTGCGGTGATGAGTGTGATCCTTAATTTTCTACATTAAAAAATGTGAGTGATTGCTCAAAAAAATGCTGAAATAAACAAAAATTTCTGAAGATGTACGATAAAGAAATGTGCAAGTTTATTCTGAACCAAAATCACTGAAATCAGCTGATCCACTGGAAACTCTGATTTTTAAAATGGACCACAAATTTATTTTTACATGTAGTAACCTTGAACACTGTATGACCAGTCAAGACAAAGACCACTCAGCCTATACATTTGTAACCACAATAGATCTTTGGAAAGAAAAGGAGAAAAGCAGCTCCAAAGTCAGTGAAAAGTGTTTTGATTGTCTCTAGGTGTGCAGTTGGCAGAGCGGTAATATGCTCCCCTTTCACCTACATGATTTGGGATCGATTTCTGGCCAGGGGAGCCAAGAGGAGAGAGTTCTTTCCACTCTGACTGTGCACAGTGGTTCTGTCCCTGGCCTTCAGTTTGCTCCACCACACACACAGGTAGGAAGTATATGGCTACACCTGTGCCATGAACAGTGATTCCATGAGTCAGTACATGTACTTCTTTCACAGTCCATGTCAAACAAGTGGGTCTATAGTATTTTCATCGGCAGTTAAGAGGACTGCTCAACCCATATATATATACCGAGGGATAACACACTGTCACTACATAACTCACATGCACTATGGTTGTGTAAAAACAGATCTCAGTATGTCCATGATGATGCCTGTTGCACACAAACAACATTCAAAAACATTAAATGACCCACAAATTAGGCGGAAAAAACAATTTTAAGAATCAATGAGCACAAAACTGGAATAGACAATTGCAAGCTGAGTGTGACTGCTCATTGAAGCCATGTCATGAGTAGGGGCTGTATAATGGGCACTGTGAATAAAAACGGACGTATCATAAACATGATCACAAAAACCAACACTTTACAAGATAAACTGATTTCAAAATCAAACATTTTAAATATAAACACTGTTAAAATTTGTATGGAATATAACCAAAAGATCATTTGTGGGTCTAATCTCATGCAACGTGTCAATTGTCAGACTGTTAATATTGTGAATTTCTTTCACATATTACAGATGTGTACTCAGATAAATACACTGAAAGAACAGCAAATAAACCAGATGTAATAGTGTTGCTTGCACCACTGAGGGGACTGCTGTATACAAACATGGTACTGTTTAGGGCAGTAACTATTGTCAAGGTCAACCATCTTTGAACTTGACTTAGCCCTTACAGGGGGCTATAATCTTGTGCAATATCAAAGCAATACCTCAGAAGCTTCTCAAGTTATCACGCAGACACCAAGTTCACTAATGCGGCTCTGTGACCTAGGAAATTGGGTCAAGGTAACCCAACTTTGAACTTGACCTAGCCCTTAAAGAGGACAATAATCCTGTGCAATGTGACAGCCCTAGCTCAAAAACTTTTTAAGTTATTATGTGGACACCAAATTCAATAATGTGGCTCTGAGACCTTGGGAATTGGGTCAAGGTTACCCATCTTTGAACTTATCCTAGCCCTTATAGAGAACAAAAATCCTGTACAATATGAAAGCCCTAGCTCAAAAACTTATGAAGTTATCATGCAGAAACAATCCGGATGAACACACAGACACACAGATGGATCCACGGGTCACTCATGCTTGAACTTCACCTTGGTCCAATAGAAAACTATAATGATGTGTAATATGAAAGCCCTAGCTCAAAAACTTTTCAAGTTATCATGCGGAAATCATGCCGACACCATATTCACTAATGTGGCTCTGTGCTCTTCAGAACTGGGTCAAGGTCATCCATCTTACAACCTGACTTAGCCCTTGCAGGGGGCTATAATCTGCAGTATCAAAGCCCTACCTCAGAAGCTTCTCAAGTTATCATCCGGACACCAAATTCACTAATGCGGCTCTGTGACCTAGCAAATTGGGTCAAGGTCATCCAACTTGAGCCTTGACCTAGCCCTTAAAGAAGACAATAATCCTGTGCAAAATGAAAGCCCTAGCTCAAAAACTTATCAAGCTATCAAGCGGAAACAACCCGGATGGACGGACGAACACACAGAACCTGCAATCACTATAGGGGACTCGCCTTCAGCGGTCCCCTAATAAAACTGAAAAAAATATAAATATATTAGAAACAAAAAGAATAGATAGGTCTGCATTCACAAATTGATAAATTGGCATTTGCAGTCTATGCAGCAAAAATATGGGACAAGTAAATATTTCATGCTTATACAATGTATGTGTTTTTGCAATGGTAAATTTCCTGGGCTTGTTGATACAGCAGTTTGTGGCTGTCTGTTTCATTTGTATCAGTAAAAAAATAGCTATCACTCACTACAATTTCTAGGTAATGTTAAATGCAAATCTTACACTCCATTTATTTCTTTGGAGCTGTTTTTTGGGGGGGGGGGGTGTGGAACAAGTAAATTTCCCCGAGTCAAAGTATGGTTGTCCTTGGGACAAGTAGAAAAGCCACAGGCACAACGCACATTATGGAAAAAAGAATCAAATGTGTGGGTTTTCCTGTAAATTAAATGCAAAATTGATGTGATAATATCAGGGCTGTTATCATACAATGTAAACAAAATTCAAGGCTGTGGTACGTACTCTAATATGTACCCACTGGT